>OY744535.1:77447140-77497140 GCA_963556195.1 Sepiola atlantica
CATAGCGAACGAAAATGTCTTAAAATTTCGCCAATGGAAGAGGACAACTTATAAATTTCATCCCGTAAAAATATCCCCTCAATTTTGTGGCTACGAACTAATTTCGCCTTAGTAATGCGAAAACTAATATATGAAGGGCAAACTCGATTCGTTAAACATAAATTTAAAAAAGTAGTTTTAGATCGAGTTGAACGAATTTTTGCTCTCAATCTCACCAACTGGTTCAATTTCTTAATGAAACTAGACGGGTACCGCGTCCTAAAATATTTAAATAAATTTTTAGTGGTACAAAATTTGATAACGGCGAGGAATACGGACGTTTGGGACATTTTTTGGAGGGTCGAATGAGATTAAACAAATATAAAAAAACGAGAGAAAACGATTAAAAAGAAATTAATTAATGTACTGAACCGGTTTTCGTCCACACTCATCAGAGTAAAACGTGGAAATGATTGAATACGACTAAAACCTAAAAATAATTTGTAATGAACACTAGTGACAAGTTTAGGAGGAAAAAAAAAAAAAAAAAAAATATATATATATATATGGGGAGGAGAGTCATAAGTTGATCACATTAAGTCCTAAAAGCCATTCCTTTTGCTTACAAAGGGAAGGTTTGATTGACTTTATATATATGGCTTCCAGGACTTTGAGGTGGAATAGGGAATGCGATCTACTTATGACAGAAAACCAGTCACTAGTGTACGTCGACGCACATTCGGCGCTATTTATGAGATGGGCAGCAATAGCAGACCCGGATGTATTAACTAAATTATTTAAATTATTTAGTCGGCCCTGGCGTATGGCAGGGGGGATGTGTTGTTTGATTCTGGATTCAAACCTTTGCACTGTTCTTCCCATATATATATATAGTCTAAAGAAGTTTTAAGTCATTTTAACAACAAAAAAAAACGAAAAAAAACGAAAAAAAACGAAAGTAAAATGAGGTTTAAATTCACAGAGAAACTAACTAAATCCAAGTTATTGCAGACTTAACATTCGTTGGAAAATTCATAAATAAAAATAAAAATAAAAAATAAGTACATAACATTTTTAAAAAGGGGGGGGTTTAGTATCTAACAGTGAAACAAAAACAGGAGACCTTAAGTTTCTAATATTAACACGGGGATCATCATATATATATTATTTGTAAATGTAATGTATGTGTGGTACTGCACCTTGACCTTCATAAAAATGAGAGACAAACTATTTCTTTTGTCAAGGGCACAGCTAAACTAAGCATATGGCTGGTGTTGCCACAAACACCAAACAATGAAAATGTTTACATATACAAATACACGTCGTGGGAATAAGAAGAAACATCTGAGTCTCATAATGGGCAGATGCTCCTTCGATAGCCAAAATAGGGCACCCTGCCTGCATCCTGCGAGTGTTGGCTTCTTTAATTGCAGAAACAAGATCACATACTAAATACAGTTAAGTAACCTTTCTAATTAAAGGTATTTCAAAGACACGGCCCAACACAAGAAAGCAGGAATAGAAAAAAAAAACCAGAAAGTTATAGGAAGAAATAGACAACAAGAAAGAACAAACTGATTATGGAATGCTGCTACAAAAGACGGTACCCCTACAGAAAGTGGATACCAGAAAACAAATGTAAGATCTGAAGGATATAATACTGACTATTCTACAGCAGAACAGAGGATAACAGATCAAGCAAGACAGATACTCCAAAGAGGGTGGTTCTCGTTAAGTGAATCGACAGAAATCAAACTAATGATTAATGGCGTTATAAATCAAAACACATCACATGACGAAAACCTCCAATAAGAAGACGGACTAAACATACCCACTGATACTGTAGATGGAGAACATTATGAAACCGCATAGCTCACTGGGGAAGCTCCAATAAAAGTGGAAACCATAACACGAATAAGGTCCGAGGGGAAAATAGGACTCCTATCTCTAAGGAACGAAGATTGGAAGAAGTGAAAAGTTGAAACAGAGACAGGAAACAAAGTACACGCGTACATTTCAAGATACATTATAACAGTCTTAAACAACTTGATATATGCGGGGGCAAAATCAGAAAGTATGAAACTAAAAAAAAAAAAAAGACTGGCCAAAGAAATGGGCCGACAAAGCCTGGATGGGAAATCAGACTGAACCCCCAGATTACAAAACTTAAAAAAAGTTAAGCCCCTAAAGAAGATAAAAGAAAATAGGAAACAATGGAGAGCAGAAATCTGCTTCACCAGGAAAGACGGAATAAAAAAGAGGAATGATTAAAACAAATGAAGATAGCAAAAATAGAAGGATGACTGAGACAATATAAATACAAATCTGAAGAACAAAAATAGAACATGGTCTTTGAAAACAATGAAAGTCAGCTATACAAAAACGTAAACGTAGAACGAACAACAGAACAACTGGATCCGACAGAGACAAAGCACTGGTCGAGAAAGATATAGGAAAACCCTTAAAGTCACAAAAAAGGCCAAGTAGCTGGAAACATGAAAGATGAAGTGCAGGAAATTGGAGAAGGAACACACACACAAATTAAGGAAGACACGATTAAGCCAATTCTTAGGAAAATGGCAAACTGGAAAGCACCAGGCCACAACAGAATACATGCACACTGGTTTAAAAATTCACGAATCTACATGAAAGACTAGCTCAGAAACTGAGAGCCTGTATCCATGAAACAGACGCACCAGTGTGGACGATCAACGGAATTACACCGCTAATACGAAACATGCCAAAAAGGAACGATCCAAATGGAGTACAAATCGATAACCTGTTTACTAACGATGTGGAAAATCCTGACGCACGACTGAGAAAAAGAAATACCAATCGTTGAACAATCGTGGACTACTCCGCGAAAGGCAAAAACGGTGCTGGAAAGGGAAAAGAGGGGCGCATGATCTACTATACATCAGTCAAAAGATCTTGAAGCAAGTAAAAAGTAGAAAGAGAACATATCCATAGTATGGTTTGACTAAAAGAAAACTTACGACAGAATCCTTCAAGCATGGATAATTGAATGTTTTAAAATATACAAGATACTCAGGTGCATTATTAATCTAATTAAGAAAGGAATGGAAACATGGAGACTAGAACTGATAGTCGAAATACAACATCCGAGTGAGATAAAACTACAGAGGCTATTTTCCAACGATACTCTCTGTTGTGGTGGCAACCACTCATTTGCATATACGAATAACGTTACACTATAAATGGCAAGCCTAGGTTGACCTTAGTGTGTGTTACCTAAATGCCACCGGAAGTGACGCCGAAGAGCGTACATGTCCTCCCACCAAGACTCTCTGACTCGACACCTTCATTTGTACATGCTGTAACTATACCTTTTCTTTAATACACTTATTAATGCATTCTCCTTGTTGTTTGCGTCTTCATTGTATTCCTCACTAATTATTGTTCAACCTTGCAACCACAACAGTTGGCGACGAGATATGAAGCGTCAAATATAACAGTTTGACGAAGAACTATTAAAAAAAAAAGTACAATGCAAAGTGTTGACGAGCAAACGGATTTTACGCTAAAGAAAAGTTTCAACTTCAGTGAAAAAAAACAAAAAAATCGAACGTGGCAAAAGCGACAATTTACGCCGTTTTCTGGGAACCCGACTTGCAAACGAATGTAAAATTGAATTTTTGTTTTGTCGCTAAACGACAAATCTGTTTTGTATTACTAAAGGACCAACTTGCAAACGAAAAGCGGATTTTGTTCTGTCGCAAAACGACAGGTCAGACTCGTATTACGAAAAGCAAGGAAGTAACCTACGAAAAAAAAAAGTTCACCAGTGGATTCTAATTACTGCTCCCCGTTAGCAAAACAACAACTAAAGGAATCTTTTAATTAATATTTTGTTTGGCGGCGGTACTAAAAGGAAATACCATAGCTAGAAATTAAAGCTCAAGGAAAGGATTTTTTTTTTAAGTTGTCACTGGATAACGGATAATACAGTAAAACGTCCCGAAGAAAAAAAAAAAAAGGATAATCTCAATTTAAGAGTATTTTAATTACTAAAATACTAGAAAAAAAACTCCAAAGAACTAAATGTACTGCATACATTTTTTTCAATTGTGACTCGAAAAAAAAAAAAAAAAAAAAATGGAAGACTTATCAAAAATGTTCATGCAATTTTTACAGGCACAAGCTGACCGCGAGGAAAGACAAAATCAGGCACAAGCTGGCCGCGAGGAAAGACAAAATGAACGTTTTGCTAAAACACTGGAACTACTAAAGAGTAATCGAGAAAATGTCGACAGTGTTAATTTCTCCCATACAACTATCTTTAATAGTATCGACACATTAAATTATGTGCCGGAGGAAGGAAAGACTTTTCAAGCATACTATACAAGATACGAGGATGTCTTTCAACTGGACTGCAAAAATTGGCCAAATAGCCAGAAAGTGAGCCTCTTACTCAGGAAATCGGGTACATCAGAACACAGCAAATTCATAGATTACATATTACCTAAAAAAACTGCGGAATTAGAGTTCATGGAAGCTGTGAAATTACTAAAAGAATTATTTAATCCAAATATATCTCTTTTTCATAAAAGATGGCTGTGCATGAATCTAAGAAAGATGGACAACGAAGATTATTTGACATACGCATCAGTTGTCAATAAAAACTGCGATAATTTTAAGCTTGCGGAACTAACGGTAGAAGATTTATAATGTCTAATCTTCGCACAAGGGTTAGTTTCCACGAAAAATGCAGAAATACGCAGACGAGTGTTGTCTAAGCTAAATTCTGAGCAAGATTTAACCCTCCAGAAAATAGCAGAGGACTGTGAAAGGGCCACTACACTAAAAAAGGATTTAAAAAATATAGAAGAATCCGGAGTGGCATATGTAAGAAAAGTTAGAAAACCATACACACCAACCAAGAACTTTACAAAGAAAAGCAATCGAAATGGAACGGGATATTACCATCCTAATAACCATAAATATAGGACAGAATATAACAAGCCTCTTCCTAGATATAACTGTAAGAGATGTGCAGAAAAGCATTGGGAATCAGATTGTCCTTATAAAAATAAAAAATGCTACAATTGTAAGAAGGTGGGACACAAAAGCGATTGCTGCAGATATAAAGATTACACCAGAAAGAGAGTACAGCAAACAAAATCAAATACAAAATTAGACAAAGATCGGCGAAAATACGTAAAAGTGGAAATATTTAAAACACCAATAAAGTTACAACTCGACTCCGGCTCCGATATTTCTATTATAAACCTGAATACATGGAAAAAGTTGGGTAAAAAACAAACCATGATGAAAACGAGTAAATCAGCCCGGACGGTAACTGGAGGTGGTATAAAATTTGAAGGAGAAGTTGTCCTTCCGATAAAATTAAAAGGGATTACGAAGAAATTAAAAATATTCGTACTGAAAAATAGTAGAAAATCTGTTTGGAATAGATTTAATTGAGAAATTTGGACTATGAGATAAGCCAATCAATACATTCTGTAAAAAAATAGAATGTTCTTCTCCAACAACAGTAAATATAAAAGACGATTTAAAAGAATTATTTCCTGAAGCATTCACGACTAACTTAGGTCGCTGTAATAAATTCAAGGCCTCGTTTGAACTTAAAGAAAACGCCAGCCCAATTTTTAGAAAAGAGCGAAACGTTCCGTTCGCTGGGTTGGAAAAGATTAATAAAGAATTAGATAGATTGGAACAGACAGGAATTCTATCAAAAATAGAACACAGCGAGTGGGCAGCCCCCACCGTATACGTAAAGAAAAAGAATGACGAAGTTAGAGTGTGCGCAGATTTTTCGACTGGGGTCAAATCCCTATTAAAAGATCACCATTACCCTCTACCAAGCTCAGAGGAAATATTAACGAAGTTAAATGGTGGTAATATCTTCTCTAAGATAGACTTGAGCGACGCATATTTGCAAATACCGGTCGAGGAAAATTGCTAAAAAATACTATGCATCAATACGCATAAGGGATTATACAAATACAACCGATTGGCCTTTGGCATCAAAGTAGCGCCTGCCATTTTTCAGCAAGCGATGGACACCATGCTAAGTGGTATTGAGTGCGCATGTGCATACCTGGACGACACTGTTGTCAGGAGCAAATCCCTACAAGAACATAAAGAAAATTTGAAACAAGTATTTACTCGAATACAAGAATTCGGCTTTAAAGTAAAAGAAAAGTAAATGTGACTTTTGTATGAGCGAGATTAAGTATCTTGAACACATAATAAACAAACATGGACGACGTCCAGACCCAGACAGATCTGCGGCAATAAAAAATATGCCAGCATCTGATAACGTAACAACCTTGCAGAGTTTCTTGGGACTCGCAAATTATTATCAATCTTTTATTGAAGGAATGCATAACTTGCGAGCCCCCTTAAATAATCTGCTTAAAAAGGATGCACCTTGGAACTGGACGCAAGAATGTCAAACCGCTTTTGACAAAATAAAGAGCGCACTAACATCCGAATTATTCTTAACGCACTTTGATACAAAATTAAAAATAGTCGTCGCTAGTGACGCTAGTTCCTACGGCTTAGGAGCATGCATTCAACATATTATGCCGGATGGGTCTAGAAAACCAATAGCGCACGTTTCGAGAACGCTGATACCAGCCGAGATGGCATATTCACAAATCGAACAAGAAGCATTGAGCATAATCTTTTCCGTGACTAAATTTCACCGATATTTATATGGTAGACAATTCTTACTTGAAACCGACCATAAACCGTTAGTCACGATCTATGGATCAAAAAAAGGATTGCCGGTATACACCGCAAATATATTGCTGCGCTGGGGTACAATCTTACTAAATTACGATTTCCAGCTACAACATCTAGCATCAAAAAAGATTTGCCATGCGGATGGACTGTCAAGACTGATACCACAGAAACACAATCTGGAAGAATCAGTCATTGCAGCAATTCGGACAAATGTTTAAGTAAAAAATATGGTAGCAAACATCATTAAGGAACTACCCGTAACTTTGTCGGACATTAAAAGGGAAGCCGAGAAAGACGAATACATAAAGGACATAAAAGAGAAAATTATAACGGACACAAAGGTGCAGGAAGTTTTCTCCATATGTAACGATGTGTTACTGTACAGTGAGAGAGTGGTAATACCCAAAACATTGCAGAATAGGATGGTAAGAGATTTCCATACGGGACATCCGGGGATAAATCGAATGAAGTCGTTAATGAGAAGCTACGTGTACTGGCGTAACATGGACACTGACATAGCAGCAACAATAAATAAATGTAAAGGATTCCAGTTAGCAGCAAAATCCCCACCTATAGTACACAAACCTTGGCCGAAAACCGACCAACCATGGTCGAGAATCCACATGGACTTCGCTGGTCCAGTAGGAGAAAACTATTATTTAATTGTAGTGGATAGTTACACAAAATGGCCGGAGGTAATGCGTTGCAGGAATCCAACAACGAACAACTCAATAGGGTTCCTACACGAGTTGTTTGCAAGATTCGGTGTACAAGACACACTGGTCACTGACAACGGAACGCAGTTCACATCCGCAGAGTTTAAGGAATTTTGCGAGACGTTCCGAGTGAAGCACATCACGACTCCGCCGTATCATCCAAGGTCGAACGGTCTTGCGGAAAGGTCTGTGGACACGCTAAAACGAACGTTAAAGAAATCCATTGGAACACCAACAGAAAAAGCTTTGCAACAATTCTTGCAAGTTTATAGGATCACACCACATCCTAGTACACCATCAAACATATCACCAGCTGATCTAATGTTTGCCAGAAAGGTAAAATCAGCGTTTGATAAACTGTTGCCAAGACAGGCAATTATCCGAAACACTATACACACGAGAAGAAAGAAATATAACTATATTTTAAGTGCTACAAGAATAACACATCTTACTGGGAATGTGGAGTAGTGGATAAACGCATTGGTGATTGTACATATATGATTAAAGGTACACAGAGTATACATAAAAGGCACCTAAATCAGATAAAAAAAACGTCATATCCAAGATGATGATTATACGACAACAGTCGAAGAGGACGAAACATAGATATCATATACGAATCCTTTAATTTGGAACCGCCTCAATATACACCTGAACCTCGAAGATCAGGTAGGAAAAGAAAATTTAATGAACCATTGATGGTAAACCCAAAAAGAAAAAGATATTGAAATCTGTGTGACTTCAAATCTTGGGAGGGGGGTGTTGTGGTGGCAACCACTCATTTGCATATACGAATAACGTGACACTATAAATGGCAAGCCTAGGTTGGCCTTAGTGTGTGTTACCTAAATGCCACCGGAAGTGACGCCGAAGAGCGTACATGTCCTCCCACCAAGACTCTCTGACTCGACACCTTCATTTGTACATGCTGTAACTATACCTTTTCTTTAATACACTTATTAATGCATTCTCCTTGTTGTTTGCGTCTTCATTGTATTCCTCACTAATTATTGTTCAACCTTGCAACCACAACACTCTCTATCACCAATACTGTTTAAAATAACCATAATTCCGCTAAACTACATATTCATACAATGTAATGTCGGTACAGGTGTACAGATACAGAAAAAAGGGTAAACCATCTGATGCACATGGACGACCTGAAACTATTTGCAAAAAAAGATAATTAAACTGGCAAAGCTGGTAAATAAGACCAGAATGTGTAATCAATACAGTCAAATGGAATTTGGAACGAACACGTGTGCATTATTAGTAAATTCAAAGACGAAACACTAGATACTATCGAGGGCACGACACTTCTAAACCAAGATGAGAGGAGGTTGGTAGGCGAGCAGAAAGCTACATATATCTGGGAGTTCTGGAAGCAGACACCATACAATCTACAGAAATTAAAGAGAAGATTGGAAAAAATATTTACGAAGAACAAGAAGACTCCTAAAGACAAAATTTCATAGCAATAATCTAGTAAAAAGAATAAACCTCTGGGCAGTATCACTAATAGGAGCGTCTGGACTATTCATAAGCTAGACTAAAAAAGAACTCAAGCACCTTCACTAGAGGACTAGAAAATGAATTGCCACTCACAGCGCACTAAACCCAAAAGACGATACGGACAGACCATACGTGACAGAAAACGAAGGGAGACAAGGAGTGGTAAGTAACGAAGAATATGTCGAAGACTAAAAAAAGAGCTTGACAAATACATAACTCAGAAAACAATGTAAGAGACACCATCCAAAATAGCAAATCAAGAAGCACCGAAACCAGTAACAGACCGACAAGAAAATAAAAGTGTGAAGAAAAACAAGTACATGGATGCTTCAGAAGACTGACAAAAGAATACATTAATGGAAATATATGATATCTGCACAGAACAATGCAATTAAGACAAACTACATCAAAGCTAAAATAGATAAAACCCAGATAACCAGTAAATGCAGACTGCGTGGACAAAAATACGAAACAGTAAATCCTATGATGAGTTAATGCAGCAAATAAGCCCCAAAGGATAAATAGCATACATGACTGTGTGGACAAAGCAGTGAACTGGGAACTGTGCAAACAATTGCATTTCGAATAGGCAGACAAATGGTACGAACATAAACCATAAACAGTACTGGAAAACGAAACACCAAACTCCTAAGAGATATGTATATACAAGCAAAGAGACTAGATTTAATAATAATCGACAAGAAACAAAACAATGTTGCGAAATCGTAGACTTCGCCGTTCCAGCAGACCACACTACAAAGATTAAAGCGAACATTAAACGATGCAAATACAGGAAACTAGCCAGATAACTGAAAGGAATATAGAGCATGAATAAACTTAGTATGATACTAATAATCAGTGGGGAATTAAGAATAGTCCCTACAAGTCTGGAGAAAAGACTGGGAGAACTTGGAATCAAAGGGATCACTGAGCCCATAAAAAATAAAGCAATGATCAAAACAGCTGCAAACTTAAGGAACATCTGCGAATGCGGAAACATACCCGCATGAGCTATAAAGGGTAAGAAGTCACATGGAATTTACAACAGGAAGAACACAGAACCACATGAAGACACCACATCACGAACCAAGGAACAGAAACAGCAAGAGACATCACATCATAAGCTGCCCCCAATAAATGACACCGGGCTCAGCTAATAACGCATACAAATGAACAGAAATTGACAGAAACGACACCATAAGTTCCCCATCCCTCCAAAACCTGGCGCCGACCTAGTAATGGGTCAAGGATGATAATAAGAGTGAAAAGGGGCAGCCCACACCGGATCTCTACCACTGGAACAGTGCGAAGAGTGATGAGACCTTGAGGAGGCTTATTGCCACTCACATTTAAGAGAAGCCCAATCGGCTTTACCAGAGATACATCAATGGTAAGCGACTATTGAGATGCGAAGGTTTATTTGCGGTAGTTATCGAAAAGAAGTGGGGAGTACTGGAGATTTTAGGAGGCTTGTCGCCACCCAGACTCTAGAGAAGACCATCAGTGGTTGTTGGTGAGCAATTACTGAAGATTACGTGTGTGATAACTCCTACTAAGTAATAATAATAATAATAATAATAATAATAATAATAATAACAATAATAATAATAATAATAATAATAATAATAATAACAATAATAATAACAACAACAATAATAATAATAATAATAATAATAATAATAATAATAATAATAATAATAATAATAATAATAATATGGATAGCAAAATCATGAACGATTATTAGTAGGGGTGGGACGTAATGGTGAACATTCATTTCAGATTCATGCAAGTAGTATTTTTGTGTTCATTTATACATAAATAACACTAAACAATCAAACATTTAGAAAATTTTTCAAAATTCAGAAGGTGCAGACCAAAAATAGCCGTAAGGGCTCCACGGGACTCAAACTCCATCATTTTTCGGTGAAAAAGTGTTTTCTTGTGACATTGCAGGTCCTAAAACATCCTCAACATCTATTTATGGATATAGATGGTTTATTCTGTTATAGTACTGTAATTTAGGACCATTTTCAGACTGTAAAAGTGTTTTGATGAATGTAGAATAGCCAAAAACTAGTGTAAAATAGCCAAAATTAGCCAATATTTTCTAAAATTATATGTTAAGCTACCTAATTGGTTATGCATGGCTGTAGATAGTTGAAACTGACAAGATTCTAAGTTGTAACACCAGTTATAGGTTTTTTGGATCCCCCCCCCCCCCCCAAGGAAGAAATGGGTGTCAAATTTCAGTCAAAATGGTTAAAAATGCACCACAAACTACGTATCCAAATGACACCGCTGGAATCATATAAACCGAATAGTGGATAATGCAGGCAATTTGATAAAACATCCTTAATGGCTATGAAATATCATGAAATAGTTAATTGAAGTTGTGGACATCCATGGAGAACTGCACAGGAGATTAGCCAATTACTTGCACATCGACTGAAATAAACCTTCAATGATTTCCCAATTCTCGACTTCGAACTTGGTTTGACGTGTACTCATGTCCCAAGCACCGAACACATTGCATGGAATGATCTGGATTATATTAGTGTTCTGTTCATCATCTGTCTGGGGTTATCTCCATGAACGCCTTGCAGAACATTCCAGATACTCCACCATGTAGTTGTTCTCGTCAACCTTTCTTCTAGTCATTCCGATGTGCCAATTTCCTCCAAGTGGAGTGTCCACAACTGCAAGACAAGGTTCATTCAGAGGAATATCATCAGCCTCTTCTAGGATTTCAACATTTTCCTCAGTATCAACGCTCACATTAGTATCATTATCTGTCATGCAAGAAAGCAGAATGGAGCGTTCATCTGGAAATACAACTTCTTCGTCTGCATCTTCATCATGGTCACCAGAAAGAAGAATTCCCAAATTTATTTTCATCTCTCTGTCACTCCCTTACCTCCGTCTAAACAACCATTGATTCATGGTCTTCATCGATATGCATGTTATCAATTATGACCTTCCGGTTGAGTGCCACTTTATCAAAGAGAAACTGTTTCTCATTTGCAGCAAACGTCGCCACGTAAACACCCTTTCCCAAAATATTGTAAATAATGTGATTTTTTGTCTTCCATTGAATCAAGTTTGACCTCTTCGATCTATGACCCTTCTGAACTTTGCTATTGTACTTTCTCAAGTAGAGATCAAGTTTATCTTTCACTTATTTTATTGTTGTTAGTTTAATGTCTCTTCCAAATGCTCTTTGCCAGTGAGCCAGCAGACACAGAGAAAATTGATGGAGATGCTCTTTCTGTTTCGTAGATCATTAAGTTGGAGCAGGATGAACTATGGCCAAAACGCACTCATGTACAGTTGCGAGGTTTTCAAGCAAAGTGAAATCCTAATCATTGTACTGGTACTTTGTTCCACTCATCCTTTCTTCTCAATTAAACTGAACTGAACTGAACTGAAAAGAATATATATATATATATATATATATATATATATATATATATATATATATATATATATATATATATATATAAGAGAGACACACAGGTAGAAACTAAAAAAGATGTTGTTGATAGCTCTGCTCCGAGAACGGACATCATTATACAGTAGGGTTGGCTAAGGTAAGCAAACTCCAGCAGTCATTACGTTTAAATCATGAAATAATACTTTAGGATTTATCTTCAACATCGAACCGAACCTATTCATATAAAAGAGTGGGTCGAGAGTGTAGTATCAGTACGCCCTTTGTTTCCCCCCTTGTTGATAGAATGCGAGCAGCCCTGTTTCTATTCTCGAACTTGAGTACCAGACTATTCATCGGTATATCGTCATTAGATATTAACTAACAATAAACTATTTTTAAGAATTAAAGTATACTTTTATTTAAATATTATCGGCTGGTTATAGTTGTCTATAAAAAACAAATGTAAAGGTGGTGTATAAGTGTCTTAGAAATCTGTAGTAATTGTTATTGTTTGAATTATTAGACTATTGTTCTCATATTTGATGTTATTCTCAAAATGTTCGGTCAATGTAAACTACGACCTTTTCAGCTGTATCTTGTTCAACTCGTGAATCGTTAACACGAACTCTATAATATGTACAGAATTTCCAACGGGCCCCTTTATAAAACCCACGTTGCTCTCATTGCATGAATCAGGAACAGGTAGACGTCTTAGTAATTCATAATTGTGTTCTTAGTACCGCTCGAATTGAGGAATACTAAATAGACACACTTAGAACCAATATTTACTTAGCACTGGTATAAGTTGCGGCACACTAGAAATAACATACTTGAGAGAACTTGAATGCCTACTAGACACTGCCCACGAGTTTCTAAGGTCTCTAGGAACAGGGGGTGTTAAGGACAACCTGGAATGAAGATACTTCCCCCTACAAGTAAACCCTGTAAAAATATTAAAAAATAACATAGTATTCGAACCCCAAATATTATTCCCTATTGTATAGCTACCGCACACTAGCTCATATGATGTTGTTTCTTGAAGCATCACTAAGCTGGCCACTCCACTAACCAAGATGCATTCTTGCCCTGGAATCCGGTAAGACCAAAGTACAAAAAAGAAAGATATACTATAACTTATATAACTGGTTCATTGGGGAGATGAACATCAATGTTCTTAACTTCTTTACACGCTCCACGTTTTACAGACAACGGATAACTTTAATAGAATATTCGAATATCTATGTATCTAATATAGAAATCAAAAGTTACACCCAGGAATAGGCCCTTGATTTCTGAAAACATCGACTGAATCAAAATGTAGAAAATAAAAACACCCACCCACACATTATATATATATATATATATATATATATATATATATATATATATATATGAAAACGATTTTAATCATTTTCAAATCCTGTTCGCAATAAAATGTCTATACAAAGCTATTACGGTCACTTCTGACTCAAATATTGACATGAAGAAGGTCAGAGGCTCTCTAAGCCGAAACTTTGTGTAAATAATATTTAAGATTGGTACAGTTGTCCGAAATATCCTAATAATCCAAATCCTGAATTCTCGACTCAAAGATTCAGAACCATATAATAGTTGTAATGTGTATATACGTACGTCTTTATCCTAATAGCTACACAGCAATATTTTTAGGAAGTGTTTACTTACTGTTCGAATTAAAAAATAGGGTTTACTCTGATAAGTTACATATGCTAGATGTTAGAGCTGAAAATCTTATCATGAAATCGGTTAAAACTTGTTTTCAGGTGATGGTACTTAAAACAAAATACAAAACACGATTTTAATGTCCGTTATTTCACTTTCAGGGAAACATTTCCTTTTAAGGACACTCATTTGTAACTATAGATAGTGAGAGATTGACTTGATTAATTGTGACTTTTTTATTTAAATAGCTCGCACCATATCAAGGTATATTTAGACGTTATCATTATACACCACCCACCACACTAAACTCCCAAATTAAGGCCGCACAATTAAATGTATCAACATTCGACTCGAAGTAGAGAGAACTGCAAATTAAAAACTATTCTGGGGTCGGAATAACATTTAAAAAATACGAGATAACGTAAAATATTAGAAAAACACTGCGAAGATATATTCAGGTTGACAATGTTTACGAGGCAATTAATAGCGGGTTCGCAAAGATAATGTTCTAATACGATGAGGATATGATTGTAATATATATTGAAATAAGACGTTGAAGTAATCTACAACAATCCGGAATGGCAAAGCTTACTAAAATCACAATTCCCTAAGCAACCGAGTGTTGTCTTAAAGATATTCAGACCGTTGCCGCCCGTAATCCCCGAGATGTTTATCATTTCCGTCTATGTATGATAGGATTCGGATAGGATTCACATTAAAACGGATTTACTTGTGAGTCGAGATGAAATGAACTCAACGAGGAATCACTAATCGGATCAGAGCGACTCTAGCAAATCTTGTTTAACTTCACGGAAATTGAACAAAAAAGACCAACCCATAAGCGTTAATCTTCTGTATGAATTGAAATCATCACATGACAAGCATACAACCTCCAGACAAAAATACATCATCATAAATATCCTTTTTCCTAATTTTACATCAGTGTAAAGTCTCAGAAAACAAAGGAGGCCCTTCCTGGGGCTAACACTTGATCTCTACATGAGATACATAGATGTCCGAGTGTTCGACCAAAGTGCTCTTTACCTCCCAAACGGTGAGCTAGTAATGAAGTCAAGAACATTCATTTTCATCTCAGCTATTGACATGTAAATTATATTATAGTATATATATAGTGTGCTCTCTATGGCTTACCGGGTTACACGACAATAATTTATCTAGTCATGTTGATTATCCAGCTAAATGATGTTACATGAAAAAACATGCCTAAGCATTTCTCGTATTAGCCAGTTAGGCAGCTGTGTCGATGGGGTCTTATTTGCGCTTCAACTATTATGTTATTTCAGAATATGTTATTCTTTTGATCTGTTCGTCTTACCGGATTGCAGGACAATAATTAATCTGGTCTGGTGGAGTATCAAACTATGTGATGTTACTTGAGCTAACATCACTAGGAGAAAATGCACCATTCCTAGAATAGGCGTGTAGCCAAACTGATATCTTATTTTGGCTTCGCATACTATGTTATTTTAGAATATTTGGTCGAGGTTTACTTTTAGGGTGTTGTATCCTCATGTCAGATCGTCCTGACAAACCTTTGTGCAAGGAGACCGTAGACCCTCGATTATATGGTTTAGAATGTAAATCAAACTCTCCAGAAATTAATTCAAACTCGCCTATATATATATATACAATAATATTTTTTTTTTTAAATAAATATTAAATATTTAAATACCTAGAGACATCGATGTTTCATGCTAACGCAATCTTCAGTCTAGGAACTAATTCCCGACGGTCGGTGGGCGCGCGAACCCCGAACACAAATCGCCACTGATTCGTAGTCGGTGATCTTAACCAAAGGGTCATCGTCAATTAGTTAGTGAATATAGAGTAACTTTAACTGTAAATAGCGACACGTGGCCGCCATTTACCAGGCAGCTTAGAGTGATCTTACGAAACGGTGTTCGGATCTCGCATATAACTATTAGTACTGCTTGTTATTAAAGCTACTCGAAAGTGCCCAGCCCTTGTGGGATATATATATATATATATATATATATATATATAAATATATATATATATATATATAAATATATATATATATATATATTATATATATATATATATATATATATATATATATATATATATATATATATATAAGCAATTATACCTTTATAGATAACCACTATCATGCAACGTTGAGTTTTCCTAGTGACAGATGAGTGAATATTTTGAAATACCGATCGCACCATTTAGAAGGAATGCGTAATATCAATGCCAAAAATTCAGTACTGAATAAGGATTTCGTACATTTACTAGCATAATCTTTTATTCCGCACATGCGTGTCAACAATGAAACTACTCTTCTCAACAGTAGTTCGGTGTTCAATGATATGGTGATTCTATCGTTTATACTAAATGCAATTAATCAACAATAGGTTGCCTAAAGTGTTGATCTTATATATTTCAGTTTTACATGATATGTGCGAAATGTGTTATTTATCACACTTCTTTTTTACTAAATTTCAAACGGATGCTTATAAAAAAAAAGTATGAACCTTTAAAACTATAACCTTCCACGTGCTTGCGTGATTTCATACGAGAGAGGAAAAAAAACAACATCTCATTCGCCGGCTCACAATAACAGAAGCTGGCTTTCCAATTACATCGGAATTTCAACCACACTGATGAGGCTAATTTTATTAGCGAAATATCTGTATAACTATAAACTACATACATAATGTTAGTTTATAAAAAAAGGACAAAAAAAAATCGTTTTCGATTTTGTCTTTTCTTTTTTATAAAATACATATTGCATCTATAACAAGCTTTGATGGTATTTAATTTACCACACTTCTTTTTTACTAAATTTCAAACGGATGCTTATAAAAAAAAAGTATGAACCTTTAAAACTATATTTATATTTATATATATATATAAATATATATATATATACATATGTATATATATTTATGTATATATATATATATTTATATATATATATACATGTATATATTTATATACATATATATTTATATATATACATATATATTCATATATACACATATATACATACATATATACACATATATATCTATTTATACATATATATATTAAACATATATATACATATATATTTATATGCATGTATATATATATGTGTGTGGGTGTGTGTGTGTGTTATATTATGGGGGATGTATCTTTGTAAAAGATTAAGTTAGCTTGTATGGATTATGGTTGGAGTCAGTTGAGATAATAAGTGCGGGTCAAGCTGACGTGCACTTGAGGAGATTGTTATTAGTGAATTATTTTTGTCAGACCATAACAAAGTTATAAATTCGGCGCCGACACATAGAATATCGGGTGAGTGAATGTCATATATGGTATTATTGTCAATGTCGTGTCTGATTTGCCGACGCGAGGAAGTGTCTGTTGCGTCATTTCTTTTTCTAAAAGAGAAGAGAACGCTTAGGAAGTGAATGCGAGAAGTCTACGATGTAGATGCTCGTCTTATGGGCTGTACTTCGAATGAGTTCCGACAAATATGGCCATGAAACCGTCGCGTCCAACAACAAAAAGTGTGAATGAGTGAAGTATGGAATAAGACGAATAAATGGAAACCCCTCTTCAACCAAGACATCGAATAAAAGAATTGAATCTCTCTCTGAAAAACAACTGTCTCCGAATTTTGTCTCCTGCCGAAAATAAAGTTTGTCTAGAGAACAAAAAACACCAGAATCGATCACGACCAGAGACGTAATAGAACTACAGCACAGAGTAGCGACGCCGACCAATAGACGAAGAGAGAAATGATAAGGTCACTTGTTTCGAATAATTGCACATTTTCGGGTCCTAATTTGAAGGTGAAAAGAAAGTGTGTTACGTGTTAAAAAGAGAAAGACAAAATGTACGATGTTTAAAAGAGAACAATGTTTAAAAAGAAAACTGTTTGGAATAAGTTGTTTAAGATACAATGTTTAAAGAAAACAGTGAAAAAAGAAAATATGTTTTAACGAGAAAAGAATTTAAAGAAATGAGTTATAAAGTGTGAAAACGCTTCTAAGGTGTCGGTTTCGAGAAGCGTGGTTTAAGAAACTTTTCTTGGCGATAATTAAATTGAAAATGTAACATATCTACATACATATATTTATATCTATATATTAATAATATATATATATATATTTATATATTATATATGTATATATAAATATATATATACTAATATTTATATATATATATATGTATATATATATGTATATATATATATATAAATATATATATATATATTTATATATATATATATATATTTATATATATATGTATATATATAAATATATATATATATACATATATTTATATATATATATATATATATATATAAATATATTTATATATATATATATATATAGATGTGTATGTATAATATATATATATATATATATATATATATATATATATATATATATTCTGTATATATATGCATATTCATATTTATACATATAATAAATATATAAAGACATTATACAAACAGAAAGCAACTTGAACATTTTACGAAATCAAATAATTTATGCACAAAAATATGTTTGGGGAAACAATTTTGGTATTGTTTGCAAAATGGGCTATGTTTCTTACATATAAAATGTGTGTTTACAGAATATGAAAGCATGTCTATTTCTTTCAATACATATTATACACAGACTTTATAATACAATCTTAACAAGAACATAAAACCATTAAAATCTATGAAAAAAGAGGACATATGTAAAATGTATCTTATATCAGCTTTGAAACGTATGTATTATAAATACTTAATATGTTGTGATGAGAATTGTATTTTTGAAGTAGCAAAAATGTGTATAATTTGCGCTGAATAAAGTGAGTTTTTCTCAGTTCATTACTTTTATATTTTTGTATTTTTAGATTTGATTTAATGTAAATAAATCGATTATTGTAAGCTGATCTATATAACATTTATAGTTGGTTATTACGGGGCATTACGAAGAAAGATCTTACAAACACGTATTAGTAGTTATTGGCAGCTTTCGGAAGCTTCAATCGTCTCGGGTTGTGTGACCGATACTTTGCTCACGGTGCACAGTAGTAAATTCATGCTATTCACGCTTAACACGCATTTGTCGTCATTTGGTGTGCGGTTGTATTTCTCAATCGTCGCCACAAATTGTTTGCGATTACGACCATTGTCTGCGTAGTTATGCCCAAATAGTGTTACATTATAACTGCTGGCAAAGGGGCTATGCAATTTTACATCACTAATTATTTTGTATATATTTCGCTAGATACTGGCAACACTATTCTATACTTTAAATGGTATGCCTTTAAACTGTTAGATGTCATTTTCCTCAAACGCTGTGTAACGGCAATCCACTAGACGCTTCTGAGGTCTAGTGTACTGCACAATTTATGGTTTGCAATATCACTTAAAATTACATTCATCTGTAGTAGTGGGTGAGAATTCAGTTGGTCAAATCTATTTATAGTTTAAAAGTAATCAATAATCAGTGTCATGTTGTTGTTCTCGGAATATTTTATTACAAGCTGGCCCTCTACGGAGACTCACTCCTTTTAATGATTCCTTCGAGAAACATGTACGTACTCACAGTTTTTACAATGTTTTATCCTGAAATGTGTAGCGTCTGAATTTTCTCAGATAAATTATTGGAGATGAATTGCTACTGAACATTGATTGCTGTTAGACTACACATGTTAAGAGCTGGTTGAGTCTTCCAAAAGGAATCTCGATACGAGAATGATGCTAAAAAAAATCGTAGCAAAGTATCACATCACCACAAATATGTTTCATTATCAACAGTTTGATGTGTTTATATTAAACATTTATTTTTAAAAAAGCTACCCTGATACTGACTAATTACTTGTGATGATAATAAATCATTCGCCATATACACACGAGTAGAACAGGAAATGCTTTCCAGTTATTTACTGTCACGATACAATTAATTTGATTACCAGAGTTTCCGGGGTCAATAAATTAATCAGTAGACACGCCATTAATTTTACTCCGTATTATACTTTCAAGAAGGATTTTTTATAGAATCTTCCATAGAGGAAGCAGTATGAATTTTAGAAAAAATATTTTTAGAATCTGTGGACCTACACATCTGACAAAAATGTTTCAACTTCCCACAATGCCACACCTAGCATCTCTGGCCGGACAGCACATCTGAGGGTGTGGACTCAACCCACAAAAAGTGGAATTGACGATATGTTGAAGAAGCGATGATAGGAAACTCTGAAGAATTTGCAGTGCTCGGAATGCAACTCTGAATGGATTTGCAGTGCTAATATCCGGGATTGTATGAACAAAGGAAAGGGGCAGACAACAGGTGGGTGTTGTTGAAATCAACACTGAACGTATCCGACTGTAAGTAGAACACATAGTTTTTGTGAGCAATTTCAAACGTAGAACCTTTTTTATAGGATGTTCTGGGGGTTAAGCCATTTGTTTTCGAGTAGTCTTTGTCTTACTTAAACATTCTGAAGTCTGTTAATTGAATCACCTATAATGTGCTCGCCTCGGTTTTATTGGGCAACCATTGTCTGGAAGTTACAGTCCTTGCTTATTGTCCGTAATTTTTTTTAAAATTATACGCCGTTGCGTTGTTGCTGTGTAGTGCGTAAGTATGGTGAACATATGTTATTTCCGGTAAATATCTTGTAGTGTTTAAATAGCCCCTCCGTAAGTGGTACAATCTAGAATGATTTCATGTATCGTGTGACATACATACTTAGTTATGCGCACGAGCTTATTATGTTGCGTTGTGAATTTTCTGTATGTAATTTTTTCAAATTCTTTGCATACGTCACTTACCAATGTATCCAGCGTTTTTTTCTGAATTACAAATCTCAGGTTACACGTTTAACAGTAGTGTGTGCATTAGTTGTTCCATGTTGAGTGTATGCTGAATACATTGAAATAAGTAATAGGTGCAGCAGTAGATTTGGTAAATCTTTATTCAGCGTACATTGTCGATGTATTGTTATTTCCGTATTTTTTACATTAGTAGGAAGTGAAGAATTCTCAAAAAGAGTGATAATCAAAATAATGGAAACTACTCTCAATTACTTATTAGATTATTAAGTAATACCCCTTTAATTATTAGCGAAATAACTCAGTGTAGTTCTACGTACTAACCAACTTCTACAATCCACAGTTGATTTAAGTTACGTATATATTAGTTAAACTTATTTGATTATATTTATAAAATAATTTAAAGTAATATTAGTTGCATGATCTACATTTTCTGCTTTTTTGTGTGACATTTTAGTGAGAGAGATACACACAAATAGAACATGTGCGCCAGAAGGGAATGTGGTTGGCACCGTACTTCTTTAAAATGATGACTACAAACAAAAAAAAAAACAGTGCGTGACGGTGTTATTGATAGACATAATTTTCGTATGCAATTGGCTTACTTAATGATTAATTTTAGAATCATAGCTTATTCTAACACTACAAGTGTAAATAATCAAGAGTGATTAGACACATTTTTCTGACGTTGCTTTCATATGACATTTTTTTCTAGAAATGTTAAAAAACATTTACAATGTGAAATTTATTTTTGTTAAAATGAAAAGAAATAATGTCAAACTTAGAGTTTCGGAAAAAAAATATTTTCAAAGCAACATATGTTTCTTTTTTTTTTCACTTTATATTGTCCGGTGGTGTGAAAATGTATTAAAATTATGTATAGTTGCGCAGTTAGTTTGGTTTAAAATCAAGACAGAGGTAGACACATATTCCCTTACAATGTGTTGGGTATCATATTTTTAAACATAACTTTAATAACACGTGTAATAAAATAAAACATCATTTACCAAATATAAGGGATAATTCACTGTTCATGTTATCTGATTAATATGTATATGAAATACAATTTGTGGAAAACACAATGTTGATTAACTCAGATTTAGTATAATATGTTTATAACTAAATAAACGGAATCGCCTCCGGTTTAATATATCACACGTTTTGCTCTGTAAATTACTCCAACCTTAGACAGACAAATTGATTCATATATCCGCCGATGCAACGTCAATATAAGTGGCAAGATGGCGGATCACACAACAGTCAGCCGAGGGAAAAAAATAAAAACAGCAACGCTAATTCTTTCGTTGTCAAACTGCATTTAAGATGTTTATTCTTTGATATAATTTTCATAAGCAGTACATTATTTTGGTTTTATTTTTCTCAGAAGATTAATGATTTAAATCAGTTAACGCTAAACGAGTTGATATTTTAAAATTATTTACATGTTTGCTTCTTAAATATCACTATTCTAGTTTTATTTGTTGGCTCATTTTGTTCATTTCTTATTATGAATACTAGCAAACATATTTAGGCAAATGTATATTTTTTTACTTAAAGAAGTATAAGAGCCACTCGAGGATAGGGTGTAAAAGATTGCTAGTTAGGGAATCATCACGTTCACGGAAGAAGTGGAAAGAGTAGATGGAATGGGCAGACCATTTCTTTATAAGATTTAATTTTCGTATGCACACATTATTAATATGTAAAAGTATAAGAGCCACTCGAGGATAGGGTGTAAAAGATTGCTAGTTAGAGAATCATCACCGTCACGGAAGAAGTGGAAAGAGTAGATGGAATGGGCAGACCATTTCTTTATAAGATTTAATTTTCGTATGCACACATTATATATATATATATATATATATATGTATATATGTATATATATATATATATATATAATATATATATATAATATTTAAAAATAAATATTAATTAACTATTACCAAGAGACATCGACATTTTATGCTTACGCAATCGTCAGTGCAGGAAGCTAATTCCCGACGATCGACGATCACAAATCGCCACTGATTCGCTATCACGAGAGTTATCAGTTGGCTACTTGAAATGGGCTTGGAATTTTAGGAGGACTTTTACTTTGTAAATACCAAGTTGGCGAGTATTCACATCAAGCGGCGCCGAGTGATCAACGACAACAAATCGTGTTGGACTCGCAATGAAGCTAGTAGTACTGCTTGTTATTAAATTCACTCAGAGTGACCAGTCTTGGTAAAGGGGGCTATATATTAATATTATAAATAAATATTAATCATTTATTACCTACATATCGATGTGTCATATATATTATATATAAAGAGAGATGATGTAAACAAACATATTACAAATATATATATATATATATATATATATATATATATGTATATATATAATATGTATATATATATGATATTTATATAATAGTTATAATATGTATATATATATGATATTTAGAAGGTAATACCATGCAGAGGTGTGACGGATAGACACAAGTTGGAGCAAATAAGACATATAATGGTTGAACAAATGAATTAGTTTCTACCTTAATACAATGTGTACATACCCATAAATATATATTTATTTATTATTTATTTTTGTGTTGTATTTTTCCCTTTAACAACACATATATCTGTCTATCTACATAATGTTACAATGTTATGTAATACATGTATCAAGATGGTCTGGTGGAAATTCCGTATGATATAATTTTTTTTTTAATTTTCGGGAACTCTTTCCTCAGAACCGTGTTCAACTCAAGTTCAAGCGTGCATATGAAGGAAGCCGTAAGATTTAGTCTCGCAGAAAATACCGGTTAAATGTTAAATATCAAACCAGATTCAAAAATAAAATAAACTTTTTTTTAAAATTATTATTAATTTATTTTATTATTTTTTTTTCATTAATATTTTATTTATCTACTTTTTATCTAATTTATGTATTCATCTATTTACTTTATTAATTTTTTTGTTTGTTTGTTTTTACTTTTTAGAATCTTCCCCTTGATTGTCGTTAAATTTTAAATTCTTATCAAATTTTTTTTTTTTAACCAAGTCTATTCGTTTAAATTAATGTGTCGGTTAATACTCTCATTAAACATTGCATTCTCTGTTCGTTTTAAATCATTGTGTATATTAATATTTAGTTTATTTATTTATTTTATTCTATTTTTTATATGTGTATTTCATTAATTAATTCAATAGTATCTTTTGTGTAACGCTAAGACAACAATGAAAGAGAGGTAATTAAGTTCATTTGTTGTTTACGTCACTTATAAATTAGTTATTTCTAATTGTTTGGCTAACATATTGTTATAATGAATGTTTCTATTCCTTTTTTTTCATTTTTTTTCCTTCTTTTTTTCTGATTATTATTATTATTAATGTTATCTGGGTGGTTCCGGTATTTCATCCATTACTATTATTATTGTTATTGTTGTTGTTGCTGTTGTTGTTGTCGTTGTTTCTATTGTTATTATTGTTACTATTATTATATTATTATAGTTAATCTTTTTGTTAGGTAAAGTTATTACTATCATTAGTTTATAGACTTTAATATTTTTTCAATTTATTATTTATATTTATTTTATTTTTTCCTATTTTTCTATTAATTTGTTATTTATTAATTTATTATTTATCTATTTATTTATTGTACTTAACCATTTATTTATGTTTTTTTTATTATTATTATTTATTTATTCATTTATCTTTATCTATTTATTTATTTATTTCATTATTTATTTATTTAATTTTATTCCCCAGTTTGTTTATTTATTTTATTATTATTATTATTATTTTTGTTAAGTGAGTGTTTGACCTATGTTGTAATATTATTTGTTATTATTATAAGGTGATGTTTTTGTTAGATTATTAGTTTTTAGTATTCATTTAAGGGTTAAATTAAGATAAAATCAATACAACAAAAGTGAGATGTAAAACGATATAAGACTAGAAATGAAGATCCTAATTCGAGTCGGTGATTTATTTGCGGAGATAGTTTAGCTATTAGTATCGATTCTTTTATTCGAAGGTTGCCAACGTTTCTCTCCGTAGCTAGGATACAAATCTTGAATGACTTGCTGGTGTTGCCACATGCGTGGATGTGCTTGTGGAAGGAAGAGGTGCGTGTTTGTAGGTGTTCTTTGACTCTAATACATTGATAGTACGATGAGACCCCTACATAGTAGAGAGCGCGCGCGATGAATAAAAACATACCCCTTCCAGAAAAAAAAATCAGTGTTTTATCAGTTCCCTGTCACATTACGTACATTTAACTCTAGATCTTATGATATTAAACGTAAGTTCTTGAACCTTTATACCAATGATAAGGAATTCACATGATTATGTGTATTTTAAGAGATTATTCATATGATGCTTTTAGCTCACTGAATTTTGCGATAAATTGAAATTAAGGGAATCGTATTTAATTTGTGTCCTATGATCTGAATCTAATATTATTCTAATCAGAAATTATTTTATTTTCGAATATGGTGTTGTGCTTATATTATGCTCTTTAAAACCTTTTCAAATATTCCAGAAATTACATTTGGCTAATATATATGAATTAATCGAGAATACATATATTATAAAAATGATAACCATCGGAAATACTGGATATTTACGAACGGACTAAATTATAACTCTCTTTTTCTCTCTCTCTCTCGTTCTTTCTTTCTCTCTCTCTTTGCTTCATTTGCAGGTAACTCAATTTAAAGGAATATAGACTCATGTGGCACCTCACGTTTTGCAGGTTTGTAAGGAGTCGATCATGGGCATAGAAACATTTAAACATATAAACACACCTAACTCAATAATATATATATATATATAGATATATATATATATATATATATATATATATATATACACATATATATATATATATTACTATCTCTCCTTCTTTCTCTCTCTCTTTTTATATATATATATCTATCTATATATGTCTCTCCATTTTTATATCCCTCCTTCTCTCTCTTTTTTACTCTCTCTTTATATATATATATATATATATATATATATATATATATATATATATATATATATATATATATTTATATATATATATATATATATATATATATATATATATATAAGTCTGTATGTGCGCGTGTATTAGAATTACAAACAAAAGAATATCTCAGGTTATAAGCAAATCATTGTACACGCAACTTTCCGTAATTGTGCCTCCGAATGTCGTCCAGTTACTTTGCCATTTAAAGAAACCTCAAATCTGCTTGAGGCAAATTGCTGTTTTGTTAGACGAGTTTATATCGCATGTCACATGAGTAAAAAGCAATCGCTTCACTGATCCGTAACTGGAGTGGCTCTAAGAAACCTCAATTTATTTGCCTTGCTTTTACTTTTTATTTCAACCTAAACCACCGTCGTAAATTTTATCCTCAAGCCGCTTCGATTCGATTTCCGTTTTAGTATCCGCTGCGTCAGTCTCCAGCGCTGTTGCCTCACGGAATATCGGAGGAATATCCCGCGGTGGACCGGGACGTCAGTCGGCCGTCCTTAAAATCGAAAACTTGATGTCTGCAGCTGAAGTAAGAAGATGGCATTTATGGCCCTGTTTCCTACAAGATTAGCGATCGATATGCATTATTTGATGCACCCATGCGGAAATATGCATAGGTTATGCATGTCAGTCCACATGTCGTTCCGAGAGGCCTATTCATGAAATAGCATTTTATCAATAAGCCCGCTTATTGAACGGATACACATACAAAACAGTCATAATATTTTATTCTTAAATTTAAATTTCATGATTAAATTCATTGGTGATGAGTAATTCTTATTTAAAAAAAACAACAGATATCTTAACTTTACTAAGGAAAATGACTGAATATTCTACAATCGATAATTCGTTGACAAAATTAAAAAAAAAACATAATTAATATATAACGTATTTAAAAAAAAATGTTCAACCGAACCCGTCTAGGTTAACGTGCGGATACGATTTGTGAGATGCGTTTTTAAATATCAACGTACAGAATAGTAAACATTTGAGAACTCGTAAAAATGGAAATATGGCTAACTACAATCGGAGACGGGTCGAAAGCTCCCTTTTCATCAGTTACTTAACCGATGTTTAGAGAAGATCGTTTCTCCTTTCCGGGGATTACTCCACTCACCTTATAATGCTGAGTTTTCAGCAAAGGTGCAATAGGTGTTTTGTATGACTCGCCCAACATTTGAACCCTGATATTTTTAGTCTTGTGAATGGAACGACACAGGTGTAACTTAACTTTACACTCAAACTAGTATATGACAGTGTTCGATAACTGGTACATCGAATAGAATTGAAGAACACGAGATTGTTTACATGTATAAACGAGTTTAAAGAATTGTTTAAACGGTAAAATTCAGAATAGTAGAACTGGGGAATTCGTAAACAACAACAAAAAGTATAATTTATATGAAACGAAATAAAAATGGAATAGTGTAGTGTAGTATTCTTTAAAACGTTAAAAGTATATTATAGTTCAAATCTGAGCACTCGTAAACTAGAAAAATGACCGAACCCGCGCAGTTTGAACGTGTGCAAATGGTTTGTTGAATATTTACAAACGGTTTAAAAATATCTTACTAATTGGTTCTACGCGTTAAAACTATACGGGATCGGTAGAAAATGTCGTGTTAATGGGTTTTATATGAGATATGTGGTTTAGGGGGTTCAAAAGCTCGATTGTAAACCCTTGTGTACATTTACACAGACATTTTCCGAAACAAAGTAGTATACATGCAGAGTTCGACCAGAAACGCACATGAAAAAGTATATAAACTCTATAACGCGTTTATAATGCTACAACATTACAACAATATGTGATTCCTCTTAATATTTTTTTCGATGACTAATTTAAATATCATTACCATTTTTTTTAATTCAGAAAAATGAATATGAATACTTAAAAATATTAAATTAAATCAAAGAAATTATTTAAAAAATCATTGTCTGGTTGTTGTTGAGTAATACGTTTACACATTTCGGAGAAATCAATAAATACTTAAAATAGTATCATAAAAAGCAAATATATTTTGATGTTACACAGAAGATCCACTTCAACGCTAACACTCAGTCATCTACCACGGATTTTAGAGTGTCGCTCTATACACCACACTATCTATTATAGATGTATTGCAGTATGTTACTCATCAGGCATTCGTAATGAAGCCTCTCTTTGAGTCTGTGTTAAATTATTTTGTTTCATTAGTCTGTCTTCTGATTTGTTCTCCATTGAAATGTTGACAGCTATACATTATATCGGTGTATTAATCTGTAAATATAGACTCTCTCTCTCTCCCTCTCCCTCTCTCTCTCTTACTTCATTTTATATGATATATATATATATATATATATATATATATATATATATATATATATATATATATATATATATATATATATTTCAAGCAAGCAAAAAATACCCAGGATAGAAGTCCAAAGAATGTCAAAGGTCTCTCTCAAAGTTGTCCAGTCGAGAAATGCGTCAACAACATAAACATTGGATACTTTTCACTTCATCGATTGTTGACGCATTTCGCGACTGGATAACTTTGTCAGCTGTTTTTATTTCTTGTATTTGGACTGGGACTTCATCACCTGGATTACTCTTCAGTCAACCTTCTGGATGTCTTTCCTGATAATGTTTTTCAAATTGTATGACTTGGATGGATTATATAGATTTAACAAAAAAGTATGTTTTTGGGTTGATATATTTGATGTTATATATTTTTATGTATTTATGTATATATTTTTATATATTTTCAAAGTTTAATTTTATTACCTGTAGTAGAATAACTGCGGTAAGGGTTTTCTGAAGAGAAGAATCATCTTGGAAAACTCATGAGCTAAGGACGTTAAGATACTTTCTTGAACTTTGAATTCTAATAAATTTGATTGACACCTTATTTTATTACTTCATTTCATATTATGATATATATATATATATATATATATATATATATATATATATATATATATTCCAAGCAAGCTAAACTTACACATGATAGAAGTCCAAAGAATGTCAAACGGGCTTATTTAAAGTACTATTATATATGAATATTTATATTTATACACGCATTTATAAAGTCTGCGACAGGAGCATGTCGATGTTATCGATCAACAGCTGTTAACAACTGAGACCTCATTAGGCAGATTTAGAATCCGATCATTACCTCAGATTACATTTAGGAAGAAATAAATATAGAAGAAAAGAGAAACATGAATTTAACATTTAAAAGAATCACGTTATATTTGAGACTGTTAAGAATCAAATATTAAATGGCATTTTAAAATCTGAAACAAGGTAAGATAATATATAAAATAGTATAAACAATTAAATTATAAGTTAATTGAGTATAGAGAACAGACTAGAGAGAGGGAAGCTTGTGATGGAGAGCGGGGAGAGATTAAAACGAGAAAAGGGGAAGGGAGACGGAAGTGGGAAAACACACAGTTTATGTATGAAGTTTAGATGTCTGTCAAAGGTTGATGTTTCGTCATGTAGCAAGGAAAGCGTTACAGTCATGTGTCAATTGGTGGGCGGGGGATGTAGGTACATTAGGTTCTAAACTTGTTCGTTTTTTTTTCGTTTTTATTTTCTATTAATTTTTCTATCTTATTTATTTATTTCGTGTTCGTGTTATACATTCAGGTGTTATTAATGTATTTAGGCCGAGTACAGCTCATTATAAGGAGGTTCATTAATTTAAAAAAATACTGAAGTTTACTAACATGATGATACGAGTATAATGGCATATTTATAATAAAAATTAAAATAATAATAATATTGATACTGATGATAATAAAATGATAAATATAATAGGAAATAATAATAATTAATTATTATGATAATAATTATAATAATGACATCGATATTTATAATAAAAATAATGTTATCAATAATTGTATTTAAAGTGCTATTAAGCTGTGTCGAATAAACGAATGGAATATGAAGAATCACGATAAGTCTATAAGTGATAATAACAATCATATTTATAATAATAATAATAATAATAATAATAATAATAATAATAATAATAATAATAATAATAATAACAATAATAATAATGGTAATACTACTGCTACTACTACAACATTTAAACATTTGCCGTTTTCTTGGCAGACCTACTGGATAATTCAGTATTGCAACTAAAATTAAAGCACGAATGACTAGTCCCCGATTATTAAAAATGTTACAAATAAAGTCATTGTAAATTTATTTATAAAGCTTGAAATTAATAAAAATCACTTCACTGTTTTAAAGAATAACAGTAAAGTATTAGTGTATAGTCGATTGAGACATCTGTCTTTACTGATCAGCCATTCTAGATGAGACATTACTGCTTATAGAGAGCATACCAACCACTAATATACTTTAGTAATACATATAGAGATGAATTTTAAGAATTACATTATTTTAAAATAATAAATAAAAAACAATAAACATGTATTCACTTATACAATTTAATAAAATATATTTTAGAATATTATCAAACAGGACATCCCTATTTTATGTACAACCTTACTACTTAAGTTAGTACTACCTATAGAGGCGAAGTCACAAATTACAATATTATATTAATTAATGTTAAGCTTTATTTTAATAAGTGAAGTGATGAAAAAATAATTAACAAAACACATGAATAATGGGGTTTCTTAGAACGTATATCCTCTCTTCCTATTCTTTACATTTTTTAAAAATTATTTTCTTCTTCTATTTTATAGTTTTTTTTCTTCTTATTTTCAATTATTAAGGATTCGATTATTAATCACTTAGAGTTATGTGTAGAGTACGTGCTTTTATTTTTAAATCACTCATGCGTATTGATCCATATATCATGTCAGGTCATCCGATCAGTCATTAAGGTAATTATATCAGACAATGTGTCAATCACCAACCTTTTGCCTGTTCTACCAGAAAACAATTTTAGAAACTGTGAGCATTCATAACATCAGCATCTAGGTAGAAGCTTGTCTTTATTCCAATAAAGCTCTTCTTTCCTGATAATTGAAACATCTCATTTTTAACTCGTTTTTGATCTCAATAAATGTGAGCATATCCTTGCCACTGATTCATCAGTCACATTTCTGTCTATTTTATTTTCAATAAACCTATGAACAGTTTAATTCCCCGCATTTGATTACTCCATTACTTTTGCTTGATGCTTTTTTTACTCCTTGTATTTCCAACTGTTTTGCAAATTCAATATCATGAGTAATTCCCTTTTTTTTATATTTATATATTGAGCACGTGGTGGCTATTCTGAATCACAATTTTGAAATGTGTCGTCATATGAACTAAAACCAATTAATGAATCGATATCATCATATCTCTATGGCTTAAGAAGCATTAGAATATTGTAGTAATATAGCTCATTGTTGTCTGTGTTCAGATAGACGATTTGAGTCGTGACCATATTTATATTTTACCTGTTTGTTCAAAAGCTTGTATAATTTGTCATTACTATTTTTTTAAATTCATTTTTCTCTTCAAGTTAACACGCCACATTTTAAATATTTCTAGCTGCTTCATATAACTCATTCTATCTATGAACAATGGTCTTTTAGAATAATAACTTCATCAGATGAGTCTAATAGATGATGTCATCCCAACTTATAAGCACACTCATATGCCTGAATATCTCGGTTTCTAAGAAGCTGAAGCACAGCTACCTTCTATCTTCCAAAGTATTATCTAGTTTGATCCACATTTTCCTAAACACAACCAAATAGTTCGTTCAGCTGTTATTTGATAACTTGTGACATATCTTGTATAACACAATGATAATTAATGTATTGGACATACACATTAGCTTGCCAAATAAAAAAAGAAGCAACACATTGTAATCATTGTTATCTGATTTCCTTTGAAGTTAGTCATTTTTTTAAACCTTTACCATTTTTTCCTGAGTGTACATTGTTAGCCGCAATTAAAAATATGTATACTAAATCGAATCTTAGATATTTAAATCTGAACTTTTTTGCAACATTTCTCTCTTTTCTAAAAAGATATTCCAACAAGTGTTGCTAATAAGAATGTATTCGCCATCTAGACACCAGACTGTGCAATATGGGACTGGAGAAACATCGATTCTGCATGTGATATGTAGCTCAATACATTTCTGCATATACTCTGGAGGGGGTTTTCATAAATGGGTGCCTGATCAAACCCTCATTTCGTATGTGTGTGTTGGGCATATATTCGTTGGTTCTCAATTCTCCAAAAATAATGTGAACCATTACCCAACATTTAATTATTTTTTGCCCAAATCACTTCATTAATGCATTAATTAAGCGTATAGTTAAAGAATTTACTAACAACATTTTAAAAATAGGTATGCTAGTGTCGGCTGTACTGTCATTTGCAATGTCACTATTAATTTTTCTAAATATTCTCTTTAATCCTGCCAGAAATATTTAACTGAAAAAAAATTATGAAAAAAAGTTGCGGGGTCAAGTCTTTCGTCCATAGCATTACTATCAGAGGCCTTTATATTCCAAATTTTTTTCGAATCCATGACATTTAACATCATCATTGAAATGTTGCCTTCAGTGCTCTGTCATTATTTTAAAATCAATAGTTTATTTGTACTTAACTCATTTTACCTGTTTTCTTTGACAAAATTATGGTAAAAATTCCAGCATCCAAGCATATTTTGTCTGCCTTGGGAATATTGTAAAAAACTTATTGGATGTTTTTTTTTTCAAAATCTAATGGCAGAATGCTTAAGTATTCTCTGACAAGCATATGAGGTCATACATTTTCTTTATTTTCTATCTTGAAAGATTCCAGTTTTCCCAGCAGTAAACAAAATAGAATATTTTATTGTTGTCTTACATTAAGTCTCCTTGAGATTCATTCATCCTAAAATGGTAAAGATGAATACATATTTTCAACAGTATTATACTCATCAAATTTGTCATAAACTTTGTTTGTCAAATGCTTAAACAAATGATCATAGTATTTTCTGGAGTTCTGTCCAGTGCACAAAAAATGTCCTTAACATCATTAGTTTAATCCATTTTAATGTCTTTGTAAATTTAATTATTATCTTCAGTCAATAAAGTGCATTCGAAGCATTTTGCATATTGACGAATGATGTTCAAATTGTTTTGGTTTCAGTTGTCAATGAGTTAACACCAATTTCAAAAAGAATAGCGTTCTTTTGATTACAATATGTACTTGACAAGATTTATGGTGTTCTCCAAAATAATTTACAAATGATTTGATATTCATTTGATGACAGACAACATATAAGACATATTTTTCAGGCACGCTAATAAAACATTTGCCTATTTGTATTTTTTTCAACTTCAAGGTAATTAATTAAAGCCAGTGAAGCAATGTGTTCTATTGTTAATAAGATCTGCAATTCATACATATAGTGCATGGTAAATTATTTTTCAATGACTTCCAGAGCTTTACAATCAAATTAAGTCATTTTTTAAATATTACTGTAACATTCTCTTTGTTTGCAAGTGTCACAATAATTAGTTTTCATTTTTTGCATTTTTATTGAAATTTTCAATAAGAGAACAACATTTGTTGACATGTTAGTTTAGAATGACCAACTGCATTTCCTTTCTGAACTATATTTCTAATAATAATTTCAGAAGTGGTTAAATTAACTGGGTTGATATCCACTAATCTATTAACATAGGTCAGTGTATTTCCTAAATTGCAATATCATACAACTTCAAGCAAATGCATACAATTCTTAATTCGTAGACCTGATTCACCAATGTTCGTGGTCTGGGGGTGGTTCTCATTTCTTTAAATAAGTTTTATTTTATTTGTGCAATCTAATTAGTTACAACAATGCATATGCTCAATATGCATGACGCTCATTCTTTTAATTTTAAAATGTGTTTTAGAGAGAGATAGATAGATAGATAGATAGAGAGTGAACAACACAACCACACTCTCCCTCTTTCTCTTCTAGCGGTTGCTAACTCGTAGCAAGCCACAGCCTTGATTATTGGTAATATATACATAACTATTGCATATAGATAGAAAACATAAGCCAATGCAATTCATAATTAATAATACTAAACATTAACTAATTAACTAATTATCAAAATGAAGGTTATGATGACTGTCTTTTTGATATCCGTGCATCACAAATATCGAGGGGGATGATGTGGGGCGTTACTCTACAATTTTATCCAAACTTTCAATATTGTTATCATTGCAATAAAATTAGATAGTTAATAAGTTTGATCATTTTGAAGTTATTTATTTACGTTTCATCGGAAAGGTGAACCCAACTTAATCAATTGCTGAAAATTAAAATAACCAAGACACGTATAGGAAATAAAAGTACCAGATTAAAAAAAATAAAAATAGGAAATTAGCAGATCAAGAATCTCTGCTTATACTCAAGCACCCCCCACAAAAGACATGCTGCTTTTTTAAGGGAATACGTGTGAACACTATGGAAAACAGAAATAAAAAAACCAATTCACTAGAATTTAGAGTGAGGGATCAGTTGTATATATATATTTGATAATCTATGTTCCTGGATTTCCGGGCCATTGTTTTTTTAGGAAGCTTTTTTGTTACTACAAGCCCTTACTCCGAGTAAAAAAAATAACGGCCTCGTTCCAAAAAAATGCAGCGAGATTTAACTTCCATCAAAAAAAATATATAGTTACCTGCCATAAAACTGGGCCGAAAAATTGAATTTATATACAATAAGTTTCCCCAATTTTTATTATGAAATCATTCTCTGTTTTCATTTTTTCTTTCCATCAAGTTACAAAAGAAAGAAATGTGTTTTTTTCGGGGGTATGTTTATATATTGAAACTACAGTGTTCATAAGATAGTGCAAAATAAAAAGTAGATATGCACTATAATATAATTATTTTATCATACACGCAACATGCGCAACAGGAGGTTAACTTAAATAACTGTAAATTGTAATCTCTCAAAATATTCGCATTTCAGGTGTCTATTTTATGCAATTCATATGGATGGTTTGATTATGGTTTGAACTATATTTCTGGTCCTGGAATTTCCAAGTGATTTGTTAAGTTGTTGTAGTGCGAGTGTTTGTGGTCAGACTGGTCTAGTCAAGATATACAATCATATACTATTGTAAAATGTTACATTGTTATGTGTGTACCGAATGGGATAGTTTTAATGTCTGATGAGTTGGGCCAAGTGACGAGTTAACAACTGCCGGGTAAAATGTGTGCAATACACTTTTGACGAATAGAAACTTCTTCAAATGTCAAGAAAGATTGTTCTACTGAATATTAAATACACATGGGGTTCATAGTTGACTCTATATTGCGGTTAGTAGAGATAATCTTTGCGACGTCAACGTTTGCCGGTTTTGCAGGGAAGTGTCGCCGTCGTCTCAAATCGAGTGCCTGGTATTCGCAACTGGTCATCCATTTAGAACTCCCGGCTCAACGTCGTTTCCAGTCGCTGATATAACAGGAAGTTGTTTGTCAACGTGAGTATGTGCCGTTAAAGTGTGTATTGCCACATGCTCTTGTCGTAATTGAAATTACTATCGCCATTAAATTGGAAGATTATAAATGTAACATATATTTGATATATCGCCGAGGTGTTAAATTCATTCCCCACATACTGCTAATTCGTACATTTAAAAAATTGCTGAAATATATTTAACTAAACAGAGAAGTATGCGTTAATAGGATTAATTGTACAATTGGGCAATGTTAGTTGACGTTTTTCACAACGTCAGAAAAAATGAAGCTACAAAAAGACTGTCTGGATACGTGTTTAATTCGTATTAACGACACGGTGAGTATTTCTCAGTGAGGACGCTTCTGCAATATGCCATAAATACACTTTCGTCCAAATTAGAATATATAATTCCTGGCAGAATGACTGCCAAGACTGACCAGGACACCTAACTATTTTTTTAGTCCCATTCAGCTTGATATGGTGCATTTAGCATTGCTACATTAAATATTGAGAGGGGCTTTTCTTTTAATTTCCCGGCGATATTTACTTGGTTTTTGCTATTCTCGATTTTTTTTATTCACAATTCAAAATTCAAATGTTCAACACGACCTTTTAATATCAAAATATGATGTTATTAAAATCCTTTAGTAAATTATATGTATTATAGATTACCAATTCAAATAGTATATTAATAAAAAATATACTATTAGAAGTGTTATTAATGTGTTATTAAGTATTGATCCTTAATTGAATAACCACTCAAATAAGCAGTTTCTGTTAACGAATCAAATCTCACAAGGAATCATCTGGCGAAAACCTCGCGACTAGTATGAACACCAAAGCATTAAGTGTTTTTGTCTATTTCCTACTAGTCTTTTAAAGAAATACGTGCGCAGAACAGAAACCTGTCGGGCATTTTTAAAACAAAGTTAACCTCACAAGCAGACCACGCGTTACGAGAGATTTTCACAGACTATTTAACACTAAGTTATACACTGTAAACCAAACAATGTAACACACACGTTAGTAACAACTCTCTCACTAAGAAAATAGACACGCTAATATACAAGCATGTGTGCCTATTTACATTAAAATACACGACGAAACACATGGCAGAAATAAACATGTATAATAACGCTTTTTCTCACACAAAACAGCAGCACTTTCACCAGAAGTCTTTGAAATGTGTAACTCTATAACCTCCTTTTATGACCTGTCTTGAGTACTTTGTGAAACTTTACTACTTTGTGTAGATAGGCAATGCCATTCTTTCTCATTATAATCTACAGTAAATAATTAACGTAAAAGTAAGTTCTATACATCTGCATTTAATTTAAAATTTCTATAAAAACTGTGCTTTCGTCGAACCATCCAGTCATTCATACATATTAACACAAACTGATTCATCAATATAACAAAACCCGAACAACGTCGAGTAACCCTACTGGCCAAAGAAACAAATCTACATGCATAATTCAGCACAAACTAATAACATATTTATGCAGCCAATCGGCCTCCATATTTGATTAAGGGTATTGTCGAAACAGCGCTTGTGGCGTCTTCTTATCACGTTAAAGTCTGAGTGTACGCGGGGAAAATGCCAAATAAATGTATTAAGTAGAGAATTTTCCAATCACAAATGTGTCACACACATGCACACACACATCACAACAAACCACATCACACCATCCACACAAACATCCACATATTCATGGTTGATAAATACAAGATGATTGGATGAAATATACAACAGTTTACTTATATTATTAAAAAGCAAAAAGAAAGATCCCAAGTTGTACTCCATCTTTAATGAATCATATTACCACTGTTCGTCTCATTTACGGGAATGTTTCATTTCAATATTTTATTACATAAATAATAATAATAATAATAATAATAATAATAATAATAATAATAATAATAATAATGGGAATAATAAAAATAATATCAATACTAATAAAAAAATTATATGCATATATATATTATACAATCATTATTATTTATACCAACATTGTCGGCTCCATATGTGAATACATGTTTACACTACGACTTTATTAAAAGTTTAGTACAATGGGGCTATTATACATCTAGTGGATGTAATGTGTGCATTACAATACACACATTGTTTTGAGGAAATGTCAAATTGTCTAATGATACTGTAATTTTAATAAACTCGCTGTTGACGAAAATACTCGTGTTGACGAAAATACTGTTCAAATAAAGCAATGGCATGTGATGTGTTTTATCTAGATCCTGGCCGTCGCCAACAACGGTTAATACGTGATATGTTGACTTTTAACGCACCTGTACAGACACACATAATAGTGACAGCTTTAATCGTCTAAATTCGGCACTTGCCCTGATAAACATCTGACATTTCATACATTTAGTTTGCGTAAAACTTTAGAGGGGTTTACTATTTAAGAATGTAGTGTATAATCATTTTCATAGATCTTTGCCATTTAAGCAAATTATGTACAAAGTTGCTGCCGCGTTTACTCGCATTTGATCAAAAAATAACACTTAGTAGACGATTCAGGGCGTGGTTTGCAACTGATTTAACACAACAAACATGAGTTCGTCTATCAATACATGTCAATGGGTGAAATAACAGTGAACTACGGTGTCAATTCGGCATTCAGCTGAGTGAACACATACAGTTGAAAGCCATTCAAATCTCCGTAACAAGCAAACACTACTAACAAAATGTTGGCGTTTGTGTTTTCTCACGCGCAAGGTATTTTGTTCATCGATAGCAGCGAGAAAAGAAATAATCCTCAAGTGCGAATATTGTATGGCATTTTAGTTAGTTTGAAAAAAAGCTCGCAAAACAACTGTCTTAAATGAAGAAAAAGTATTTTTAACCAAAACAATGCACAGGCTCACACCTTGATTTGTAGATGGCAGAACTACATAAATTGCTTAGAGTTATTTTCACACCAAGCCTTGTCTCAAATCTGATCTTCATCACTGACAAATTTTGACAATTTTCTTTTTATTAGTATGTCTCGGACTTATTGAGTGATGTATATACCTTTTTGATATCATTCAAAAATGTATTAACTATGACATATCTGTTGAGATGTTATTTGCGTAACAAAAATAATAAGTATCTTAACTCCTATATTATATTTGTTTTTGATATTATTATCATAATTATTATCATCATTACTCACTAGGAGTTATCACACAGGTAACATTTAGTGATTGCTCACCGAAAACAACCGGAGGTGACCCTGGAGTCTATATGACAACAAGCCTCACCAGATGTCCAGTACTCTCTACCCTTTTTTCGATAAACACCGCAAATAACCTTGCGGTGTCGCAACGGCGTATTAACATTGCTTTTTCGCTGGTAAGAACGTGTGGTCTTCTCTGGGATTTGAGTGACAATAAGCCTCCCCAAAGTCCCAAACCTCCCGGCACTCTTTCAGTGGAGGTCTGCTGCTCCTCCTTTGTCTTCTCATTGTGATTGACTCTCTACAAATATTTAGTGTGGTGTCAACCTAGGCCGGCGCCATTTTTTGAGGTGGGGTAGAGATTATGGTGTTTCTTGCAATTTGTGTTCATTGGTTCATTTTTTTTGTGTGGAGTTAGCTAAGGCCTGTGTAATTTATCGGGGGTTGGAGCTTATGATGTGACGTTTCTTGCAATTTCAGTTCCTAGGTTCGTAATGTGATTTTCTTCGTATGGTTTTGTTTTCTATTTGGTGCAAATTCCATGTAGCAAGTTAACGTTCGTTGCTTATGCGGGTTGGTTTCCGCATTCGAAGAGTTTCCTTAAGATCGCACCTGTTTTGATCATTGCCGTACTTTGTATGTCTCAATGATTATGTTGATTCCAATTTCTCCCAGTCTATTATTCAGGTTTGTTGGTGTTCTTCCTAGTGTTCCTATGATTATTGGTATTTGACTGACTTTATTTATGCTCCATATTCCTTTCAGTTTTCTGGCAAGTTCCGTGTATTTGCTTCGTGTTTCTGTCTCTTTGATCTTCATTCTGCGGACTGCTGGAACGGCGAAGTCTACGATTTTGCAAGATATTCTTTTCATTTTTTCAATTATTATCACATCCAGTCTCCTGCTTGTATGAATTTGTTTGTTCGTATATCCACACCCAGAGGGTTCTTTGTTTTTCGTTTTCAAGTACTATTTGTGGTGTATGTTTGTACCAATTTTCCTGCGTATTCAAAATTCAATCGTTTTCACAGTTCCAGGTACACTAGTTTCCTCACGCAGTCATGTCTGCTCTTGTATTCTGGGCTTGTTTATTGCATTCACTTATTATATGAGTTTCTGTTTCGTCTCTTTGTTCACACGGTCTGTATTTACTGTTTTCTGGGTTTTATTTATTTTAGCTTTAATGTAATTTGCCTTAATCACATTGTTCTGTGCAGCTCTCAGAGAAGATTCCGTTTCTCTGTTCAATTTTTTTTTTATTAGCCATGCCCAGCTATTTTCGTTGGTTTCTTGTCCACTTTCTGAAGTGTCCATGTAGTTGTTTTTTCTCCCACTTTTTCTGTCGTTTTATTTCTAGTCTTGGTGCTCCCTGTGCTGCGGTGATTAGCCTTACATTGTTCTGACTTATGTATTTTTCCAGCTCTTTTCAAAAATTCTCCACACAATCTTCTATAGTTACCAGTTCTATTCCCCCTTTGTTTATTTTCATGTAGTGTCTGTCCGTATCGACTTTAGGATACAGGGCATTGTGCATAGTCATTATTTTCTAGTCCTCTAGTAAGTGTGAACGGTTCAGAGTATCTTATTAGTAATACTGCCGAGATGTGTACTCATTTTATTAGATTCCTTGCTATATAATTTCGTTTATATGAGTGTTCTTGTTCTTTGTAAATATTATTTTCCAATAACCTCTTTCATTTTTTAGATTTGATAGTGTCTTCTTCCAGAACTCTTTTAATTTCTAGTAGTGCACACTATTATTATTATTATTATTATTATTATTCTAATTATTATTCTAATTATTATTATTATTATTATTATTATAATTATTATTATTATTATTATTATTATTATTATTATTATTATTATTATTATAATTATTATTATTATTATTATTATTATTATTATTATTATTATTATTATTATTATTATTATTGTGATTATTATTATTATTATTATTATTATTATTATTATATAACATATTGTTAGTTTGTATTATATATATTTGAGTAAATAAACTTATTAATTTGCGATCTTATTCACGAATGTGTTTATTATATGCACATACACACGTGTGGAAATTAGATGACGATGATAAAAAGCAGTTGTTTCTGTTGTATAATTGAAGCTGCTCGACTTAGCTTCAATTCTTGGATACCCTATGTAAAACATTCACAGCCAAACCTCGTCTATCATCAACCAACATTTTTTTGTCTTTTCTCTCTGTCCCTAAAACTGTCTTCCTAAGAACTACTCGTCTGTAGAATACAATAACACGTGAATTATATCAGGTTAACTACAACATGAACGTTTCAAGTTCAATGTTACCTGATTCTTGTTGAACCGTCCTCTCAAATAGTCGAATCTTGCTTAGTTTCTGCAAACGCATTAACACTTAATCTTGAGTGAGTGTAGGACTTTGATTAGCGATGCCTCATTAGTGTAAAATCATGACTCTTAGACACATGAAGAAACGTTGCCGAGTGGTTGAATACACCTAGAGCTACAACGACAAGAGAAATACATGTGTATTGATTTACTCCTCTCCAGGAGTTAGGCACAAGGCTAGTTTTTTTATCTTACTCCCACAAGTAAGATGTGACCCACGGTCGGGTCGGGAAAGTGGGGTTTAAAAAATGGCCTTGGCAGCCCCGGTGGGGGCGCCTCAGGCAGTAAGCAATATACTTACTCCTCCCCAAAGAGGGGAGGTGAAGCCTGGGAGGGTGGACCTCCTAGAACTGCACAGGACAGACCCATAGAGAGGTGTAAATCAAGACCCGAAGACCAAGACAATAACACTATATGGGGTGCAGTATCCATTGGAACAAATACTATGATAGAAACAGTCACTTATTTAGATTCTTATGAATTCCGGTTTATTAGACCAAATAACACGTTTGCCTTATAATGATTTAAGCGAAAACTAATGTATAGTTTAATATAGGTGTTCGCAATTTAATTATGTACACAAAAGTTATGGGTATCTTTTACCTAGTTGAAAACTGTAGTATCTATTCTCATACCCAACTTAATAAGTTCTACCCTCGCTTAATGAAGGTAATATCCTACTAGACTGAGATAATTAATGATTTTCTTCGAATCTAGATTTCTTCTTTTTAGGGAGCTTGATCTTCCCGGTAATAAAGGCCGACCGTGTGTTAAAGTAGGCCCTCGTGTGGAGGAAAAGAAATAGAACTTAACTTTTAGTATGATAATAGATTCAACCAAATTAAGCCTGCCCCCAGCACGAAATTAGTTTTTTTAATGCAAGTTTTGTCTTTTTGTGTTTCCAAACACTCTGGCTTGTTTCCGCCATGACCACTTGTGCCGTCCCCACCCTTATTCAAACGTGTGTGACGAAGCAAGATGATTTCATTAGCGTAAGCAGATGCATTTCCAAGAATCACCTGTTTACAAGCCGAATTAAGTTCCGACAAAACGAAGCCAACATAACTTAAGTTGGAATAATGGTAATAAGGGCTAACGATTTTCCACCAGTTAAAGAAAAGCGGAATCGATTATTTTTAATTAAATTTAGGATATTTCTAGAAAGAAAATAGGAGAAAAGTAAAAGAAAGAGGAAGCAGTAAATAACGTACCACAATAGGTTTAGGAGAGAAAACTACTACTACTACTACTACTACTACTACTACTACTACTACTAATAATAATAATAATAATAATAATAATAATTGTAAGTGGCTGTTTAGACAACGCAAATTAATTTGAAATACTTATCTAAAGAAATGAAGACTGCTAAAGAGTTAGGGATACTTGTCCCACACTGATTCTATGGGGGCCTAGTGAGTAATTACAACAACAAGAACGTACACTGCATAAACACCATAAAATATAAACAAGAGGAAATTAAAGAATGGACATAAACAGAAATGAATGAAAATACAGTTAAGACATCTATGAGGAAAATTGACAACTGGAAAGCACCAGGCCACGATAAATATACGTATACTGAAAGGCTTTCATATAGACTGAGAGAATGCATCAACAAGGCAGACGTTCCAGAGTGGATGCACAAAAAGAGAACAACGCTGTTACAAAAGGATGCAAAAAAGCAAACAAGGCTAAACAACTACAGACAAATAACACGATAACACACAATTTACAAATTACTAGTGACATAACTGAAAGAACACATCTACTAATCCCTGACCAATCGTCGACTGCTCAACCATAAACAAAAATAGATGCCGAGAACAGAAAAGAGGGGCGCATGATATGCTATATGTACATCATAAAATCCGAGAGAAAGTAAAAATCAGAAGAGAAAAACATATCCATGGCATGGCTTGACTATACGAAAGCTTACGACAGAATCCAGCAAGCATGGATCATTTGAAATATACAAAATACCCGACTAAATTATACGTCTTATTAAGAAAGCAATAGACACATGGTGACTAGAACTGAAAGATGTGAGACAACACCTGACTGAAATAAAAATGCAGTAAACTCTCTTTCAGCACTATTATTTAAGGTGATCATGATGCCACTCAACTGTATACTCTGAAAATATGATGCCGAATACAAATTTACAGACACAGAGCAAAGAATACACCACCTGATCGACATGGGCGAGCTGAAACGATTTTCAAATAGAAAAAAGGAACTAGCACAGTTGATGAATACGACCTGCATCTTGTGTTAGGGCAGTCAAATGTAATCTGGAATAGAAAAGTGTGCACTGCTAGAGATTTAGAAAAGAAAACTCGCGACGACAGTTGGCATGTAATTACATAAACAAGAGGGGATGAAGGCGCTAGGCTAACAGGAGATCTAAAAAATTTTAAGAGTTCTGGAAGCAGTCACAATGAAATTTACAAAAATGAAGATAATATTGGAAAAGAACATCTGCGAAAAAAAATACAACTCTTAGAAACAAAAGTATATAGCAGGAATCATGAAAACACACCTGGGTAGTATTACAAATAAGATACTCTGGACCATTTATAGGTAGGACTAAAGTACAACTCAGGCACCTTGTTCAGAGGACTAGCAATTAATAACCATGCACAATGCCTTACACTCAAAATACGATACGGGCAGATTTTACATTAAAAGAAACGAAGATCAAAGAGAACTGGAGAAAATGAACGGAGGGTGTTATATTACATTCGTATGGGCTTCAATACGTGCTCCCGGAACCGGAAGTCGTCAGGTGACGCGTATTAAAACTGGCCATATCTGTCCCCTTTTTGTATTCTTTTTTTAGTTGAATAAAGTTTGGCTTCGAAGTAACACGTGTTTTTTTATCACAATGTATTCAACTAAAACTTTTTTGGATGTCTACCACGATACTAAGATGTATGTGACATGGAAATCAAAATGCCTAAACATTGATCCCAGTCTACCGACAGCTGCCAAGGAATACCGACACTGGCGTGCAATATTAAGTAATTACCTTCAAGATTATGAAGATAGGATACCGAACAAATACAGAGCACTATTTAGTTGTGTGAGCTCTAATGTTTATGAATTTATAAAGACATGTACGAACGTTGATGCTGTTTTAAGAAAGTTTGACAGCTTGTTTATTAAAACACCGAATTAAGTTTTGGCAAAGCACATATTAGCAACCAGACGGCAGAAGCCTGGAGAAACGATGGACGAATTTTTCCTAGAATTTGACAAACTAAAAAAGGAATTGCAACTTCCGCGACCACAATGCAGAGGAGTGTGGCGACGAGGCAATGCGTGACGCATTCATTTCCGGAATATCATCGCCTTCAATACAACAGCGGCCCATGGAAAATAAAATGCTGGACCTTCTGACGGCGTACAGTCAGGCCTCTGCGTTGGATATAGCCCAGCATGATAGTGATGCGCATGCAACTCCGGATGCCTACCTGGCTACGGTCGTGGACCCACGATTAAGATAGGTGTGTCAATGTAGTTGTCCTAGTCCTCCAATTACTCCAAGTGACTCGGCTACAGCTGCCACATATAAGAATCGTAAATGCTTCTTTCGTGGTTTCACTTATCCTTCAAGAGATAGCTGTCCAACCAGCGAGGCTACTTGCAATAAATGTTCAAAGAAAGGACATTATGCCCGCGTGTGCAAATCTAAGTTCAGTGGCAACATTGGTCGGTTCTCACTTACTGACCACATTTCCTGACATACCACAAGGACTCGCGTCAGCTGCAACGCATGCGACTATTAACAGGACAAGATCAAGTGCTCTACTGGATTCTTGCAGTACTGACAGCTATCTTGACGAATTAATTGTGCAAGAACAAAAACTAAAAGTGTATCCTCCCAATAAAGACATTTCTATGGCTCAGAAAACCTTGAATACTCGTTCCAAGGGCTATGTTGTTGTTAACCTAGCTCTCGATGTAATAACCAGTTCTACGTTGCTACGCGGCTTGGTATTCTGAAAAATCTGTGTTCGGACTTAATACTTGGCCAGGGTGTCTTGCGTCAACATCAGAGTGTAACTTTTAAATACGGTAGGTTCCGTCTCGAGTTTACTATGAATAGAGCTCCCCCCTCTGTGCATTGGCCGCAGCAAAAATAGAAGATCCGTCTCTTTTTCAAAATGTATCTTTCAACTGAACTCCAATAGCTGCCAAATGCAGACATTTTAGCAAGGACGACCAGATATTCATTGCAGAGGAAGTTAATCATCTACTCTCTGACGGTATAATTGAAACCAGCATATCACCATGACGAGCCCAAGTAGTGGTAGCGAAGTGCCCCACCCACGGATATAAAAAGCAAATGTGTGTGGATTTTTAACAAACAATTAACCAATATACTGAATTTGATACCTACCCATTGCCAAGGATAGGCGACATGGTGAATGATCATGCAAAATAAAAGGCATTCTCCACTTTTGATCTTAAAAGTGCATACCACCAAGTGTCGCTGAATGAGGCTGATCAAAAGTATACCGCGTTTGAGCAAATGGTTGCTTGTATCAGTTTTGTAGAATTCCGTTTGGAGTTACAAATGGGGTCGCTGCCTTCCAGCGGGCTATGGACAGTATAGTAAAAGAGGGCAACCTGCATGTTGATTTCCCGTACCTTGACAATGTAACAATTGCATGACATACTCTGGAGGAGCATGATGAACATGTAAAGCAGTTCCTAGACACTGTCGGTCGGAGAAACCTTACTCTTAACCAATCAAAGACTGTAGAGTACGTGCCTTCTATAAACGTGCTGGGGTACTGTGTTGGGAATGGGGTAATCAAGTATGACACAGAGCTTCATCCACCCGAGAACTTAACATCACTTAAAAGGATATTTCGAATGTTTGCGTACTATGCAAAATGGATACATGAATTTCCTAACAAAATTGAACCGCTAAAAAACGCGAGAAAATTCCCATTGGAAGAGAAGGCCTTGAAATCCTTCAACTTGCTGAAAAAAGAATCGAAAAATGCTATTTTGCAGACGGTGGTTTAACACTTGCCGTTTGAGGTAGAGTGTGATGCGTCTGATGTTGCGATTACCGCCGTTCTTAATAATGGAGGACGACCTGTGGCGTTTGTGTCTAGAACACCACAGGGCAGTGAACTAAAATACAACATCGTAGAAAAAGAAGCAACTGCCATTATTGAGGCAGTGCGTTAATGGAGCCACTATCTGGCACGAAGCCACTTTACTTTGTATCGTCCTGGTAAAGATAATGATTCATAAAAACTTTTTCAGAGCATACAATTGTTCAACCTTTAATACATCTACACTCGCTGATCTCCACAATGGACTGTGTCATCCGGGGATAACTCGACTGCTTCATTTTGTAAGAGCTAGAAATCTCCCCTTTTCTACAGAAGAGGTAAAGAAGATGCGTGCTTCTTGTAGGATGTATGCAGAGCTAAAACCTCAATTAACTCGCTTACCAAAAGGAACTCTTATAAAAGCAACACAACATGTGGAACGACTTAGTGTTTATTTCAAAGGTCCTCTGCCTAGTGGATCGACTAATTGTTATTTAATAATTATAGTTAATGAATACTCACGTTTTCTATTTGCTTTTCCATGCCCTAATATGAATGCAGCAACAGTGCTTAAATGTTTAGATTTGTTATTTAGCCTATGTGGAATGCCAAGCAATATACATTCAGATCGAGGCACAAATTTCATGTCCAAAGAGCTGGCATCTTATCTCTCCCACAAAGGAGTTCCCACTAGTAATATCACTCTTAATCATCCAACCGGCAACGGGCAAGTAGAGAGAAGCAACGCCATTATATGGAAGGCGGTTCGTTTAGCTCTTAGATCGCGTAACCTGGCTAAAAAGCATTGGGGACTTGTACTTACTGAGCGGCTCCACTCACAGAGATCGTTGTTGTGTACAGCAACTAACGCCACACCGCATGAACGTTTCGTCACATTCCAACGCCCTTCCTCTCAAGGAAACTCGCTTCCCTCTTGGCTAATGACTCCTGGACCCGTACTGCTAAAGAGGGTTGTAAGGAACAACAACGCACCCTATGTAAACCAAGTTGAGCCCCTTAACAGTAACCCGCCCTATGCACACATTAGGTACCCAGATGGACGAAACTCTACTGTCTCTGTTCATGACTTAGCAGCTTGTCCCGAAGCCCAGACAAATTTAAGATCTCCTATTGAGGAACAAGAAGAAGGGTACCACATTGTACAGGATGATATACAATTCCATAACGGGGCCTATGATTACACGTTGGCCCAGCCTGAACAAAGGCGATCCAGTCAGGTGCCAAAGCCATGTCATAACGGAGACAATGATAATACATTGGCCCAGCCTAAACTAAAGCGATCCAGTCGGGTACAACACCTCCCAATCGATATGGAGATGTGCTGAAGTAGCAAGTAAAATATATATATATATATATATATATATATATATATATATATTGAAGGAATGTAATATTGCTTTAGTAAAGGTAAAAAAAAGGTAAAAGGTAAAACTTAAATTGTTGAAGACACTATCTTTTTTCTTTCTAGCAAGGAAGACTGTTATATTACATGGACTTCCATACATGCTCCCGGAGCCGGAAGTCGTCAGGTTACGCGTATTAAAACTGGCCACATCTGCCACCTTTTTTCTATTCCTGTTTTAGTTTAATAAAGCTTGGCTTCCAAGTAACACGTGTGTTTGTATTACAATACTGTGTGAAAGACACACAAAAAGAGCTGAAGAAATGGATAACTTAGAACACAGAAAGGCTAATCGCTGCAGTAAGAGGCACCGTCCTAACAAACCACTCGGGAAGCAGCACAATTAGAAACAAATAGACAGTAAAAGTGTGAAGAAAAGGAACTACACGTAGATGGACGCTTCATAATACTTTCAAAAGCAAAAAACAAGAAACAAAACGAGCTGGGCATGGCTGTGAAAAAGAAAACTTCAGCAGAGAAACGGAATATTTACTGACAACTACACATAACAATGCGATTAGGACCAATAATATCAAATCTAAAATGAATAAAACTTAAGAAAACAGTAAATGCAGACTGTGTAAACAAATAGACGAACCAGAAACTCAGATATTAAGTGAATGCAGTAAACAAGCCCCCAAAAATACAAGAACAGACACGAGTGCGTGAAGAAAAGTAGTACACTTAGAACTGTGCATACAATTGGAGTTCGAACACGCAGACAAATAGAACAAACATACACCAGATACACTATAAGAAAACGAAAACAACAAAATCGTGTTGGATATAGATGTACAAACAGATAAACTGTAGACATCCAGAACTCGATGTGGAAGGGGAAGCAATGAAATCCTGTTTGGCAGTCGTTCGTGTAGTGACTAAAGATCTGAAACTGCCAAACCGACTAACGTTATAGTGTAGTGCCGTTGTCCACGCCAGCGGATTGGATGTTAAGTTTAATAGAATAGTCTGTAAACACTATAAAACACCCCTACAGAGCAGCCGTAAACTGAGAACCTTTGATCTTAATTTTTTATTTATTGTAAGACAAAGCAAACGTGTCTATTATTGTTACTTGGAAACTACCTTTGTTACCGTTACAAGGACGTATCGTTGTTGTAAGCAACGAGGCAATTCGTTGCAACTTATATAAAGTTTTAACCCACAGTTGTGAAGAAGTCTTCCCAAAATGTAAGGATTTTATTGTTTTTTTCCTTTCACGTCGAGTACGGGTTATACGTTTCGAGTTTCCTAAAGCCGCCCCCCACCCCTTTTCGTCGGCATAAAATCCGACAAAACTCATACAAAATAGGAGACCGGATGTGATAATACTCGACAAGAAGGAAACATCTTGCCAAACCGTAGACTTCGCCGTACAGCACACTACTGAGTGAAGATCAGGGAAGAGGAAAAAAGCAGCGAATAGACGGAACTTCTCAGAAAACTTGAAGGAATACAGAGAAATAAGAAAGTAAATATTATACTAATAATCATGGAGGCACTAGGAACAGTCCTAAAACAACTAGAGAAACGACTGAGAAAAAAACTGGAATCAAAAGGATTACTGAGACAATAAAAATGACAACTGTAATCTGAAAGAAAATCCTAAGATTCCTAAACAAACCCGCATAAGCTACGAATTGTAACGAGTCACATGGATGTTACAACAGGAAGAAAAAAAAACCACCGGGAGAACACCACGTCAAAAACCACCGGGAGAACACCACATCAAAAACCAAGGAACAGAAACTGCAAAACACATCATGAGATCCCCCATAACCAAATAGCACCGCCATCGGCTGACTCCACACAACATATTCGTAGAGGGTAAAGGAAGATAGGAAGAGCCAGTAGGAACAGCACTACCCAGACCTCCAATGGAAGAGAGCGGATACTACTAGAACTTTTGGGAGACTTATTGCCATCAAAATCCCGGAGGAGATGAATGCTCGTTGCCAGCGAGAAATAAATAGTAGACAGATATTGCGATACCGCAAGTCCATTAACAGAGGTAATCGAAAAGAGGTAAACAATAGTTGAATTTTGGAAATGCCTTTTGCCACTCAAACTCCAGAGAACATCACTGGCTGTTGTCGGTTAACAATCACTGATGATAAGTTTTGCGAGCACTCCTAGTGAGTACAAATAATAATGGCCGAATGTATAGAGCACCAACCACCACCCCCGGTATGAATATGCTAGAGTACTTGCACTTTGGTGCGGATTATTGCAAGACAAATTACAGAAAAAACAACGGTCTATGCTGGCGGGAAATAAATGATAAACGTGTGTTGAAATAACGCAAAATAATTTCAAAAGTTTATCAATATAATGAGAGAATCTTGCAAATCTGAGGAGACATGTTTCTATTTAGAATTAAACGGGATAATCACTTGTTATTATCAGTGAACAAGCATTGATAATGCCTTGTGTCAAAACTATAAGTTACTAAAATCATGATAATAATTAATAACAATAATCTTAATAATTACTATAATAATGACCGAGGGGGGATAGAGTAAGGTTGCAGATTTTAAACGCGATTAAATGTCTACAACTGCCTTATAATTGTTTCATAGGTCTCTATGAATCTCGTTGCTAACAGACACACATGTAACTTTTCCGAAAATATTGAAACAC
>OY744535.1:77502140-77509640 GCA_963556195.1 Sepiola atlantica
CTTTGAATTTAATGTGTGATCTCTCTGCTGTGCTACTAAAGTTTTGTTTCCAGTTAGAGTTCCCTGCACATCTTCAGTCTGCAATCTTGATTTTCTATTGTCTCTGTTTTGTTCCACTGCCTTTTCTCTGTAACTATGAGTGCTGATACCCCAGACTTAAACTCGAGTGAGTCGGTTTGCCTGCACCCTGATCCGTTGGAGAATGATTTGCCAACTGCAAAATCCGAAGTTGAAAATCTAATTGTGGAACTCTGTGTCAATGCCCCAAGTGACTCTGTAAAATTTTGCCTCCGCATATACCAGTATGAAAAGAGTCTAATTCAGCTTGAAAGGGAGTTCGAGCGAGAAAAACTTCAGTCATTGCGCGATACCGCACTATTTCTACAAATTCCAAATAATGATATCAAAACCAAAAAATCCCTTGCTCACTTGATCATACGCCGTATTCAGAATTTGTTCCCTGAAAACTGTCTTTTGTGCCATGAACGCTATCAGATTGGGTTGTCCGAAATTCCCCTCCTAGAGTGTTCTATTTGTAGACAGGGGGTACATAGGAAGTGTTGGGTACAACTGGCGGGTAACGTGAATAACACAGAATATGATGGGCTGAGTCCAGATAAATTTAAACTGTTATGCAATCCCCTCTGTCTGTCCTCTTTGTACTACATATGTCATGTATGTAAGGATAGTACAATTCCAAATGAGGAGTCAGGGAACAGGAAAACTAAATTAAAATCAAAATCAAAAGAAACAGGTGCGAAGCCTAAAGTGACTTTTAAATTATCCCAAGAACCGCTTCCTTCTCCTGACACAGATGTCTCCAAGTGCGAGTTGACTGTCACTGAACCTGTTTCAGCCACTATACCTGTTTCAGCCACCGAGACTGAATCTGTTCCACCCACTGTAAACAATCACCTTCCTTCCAATGGCGCGCCCCCACCTGAGGCCCTCATTACTACCACTGTCAATGAACAGTCAGTCACTGATGATTCAGACAGGAACGAGCGGCCAAAGGAAAACGTATCAATTTGTCGTTTCTTCAGAAATGGGAACTGTAAACATGGTATTAAAGGAAGAGAATGTAAATTTAAACACCCCAAGGTCTGCCCGAAATATGCAAAGTATGCGACACGCCAACCAAGAGGCTGTAACCTTGGGAAAGCATGTAAAGATTTTCACCCGAAAATGTGCAAGGATTCTCTGAGAAGAGGAGAGTGTCTGAACGAATCATGCACTTACAACCATGTTAAGGGTACTAGACGCCAACCAATCTCGACTAGGAATGAACAAGCAAGGGAAATTTCACAGCGCAACTCCGTCCCAACCACGAGTCAGGAGTCAGTTGAGAATTCGTCCCCAGTTATATCCACACCTCGAGAGAATGGAAGAGATACGTGCAATTTTTTAGAAGTGATCCGCCTATTGAAGGCGGAAATCCTCCACACTTTGGACCAGAGGATGTTGTTGGTGTCGAATCAAATCAACGCACTACACAACCAACAACAAGATGTGCCAACTCCTCGAATGCCAATGCAATTCACGTGGCAACAGCCAGCCGAAGTTCCCAATCAAATCCATCAACCAATGTTTATGATTCCGAACCAACAACTCACTCGGCCCAGAATAAATCTGGTGGACTATCAAGAATTCCCTCGACCCAGAATGAATTTGGTGAATCCAGTTCACCACTCTTAAATAACTTTGCTTTTGTAAATATTCAAGGTCTTTGTCCTCAGACCGTTCCAAGCAAAGTACCGTTTATCAAAAATGAACTTAACAGTGACAATTCTCTTTTTATTGGCTTATCGGAAACTTGGTTAAATTCGCACAGAGATGCTGAACTTGAAATAGAAGGTTTTACACTCTTCCGATGCGACACATCAAGAAAAGCCAAAACACGTGGAAGGCACACCGGCGGTGTTGCTCTTTATGTCCGTGATGATATTGGATGTTCCTGTAATGTAATTTTTTCTCATGCGTCTGAATGTGTGCAGATGTTATGCCTTTACTCCTCCTATGAAGATTTAGCCATTCTTGTTACTTATAGACAACCTGATGACAGCTACCATGGACACCCATCCACACCAAATGATTTTAGTTCTCCTCTTAATAAAGTCAAACATATATTATCAACAATAAACCCTGCTCCAGATATCATTGTCGGTGGAGATTTTAATCTCCCTCACGTATCTTGGCCTGATGGACAGGCTATTCCAGGAGCATCAAATGCTGAGCGATTGATGATAAATTCACTGAACGAATTCTGCAATGAGCTTTTTTTGTCACAGCATGTGCTGTCTCCCACGCACAAAGATGGGAATATCCTTGATCTTGTTTTCACCAATAATTCTGATTTGATTCATGAGAGCATCAATGTACCCTTACTGCAAAGCACATCTCACCACAGTCTCATCCAGCTTCAAACAACATATAAAGTTAAATATAAAAGTGAGGTATTGAATAATCGTGCACCAAGAACAATGTTCAATGCACTAAACTTTTTCAGCGAGGAAGTCGATTGGACTGCTCTTTCAGAGGAACTAAGCCATGCTGATTGGGAAGACTCATTAAGAGACATGGGTGCATCTGCAATGCTGGACACTTTTTATTTAACTGTCTACACTGCCTGCTGCAAGCATGTGCCATTGCGTAAATCAGAATGCGAGAAAAGAACGCCCAAGGTGGTAAGATACCGTCACTCACTTTCTAAAAGAAGACGGAAGATAAAAAAGCGTCTTTTGAAAGTGTCATCGCCTGCTGTTATTTCCAAACTGTCCAAGGAATGTTTGGATATTGAAAGGAAACTGCAGAAGTCTTTTGCTGACTCTAACGCTTTTATGGAGGGAAAGGCTGTCAACTCCATTAAAAGTAATTCAAAATATTTCTTTTCATATGTCAAGAAAAAGTCCAAAGTCAAGACAAAAGTTGGTCCATTGGTGGACCAGAATGGTGTTCTTACTGGTAACAGTACTGAGATGGCAGAAATTTTGTCAAAACAATACACAGACGTTTTTAGCAAACCAATGCAAAGCAGTCAAGCTTCACATAATCGCACTTTTGATATAAGTTCTATACTGTCAACTGTTACTCTAACTGCAGCCGATTTTGAGCTTGCAATTGATGAACTCTCTCCGTCAGCTGCTGCGGGTCCTGACGGCTTTCCTGCATTACTACTGAAAAACGGCAGGGCCCATTTGGTCCATGCTCTCGTATTTCTATGGACGAAAAGTCTTGAAGAAGAGGTCGTTCCAAGCAAACTAAAGAATTCTCTTATTACACCCATTCACAAAGGTGGAAGCAAGTCGGTGGCTGCCAATTATAGACCAATAGCTTTGACCTCCCACCTCATTAAACTTTTTGAGAAAGTCATACGGAAACACATAGTTAGACACATGAATGAAAATAACCTGTTCAATGACAGTCAGCATGGGATGAGATCTGGAAGATCTTGTTTAAGTCAACTCCTTGAGCAGTTTGACACCATTCTATCAATTCTTGATGATGGCGCTAATGCAGATGTTGTCTACTTAGATTTTGCCAAAGCTTTTGACAAAGTTGACCACAAAATAGTTCTGCAGAAAATATTTGATCTTGGCATTCGTGGAAGCATCTTCAAATGGATCGAATCCTTCCTGAGTAACCGCCTCCAAACAGTTATGGTTGATGGTGCAACCTCGAAGCCACAACCTGTCATTTCTGGAGTTCCCCAGGGAAGTGTATTGGGACCCATAATCTTCCTAATCCTTATTGGGGACATTGATGAGGATATCGCCATGTCAATAGTCAGGTCATTCGCCGATGATACAAGGGCCACAAAATCCGTTCGGTCTCCCGAGGATGCTGTGTTGTTTCAAAAGGATCTCGATCAGATCTACAAATGGACGGAGGACAATAACATGGAGCTAAATGACGTGAAATTTGAGCTTCTCCGCTATGGTAATAACGACCAGCTAAAAAGCGAGATATCATACCACACTCCGTCAGGAAAAATGATAAACATAAAGCAAGAAGTAAAGGACCTCGGTGTATCTATGTCTAGTGATTGTCTTTTTAGCAATCAAATAAACAAAGTTGTGGAAAAAGCCAAGAACCTCATTGCCTGGATCCTGAGGACATTTAAAACCAGAGAATATCGTGCAATGGTCACGCTGTATAAATCCTTGGTCATTCCAGTTTTGGAATACTGTTCTGTCTTGTGGAACCCAAGTAGCCCTAGGCTCATCCAAAAGCTTGAAGCCATTCAGTGGTCCTTTCTACGGAAAATTCAAGCTGATCGGAACTACTGGTCATGTCTGAAGAAGACAAAAATGTTCTCGCTGCAAAGACGACGTGAAAGGTACCGGATAATTTACATCTGGAAGATATTGGAAGGAAAGGTACCGAACATTAATGGCCACATTCAAGCCCGGGACAATGAACGCCGCGGGAGGCACTGTATTGTTCCCTCGCTAAAAACTGGTGGGAAAATACGAACCATTTTTGAAACGAGCTTACCTGTACAGGGGTCACAACTCTTCAATGCCATGCCTAGGTGTATTCGGGATATGAAAAATGCTGCTGTGGAACAATTTAAGCGCTCTCTTGATGCCTACCTCGCTAATATCCCGGACCAACCCCAAATTGTCGGATACACGGCGTGCAGGCAAGCCGACACCAATTCTATCGTGCACATGCAAGCACATGCTGGTGCGGTTCCTTTGTCTCACAGGATCCTCACATCAGCCAGGGCGAGTTGAACAACCAGCAAGCCTGAACACGCCTGTTCGAAGCACCAGACAAAAAAAAAAAAAATATATATATATATATATATATATATTGAAAGCATTTTGAAAAACCAATAATGTATTCCTTTTTAGTAATTGAATAAAATTATATGATTTATTAAAATAAAAGCTAAGATTTTCGAAATATAAATGCCCTTTTAAAAGCAGTATATCTCTTTTCTATCTTCATTTTACTGGTGAGGGAGATGATCATTCTGTTGAAACAGCAAAATATTCGTCACACCTCGGTGACAATGGTTTTAAACACACACACACACACATATATATATATATATATATATATATGTATATATATATATATATATATATATATATATATATATATATATATATAAGTATCGGAATGTTATCGATGTTACATATACGCGGAATCATCAACGTAGAGATAGACATTTAAGCCAGTAACACGATTCGAACTCTGGAACGAGATTCACTTATTGGTCCAATTCCGAATGCACTAGGCAATACGGATATGATGAATGCCAACGGACGAGATGAGAAATAAACAATACATATGTGCCAATGAGGCAGATATCTGTAGTCGGTCGTCTATAAATCATAAATACACATTAAATAAACATAGCTGAACACTTTACGGAAAGCTCACACTATCACCGACTATTAACCCTTCCGGTCGCGTATTATACTAGTTGTTTAATGTTATTATTCAGTGTTTATTTTACGACTCATACTATGAATGACTCTTTAATTAATTCTATTCATCATTGTTATTAAGATTATTTTCGAGCAAAATATTTTAAATACATCTGGAAATCTGAAAAAAAATCAGAGTCTATATTTTCAGATATTAATTCATAAGAAGCTTGAAAACAAATTAATTATGTAAATTTAAAAGATACGTGATGTTTGGGAAAGTGTTAAGATAGGTATATAGCAGCTGCTAAGTATATATAAAAAGAGAGCGATGAAACTAATTATATAGTTCTGGCTTCAAGTAGGTATAAAAAGAGAGCGACGAAAATTAATAATATAGTGTCGGCTTCAGACAGACATACAGCCATACAGAAAGACTGACAGACATATACACACTCTCTATTATAATACGATGGGAGAAAGGGTTTAACCTGATGAAGTAGCCGCAAAGTAATGCTCAGTGTGTACTAAGTTCGATTCCAGTCAATTCCATCGAACCGCATTTAACATGAATCTTTAGTATTTTAAAGGGTTATCTCTTGTTATTATCGAAGGGAATATAAACAACAGCACAAATCGTATACAGTCCCAATTGTATCTCCTTATAGTAGGGTGTGGTCTCAACGTGGCAGTGTCAAAGCTATCCAGCTTCTTGAGCTCTAGTAAAAGTTCAGAAGGGGTCACTATCAAAATGTGTCTTTCTTTATGGGATATATTTTTCTGCGTGTGTTAATTAAAGACGTGTCAGTCGTGGAGCAGTAAAGCAATATAACAAAAGTGACAACGTAGCTTCTGCAGCATTCCCTTGTGGGTTCTAAGAGAAACTTTCCCCGACTTCACATGCAAATGCTATGCTTTGCTATCCTCGATGGTTTGACGTAGTGGTTAAAAAAGCGAAATATACGAATTACATTTGAATGCTAAAAATACCTTTTGCATGACGCTTTCTGAAAAACCTCAAATGCTCACCTGTATAATCAAGTGCGGAGCCACTGCGGTCTCGCAAGTACAATGATTTGACTACCTTGCGTCAGTGATAACATCAGAGGGAAGGTGTAGGGCAGAGGTCAAAGTAAAGCTTGCCCAGTCAAAGACTGCTTTCATAAAGCTGTTTTCTATTCTTCAGTCTCGTACCATCTCCCTGGAGACTAGGTTTAGTATACTATGAGCGTACGTTTGGTCTATTCTAATAAATAGATGCGAAACTTCGAGTATATGCCCTTAATTTGAAACTAAACGTCTTTTTTCCGTGTATAAATTGTTGATTCACCGGATGCTGAATATCAACAAGTAGCATGTAACAAATGAGGACGTGTGGAGGCGATCTGGATACAAACCTAGGTACTTAATGCAGCCTTCAATAAAAAGGCAAATGATTTAGTGGTCATATGAATATAGACAAAATAGACGCGAACATTTACTTCGTACTGGTAAAGTGCCTGGCTGTAAGCCAGTGGGTAGAATAAGATATAAGTTTATAGACAATATGGGTAGGTGGGCAAACTGGAATGCAATGTGTCTATTTCGTTCAATCAAAATTAGACAATATGGAGGAACATAGTGGCCGACGTCTTACAAAGGCAGGACCGCCCATGATGATAATGTGTCGGTAGTACAAACAGTACTATTGCGGTTTAACGAACAGTGGAGACCGACTAGTACGACTTCATGGAAACCAGACAGTCTTGAGCCACGAACTCCGTGATTTTTATGCAGACATCCGACTGAACAGAACCAACAGAAGCAAGCCTGTCAAAAAGCACGAATCAGTTTGATTTATACCAATACATTTTTAACACTACCTCTATGGAGTACGTGTTCTTATTCAACCATATTTAAGAGCAACATATGACCATAACCAGCACAAAAATGACTTGTGTTTTGTTGAATTATATTTAAGGTTGTCATGGCAACGGGGCCTCCCATAAATTTCTAGAAGATTAATTCGATATTGTATAGACTTCCCCTGCCTCGAATATCTTTTCCATCCTATTGGTTGATTTACGACTGGAGACCAATGGGGAAATAAAGATTTGTCGATATGATTTTTGTTTAAATAATT
>OY744535.1:77514640-77539640 GCA_963556195.1 Sepiola atlantica
TAAACCATGTTATTATATGGAGGTGTGACCAAATAATTATTCTACCCCTATTTATGCGTTTGTTGTTTGGAGGTATAGGTTTGGTGAATTCAATTTACTATTTTAATATTAGATGTTATTACTACTTTAAGATCTAATCTGTTCATTTCTCTAAGGATAATGATTTTTATTCTTCACATTTTTGTCCATTTGAGTTGTTTTACTATAAACAATCCGTCATCCCTATATAGGCCTATGTCTTCTATATTAATGTATTTTGTGAGGTCATATTGTATGTAGAGACCAACTAGATAAGTGACTTCTGCTGAGTCCAGGGAACCTATAGAAACATCAAAAAATCCCAATTGATTGCCTTTAGTCCATTATTCATTTCTACAGATTAGTACCGTATTTCTACATGTTCTAATTATATTGATTTCATCCACGGTAATATCAGATAGAAGTGTGGCAAAATCAATAACGTTTTCAAAAAGTTCTTTAGATATAGATAGGAAATAATTTATGATGTCAAACTGGATGAAAGAGCAATTAGTTTTGTTTACTATCTTACAGAACCAGTTTATTGTATCTGCAATATTTACCCATTGATTAAGTATAAATATATATATATATATATATATATATATATATATATATATATATATATATATATATATAACTATATATATATATAAATAAATATATACATATATCAATATATATATATATAAATATGTATACATAAATATATAAATATATATTCAAATGTTATTATATATATATAAATATGTATATATAAATATATATATATATATATATATATATAAATATTTATATATATATATATAAATATATGAAGCAATCCAACAAAAGATGTAAGCGTCAACTAATATCTTATAATTAGTGAAACATCCGGATAAAAAAACTATATATATAAATATATAAATATATATATATATACATATATATATATATATATATATATATACATATGTATAAATATACATATATATATACATATATATATATAAATATATTAATATGTATATATACTAATATATATATATATATATATATATGAATGTATATATATATAAAAATATGTATATACAAATAAATATACAGGGTGGGCCAAAATAAGGGTCCTATCTTTAAATTTGAATAACTTGAATTTGAATAACTTCCACAAAATAAAAGTTAAACTCACCAAACTTTATGTGTGTGTAGACTGACCCTTCCGAGATTTTTTGAAATAAACAAAACAAATTTTAGCCGAAACACACTTCTTAAAACTTACAAAAACAAAAGTATTGTTTTTTTACACTGTTTTGAGTTTTTTAAGCAAAAATAATGTTTTCTAAATGAGGGTACGTTCGTTAGGGCTAATACGGCTCATGCTTGCTTCGGAAGGGGTCCTTTACTTATTCTAAAAAGAAATAAAAAAATCAATGAATAAAAAGGTTATGAATTTTTAAAAATAGGACCCTTATGTTTGCCCACCCTGTATATATATAAGCATGTATATACATTCGTATACATATATATATATATATATATATATATATATATATATATATATATATATATATATATATATATATATATATATATATATATATATATATATGTATATATATATATATATATATATATATATATATATATATATATATATATATATATATATATGCATATATACACATATAAATATAGATATACATATATCTAAATATGACTATAATGCATATATTTATTATTAATAGTAAGGATTTAAAAAATATGCGCTAAATATATTTTATTTTATAAACTTTAGAGAACGTATAATAAGTAATAGAACGTTAGATTATATTTTTCTTCATTTCTAAAAAAGTTCATTTATTCCCGGAATGGTTCTGTATAATTAAACAGCTAACATACCGTTTTTAAATGTGTGTAACTTATCTGAAGCAATAGCTACAGATCGTGTCTTAAATACAGGAAAATGAAACGAAGAATAATAAAAATTACACTACAAAATAGAATTTATATATGTAGGTTCAAAAAAGTAATACGGTCACAGTGTTTATGACCGCCGTTAATATATACATTGTTACTTGAATCTAATATGTTATTATACACACACACATGTCTATATGTATGTATATATATATATATATATATATATATATATATATATATATATATATATATATACATATATATATATATATATATATATATACATATATATGTATATATATATACATATATATGTATATATCTATATATGGGAACATGAAAAAGGAAAACCAAAAAGGGATGTTTTTTATGTGTACATCAACGTTTCGTCTTTATTCATAAGACTTCATCAGGATGATAATATAAAGAAAAATGTGATGCAAGTACAAACACATATAGTGTTGACATATTGGGAAGAAAATAGTAGCCACTACTGGAGAAAACAGTAGGCGGACGTCCGTGCTTGGTGGAGTCAGTAGTGAGCAATGAAAAATGAATATTTATTAAAATGAATTGGGAAGAATAGAAAGATGGGGAAGAGCAAGGATACTTTGCCTGGTTGTAAGAGAAAAAGGTGAGGGGATGAGCGGGAATAATGTGGATGACAGTGAGTGAGGGAGTGGAGGGTGGAGGAGAGGGAGGAAGGAGGTGTTTGAACAGGTGGCTGCGGTCAAGAGTAGAAAGGGAAAAATAAGTGTAAATATTTGCGTTCTTGGAGAATGGGGATGTATGTGTGGGGTGGTGTATGCAGAGAAATGGAGGGTGGGTAGAGAAGGATGGGGCCTGTGATTGTGGTTGATGGTTGAACGTCAGGGTCTTAGAGAGGATTTGAGAAAATGAGGGGATTTGAGAGTGGGAAGTATGGAAGAGTGAGAGTACGAAAGAAGTGGTTTAGAGGGGGAATGGGTGAGGGGGAGAGAGGACACTTGCTGTGATAGGGTATGAAATATTTGAAATATTTTGAAAAGTGAGAAAGTTTCATCGGCTTGGTGTGTTAAAAATGTGAGGGAAAAAGAATGAGTTCGAAAAAGTAAAGATTCATGGAGAAAGAGGAAGTGTGTGTGTAAGTGAGAGAATGTCATTAAGGTCAGAAATAAAAAGAGATGGTATCTATGATCTGGCATGAGTCTTTGTTCAGTAAGGATGATTTTGATTATTAAGGGTGATAGGTTAAAGAAGCTATTTCGTTGCTTCATTGTGTTGGAGGCGATGATGAGTGCAGTTTTCTAACAATCTTCGCCGAGATTTGTTGTGGATGTATTTTGTTATTTCGGCTTATTCAAATTTGAAGGCATGACCATGTTCTAGTTCATAGGAGAAAAGTGCACTGAGAGGGTTGTTGTTTTTTATGTCCCTTTTGTGTTCATTCAATCTTTTCTTTAATTCACGTTGTGTTTCTCCCACGTAAAATTGATCGCAGTCATTGCATAGGACAGTGTATAAGCCGGCATGGAAATGTATTGATGTGTTTAATGTTTGTTTTATGGATTGAGATGTAGTTTGTACTGTTGGAATGCCTAGTTTGCTAAGCGTGTTGCATGTGGATGTGTTATTGGAATGTGTGGGTAAGAGAAGGGGTCTGTCAATGAGAGAGGTGTTTGGAGTCTGATTTTTTGTGTGTTGTTTCTGGAGAATATTTTAAAAGCTTGTTTCTTGGCATTTAATATAAAATGTGTGGGGTATTGCAATGTTTTTAGGGAATTAAAAATGTACTTTATTTCTTCATCTATGTGTTGGGGGCAACATATTCTAAGGGCGCGTAGAAAGAAGCCTATAATTATACCTTTTTTGATCTTGCTATGGTGGTGGGAGTAGAAATGTATGTAGTCATTTTTGTCAGTGTTTTTGCAGTGTACCTGAAATTCTAGTTTGTTGTTGGACTTAATTATGAGGGTATCTAGAAAGAGTATCCAGCCGTTTATTTCAGTCTCATGGGTAAATTTTATGGAGGTTTCGACTGTGTTGAGTCTATCTTTAAGATTATTGATTTGTATGTTTGTGGGGAGGAAAATTAAAATATCATCTATGTATCTAAAGTATGCGATGTAATGGGGTAGTCTGTATTTGAAACGACCGGATTCTAAAAATTATAAAAAGAGGCAGGATAATACACCACTAAGATGGTTGCCCATGGGAGTCCAAATTGTTGTTTGTATAATATATATATATATACATATACATATATATATATATATATATATATATATATATATATATATATATGTATATATATATACATATACATGTATAAATACATGTATATATATACATATATATACATATACATATACATATACATGTATATATATACATACATATATGTATATATATACATATACATATACATGTATATATACATGTATATATATACATGTACATATATATATACATATACATATATATGTATATATATATACATATACATGTATATGTACATGTATATATACATATATGTACATATATGCATATAGATATATATGTATATATATACATATACATGTATATGTACATGTATATATATACATGTATATATACATGTATATATACATGTATATATATACATGTATACACATACATGCATATATATATACACATGTATATATACGTGTATATATATATATACACATGTATATATGTGCACATATATATTCACATATATATACATGTATATATATATGTATATATATATACATGTATATATATATACATGTATATATACATGTATATGTACATGTATATATATACATATATATGTACATGTATATATATATATCCATATATACATGTATATATACATGTGTATACATATACACGTATATATATATATATATATATATATATATATATATATATATATATATATATAATTTGAATAACCTAGTAGACACGATATTTGAGTGTATTCGGTCTATCTGTAGATGGTTTGCTCAGGACAACCTGACATGAGGAAACTTTCCCCTACAATTAAATATTCAAAATAATATAGTATTCGAAATCCAAGATAAGACTAGCTCTACACGACTGTACCCTGGCACATACGATGGAATGATGCACTGTCCCCGAGTGATAGTACCTCAGCTACTAGCACTTAGCTTATTAGTATATCAGACATGATCATTTCTAATCCTGGAATCCAAAGACCAAGAGAGCACCAAAAAATATATATTATAAAATGCTGGTCAATTTCGGGGAGGAACACTAATGTGCTTAACTAGTTTACTAACTCAATGTTTGACAGGTGAATGAACACTTTAATTAAATATTTGGATATCAATGTATCTCATATAAAGATCAAATGTAAGCTCCAGTAAAGGTCCCCTTTATTTCTGAGAACTTCGACTGAAGTAAAATAAAACTAAATATATATATATATATATATATATATATATATATATATATATATATATATATAAATCAACGATGTATGCATGTCTGTTGGAGTATCACGGTAAAACCTTTTATCTAAAAACTAAACTCATCTAAAAAGTCATGGCATGTATCTGTATACACTTTTATAAAGAGATATACTCTCTCTTCCTCTCTCTCTCTCTCTCTATATATATATATATATACATATATATATATATATATATATATATATATATATATATTCATATGTGCGTGTGGATGTGTGTGTGTGTTGTGGAAGATAGTACACGTACATATATGTATGTGTCTGTGTCTAGACGGAATTCTTTTTCTAGACATATTTCATAAAATATCACAGTCAATTTCTGCCAAGGTTTAATTTTCTTTAACAGTTATCGTGTTTCATGCTGTGAATGTCCAATGCATCTGCCAACTTTGTATTGAGCCGTTGTGCTTTCAGATCAACCTGTGTATTCTCATATATTTTATAATTTTTATTATTATTTCTCATTATTTTCTTTTGTTTATATACGTTTTATTTTTAAACATCTGACTTTCAACCTAAGTGACTTTTTAAATTAGCAACTAATAAATCACGGACAATTCCGAGTAGGTGCACCTAGTTTAGTATGCATGAAGCTTTAGAAGGGAAAAGTTCAATAAACACACTAACGCATATTATATAAAATTGCGTTTAGAACATACATTGTTGTGTAATTTCCGGCAAACCTAGCCCTCCATCGCCTGACTGCAGTGCACGGATAGATACACGATTATATAAATTTGAAAAGCAGAATCTGACAAAAAAGCAACACATTAGGTCAGAGGAAATGCTGTAAGCACTATGCCCAGAAATAGGTGATCCTAACAACGAATCAGGTATGTAAGTATAGTCAGGTGGGGCGTTAAACGATCATAGATAAACGGTCGTTGAAAGATTTTTCGAAAACAGTTTACGAGCCAATTCTTATGTAAAGTATAATACTTTTGTACTGCTTTTTCCTTTTTAGGGATAATTGATTTCATTTTCAAACTCAGGTTGATGCATTCGCGACAGTGGAGATTTCTGAAAGCGCGAAAAAGGATGTAAATGGATGACTCTATATAGTTTTCTAAAGACATAACTTATAATCCATACACAATATCAAGGTTAGCTGAATATCTTTGAAGTTTACTAATAGGATGATTACAGGAGAGTTGTAGACTTACAAGCAAACGGAATGTTCTAACGAATGGTTTGGGACTAAAACGTATTTATTGTCTCATTGTATATAGTTTGAAAGGGTTAAAACATTTCAATTTCAGGCCCAACTTACCAAAAAAATGAAGATTTCCGAAACTAATTAAGAGATTATTACAAATTATATAAGTTATAGTAAATAACATGGGCATATATATATATATATATATATATATATATTTGTAAATATTTGTAAATATTTGTAAATTACTAACATTTACTTGCCATTATTTATATATATGTATATATATATATATGTGTATGTATTTATATATATATATGTACACATTTATTTAATTTTATTTTATAATTAGACGGTCATTATGATTTTTTTTTCAGTTTGTATTAAACGCACACTATCTATTTTTAAATGTTGACATGGGATTAATATATATATATATATATATATATATATATATATATATATATTTAAAACACACACACATATGTATATATATATATATTTATATATATATATATATATAGGTGTGTGTGTGTGTTTTAAATTGAGTAGTATGAATTTGTGTATGTATATACACGGCAACACGGTTAGTAACATTTAGAAAATACGCACACCAAAACTGGAAGTTGTCCTCTAAAAATTATTACAATAAATTGGATATTAAACTAATTATAGAGAATACAATTAATCGATGTCAAATGTTGAGTAATACATTAATTAATACATTTGAAACAGTCTGGTGTACACACGTAAGCGTGCATATCTTGATGAAATATAACATCCTGAACTATTGAGATTATCAGTATGAATTATGGAATATGAATTCAAGACAGCAGGCCATTTACTTCTACTCTTTCGTGGCGTCCCCCATCAGGAATATGCTACAAGATAAAGTCAGAGTTCAACTATGAAGGAGTTCAGGTCCGTTGAGTGCGGAAGCTATTCGGGATCACGCCGATGTTTGTAAGCATATCGTTTAACAGCGATGAAGACAACACGATTTGACAGTAATGCGTGTCACTTCAAGAACAAGTCAGGTATAGAATGACGTTTCATTGTAGCCAATGTGTTTTACTTGCATAAAAGGCTTTTCATCGAAATTTTCTGGCAATTGGCGTAAACAGCCGGAAAATGCCGATGCTTTTTGTCAATCCGATTGCAGCAAACGAAAATTTGCAATTGCGAAATAAGTAAATCGTAAAATTCATTAAGTTTAGACACTTGATTAATGCGATAATGAATATTAAATTGATTTTTTACCGATACACCTAACATTAAAGCAAAACATAAAAAAAATGTAAAAACGGTTATTCTTTTTCAAACTTACCCTAACCTTAAATCAAAACATAAAAAAACAATGTAAACACGGTTATTGTTTTTCAAACTAACCCTAACCTTAAACCAAAACATAAAAAAACAATGTAACCACGGTTATTGTTTTTCAAACTAACCCTAACCTTAAACCAAAATATAAAAAAACAATGTAAAAACGGTTATTCTTTGTTAAACTAACCCTAACCTTAAACCAAAACATAAAAAACAATGTAAACACGGTTATTGTTTTTCAAACTAACCCTAACCTTAAACCAAAACATAAAAAAACAATGTAAAAACGGTTATTCCTTGTTAAACTAGCCCTAACCTTAAACCAAAACATAAAAAAACAATGTAAAACCCGTTAGTTTTTTAAAACTAACCCTAACCTTAAACGAAAACATGAAAAAAACAATGTAAAAACCGTTATTCTGTTTCAAGCTAACCCTAACCCGTAAACTTGAACACTCATTCTGAAAAATGTAAAAAACAGTGTTTTTTTTTTACTCACCCAATCTCTAAAGTAACCCTAAAGTAATCTTATCACCGTAGCTTCAGTTAAACGCTGTACCTGTGCAAAAAAATCATCGAAACCAAAAAAAATAGTTACACACACCTTTCAATTTTTTCGTGAAAGAAAAGTATATTGTTAAACAAAAATATAACAGTTGTTTAATTATATTTTCTTTGTTTCCCCCCAAAAAACGTTGTTTAATAAAATTCAACATACGGTGACTATATTTTTTTTTTTGCATTAGATGTGGTTTCATTATTTTTTTCCTGTTTAATATCGTCGCCTCGTTTTGATTTTGAGCTCGGAACGTTTTACATTAGACATCTTCATGCTGTGTACGTAACCCGTCGTAAGATGCAGTGGAAAAGTCGGTTTTAGCATGACCCACAAACTTTACGAGTATCGGCTTGTGGATAGTATTAACGATGTAATAGGTGACATTTTTAGGGGCAACACTATTTTTTATAAAAGTTGTATTTTTCTGTGGAGATAAGTTCGAATATTAATAGCGGACCTACATTTTCCCGTCTTTTACAATGATGTATTAAATCAGAAAAGCCGTGCCCGTTGAATGTACACGCTAATTCAATAAAATAATTTTACATTTATCATTTTATCTATTTTTATTATTCTAATTACATTCTTTAAAACACCATCGACTGACACGCGCGAATATAAATGAATTCAATTTAAGCTTTAATTAAATGATAATATTTTTACCAAAGATTGGAATAGTACCTATATTATCAATCTCTCCTAATGTCTTTTTTCTCAAATGCCATCGAGACTCTATCGGGCAATTTATCACTCATAGCATTCTAATACAATTGACTTATGCGTCCTCTCCTTTTTAATTGCTATCCGTTTTATCTCAAACAAGTGATTTTTCTTACCTTTGCCTCTGTATTTAGTATCTACTTTTGTGTATGTGTGTGTGTAATCTACCATTATTTCTTACCTCTAGTCATCTACCCTTATATCAATATGTTAAGCCCTCTAACTGTATTTTTGTGTTTAGTATCTTTTACCTATGTATGTATTTCGATATGTTGTGTCTGTAAACTTTATTTATGTATGTGTGTACTCTACCTTTATTTGTGTATTTAGTATATTCTACATATAATTTTGCATTTAGTATATTCTATATTTATGTGTGGATTTATTATATTTTACCATTATTTCTGTATTTAGTAGCTTCTACTTTTGTATATTTCACTTTTATTTATGTATTAAGTATTTTCTACATTTATTTCTGTATTTAGAATATTCTACCTTTATTTGTGTATTTAGCATATTTTAAAGTTAATATGTTCAACCTTCATTTCTTTATTTAGTATCTTCTACATGTATTTCCTCATTAAATATCTTCTACATTCATTTATTTATTTTGTATCTTCTACATTTATTTTTTCATTTCATATCTTCTACATATATTTATGTTGTATCTCCTACATTTATTTTTTCATTACATATCTTCTACATATAGTTATGTTGTATTTTCTACATTTATTTTTCATTTCATATCTTCTACATATATTTATGTTGTATCTTCTACATTTATTTTTTCATTTCTTATCTTCTACATATATTTATGTTGTATCTTCTACATTTATTTTTTCATTTCTTATCTTCTACATATAATTATGTTGTATCTTCTACATTTATTTTTTCATTTAATATCTTCTACATATATTTATGTTGTATCTTCTACATTTATTTTTTCATTTCCTATCTTCTACATATAATTATGTTGTAACTTCTACATTCATTTTTTCATTTCATATCTTCTACATTCATTTATATTGTATATTCTACATTTATTTTTTCATTTCATATCTTCTACATATACTTATGTTGTATCTTCTACATTCATTTTTTCATTTCATATCTTCTACATTCATTTATATTGTATATTCTACATTTATTTTTTCATTTCATATCTTCTACATATATTTATGTTGTATCTTCTACATTTATTTTTTCATTTCATATCTTCTACATATAATTATGTAGTATCTTCTACATTTATTTTTTCATTTCATATCTTCTACATTCATTTATATTGTATATTCTACATTTATTTTTTCATTTCATATCTTCTACATATATGTATGTTGTATCTTCTACATTTATTTTTTCATTTCATATCTTATACATATAATTATGTTGTTTCTTCTACATTTATTTTTTCATTTCATATCTTCTACATTTATTTCTTTATTTTGTATATAGTAAATGCATTTATTTAGTCAGTATAGTATACATTTATTTCTTCATTTAACAAATTCTACCTTTATTTATTTCATTGACCCCCTTCTGCATGTATTTCTTTATTTACTATCTTCTATATTTATTTCTTCATTTAATATCTTCTATATTTATTTCTTTATTTAGTATTTTCTAAATGTATTTCTTTATTTTATATATCCAACATTTATTTCTTAATTTAGTATCTTTTACATTTATTTTTTATTTAGTATTTTCTACATTAATTTCATTTTAGTATCGTTTTACGTTAATTTCTTTATTTAGTATTTTCTACAATTATCTGTTAATTGAGTATCTGTTACATTTATTTTTTTATTTAGTATAATCTACATGTATTTCTTTATTTTGTATTGTCTACATTTATTTTTCCATTTAGTATCATCTACATATATTTTTTTATTTTGTATCATGTACATTTATTTTTCTATTTAGTATCTCCTACGTGTATTTCAGTGTTTTGTATCGTGCACTTTCATATTTCTATTTAGTATCTCCTACATGTATTTCTGTGTTTTATATCGTGTACATTTATTTTTCTATTTAGTATCTCCTATACGTATTTCTGTGTGTTGTATCGTGTACTTTTATATTTCTATTTAGTATCTCCTACATGTATTTCTGTGTTTTGTATCGTGCACATTTACTTTTTTATTTAGTATCATCTACATGTATTTCTTTATTTTGTATCGTCTACATTTATTTCTGTATTTACTATCTTATACATTTATATCTTTATTTAGTACCTTTACATTTATTTCTTCATTTATTTCTTTATTTACTATTTTCTACATTTATTTCTGTATTGAAGATGTTCTACCTTTTATTCTGTACTTGTATCCGCAACCTTGATTTTTATATGTTGTGTATTCTCACTTAATGTTTGTATTTGGTATCGTCAACCTTTATATCTGTTTTTAGTGTATTCTACATTTATTTCTGTATTTAGTATCTTCTATATTCATTTCTGTAGTTTGTATCCGAATGCTAAATTTATGAATGAGATGTATTCTAACTTTATTTCTATATTTAGTTTCTGCTATATTTATTTCTGTATTTAGTATCCGCTACTCCTATTTCTATATGTTGTGTATTCTTACTTTATTTCTGTATTCAGTATATTCTACTATTATGTCTGTATTTAATATACTCCACATTTGTTTCTGTAGTTATTATCTTCTACATTAATTTCTATGTGTGTTACCGTATTTGTTGTTTTGTATTTATTACCTTCTACATTTGATTATGTATTTTATGCCACTCCATATTTATCATACGTTATTTTGTGTCATCTACTTTTATCTTATCTACACTTTTATTACACACATATATCAAGTTATTTTATAATCAAGGGGCTAATAAAGCAATATGCATGGCTTCATCATCTGCTAAATTGATAGCAACAGTTCGAAATCCCAGTTAGTGCACTATCGATAAGCGCTGAAACCGTTGGTATCGAATACCCCAATACATAGATATACGTATTTAATATATATATATATATATATATATATATATATATATATATATATATATTTAAAATCGACTGCTTACATGTGTGCCTAATAGCTTTCTTAACACAAGTGTTAAACACAATCTGTTTTTTCTCTCGTGGAAGACACATAGTAATCGAGTATTTTAAAATCGAAAATATTTTTATCGATTTCATCGTTTTAAGTATTTATACTTTACATACTCATCACTTAAATCGCACGTACTTCTCCTGCAACTCAATGCATCAAGTTTTACTATTTGATAATAGACATGTTACGTTTAATTCTGCAGAAACATAATACAGTCAAAATAAGTGTGTTTTCTTAACTTCCTCTTATTAATATATTGCTAGCGTAATCGTGGATAATTTCACAGTTGCATTTTTCATATGTTTTATATTGCTGGCAAGCTTAACACTACTTCTATTCTATATATTTTCTGTGCGAATGCAGACCCATACAATATTATTGTACCCTCATTTGGCATGAAATGGTCTGTACTGTTATATAGTTATTTGCAAACATTCAATTCAAGCAAGTAAGGCACATAACTGTCAAAGGTGGGGAGTGACTTGATTGCTCGTAACTTTTTCTTTAAGAATTTAATGCTAGCTAGAGAGTCTAAAAAAGGTATTTTAATACTAGTTTTGCGCTTGAAACAGCAGCAGCAGCAGCAGATTAAATTTAAAAACATACTTGTTTTGTATTGCATCCGGCAATCCAAAGATCCCGTCTTTTAAAAAGAGATTGTAGTTGATGTCGTAAGTACGAAAATGAAATTGCTATAGCGTATTGTGTTATGGATTTTATTTTAATAACTACTATAATAATATACTATGCAAAGTATTATTTTTGTTATCATTTTAAATGATAAATAATCAAATACGTGAGGTTTAATAAAGCAATTAAGATCACCTCATCTATTCCAAATAAACAATTATTTTTTAACTCAGAAAATGTGATAGTTTATTGAAGTTAACCTCGCTAGCGAAGGTTGCATGGATAGAAATAATATGAGAACGATACGATAGATGTGTAACACCAGTATTAAAAACAAGCTTAGACCTTAGAAGCTCAGAAGCAGGATAAACATTGAGAGTATAGGGAGAGGTGTGCAGAACAGGCCGCATATATTGCATTGCAATGTTCAAAGAAATAATGAGACTTCCAGGGTCAGCTCACATTGGAAGGCAAGAAAAATGAAGGGAAAACGCGATAAAGATTTTTTGGGGGGATTTTTTTTTCTTACGGCAAATCACTCCATTAAAGGCATGCAATCACTTTATCTAAGTGGCTTAAAAATACTACTTCACTGCCTAAAATTAGCAAACGAGTAATAACGATAAATAAATACCTGGAAGAGATAGGTTTGTTTGAAAGTCAATTTCTAAAAGCCGCCCGATAAATGCCATCATGTAAAATTAACCTTATACCGAATATGATTATGACGATGCCTCGAACGCACAATGGCGTTTGTTAAAAGATGAACGAAAACAAAAACAACATATGCACATGCATAGGTGTTTCTTCATTTTCAGATTTAATAAAATATTCATATATTATATATGAAAGAATACATCATGTGATTTTCCCAAAAAAAATGTGGTCTTATCTTTTCAAACAATAATTGTCTTTTCCGATGATATAACCTCAAAACATGATCGGCTTCTTTTTGAGTTAGAAACAAAAATGGCTGACGAAGGTCGAAAACACAAGTCGTAACTACGAAATTATTAGAAAAGTATTCCTCATTATTTTATACTAGAACGTCCTTGTGAACATCCCACATTGGTTTCTACATTAATCTGTATAATTAACTGTTATTTGTAATACTGTATTTTTTAAAGAAAAACATGCCTGCCAGAATCAATACGATTAAGACAAAATTGCTGTTTATTTTTATGTAAACAAATTGTAATTACCAGTGAAATATTATATAAATAAATAACACTTATTCTTCATATATTTTAAATAGTAGCAAATCAATGCTTAGTAAAAACATTTTCTGCCAAAATATTTACAAGCTAAATAGTATTCAAATCGATCAAATGAATATCAGTTTTTTAAATGTATTGTTTACCTTAGCGAGATCGAATTAATAAGACTATCCATTTTTTATACGCGTAGAAACTTGATATGCATTAGCGTATTATTATATAAATTCGTAACAAATGATAAAATATGAGTTCAATTAATTTAAAAATATTATCATAATTATTCTTTCTTTCGCTTCATAATTTATTTTGCTTAACGTTTATTAACGCGTTCGCCAAATACAAAAATGGTGCGTTATTGTACGAATTTTCTCTCTTTTTATGATAGTTATGATATTTTTAAAACAAAATATAGATATATAGGTAATAAATTAGCAGATAGGTACACAGAGAGAGCGCGAGAGAGAGAGAGAGAGAGAGAGAGAGAGGGGGGGGTGTTAGTTTGGATGTTGTTTTTTTTATATTTTTATATTCGACTCGGTGGTTAAAATCACAAATTGCTCATTTAAACAATTTTGCTCGAACACAATGGGTGAACAAATGGGTCATTTTTTATTATATATATACATGAAATGAGGGTATGTGGCTGTGTGTGTATGTGTGCGTTTCTATGTGTATGTGTATGTGTATGTTTACAAGAAGTTAGAGATGGCACGAAAGGCGAGAGTTCGATGACACTAAAGTCATTTACGTAAGAAATAGATTCGTTTTGTTGTCGACTGTGTGTTGTCTGATACGAATAGACACCCTCTAATTATAGGGTCACTAACGATATTCGTTGCCGGCGCAACATCAAAGGCCCCGTCCATTAATGACAACGATTGGCACGCCGTCAACTCGATGGCAAGTTGGGCCTTGGCCAGAACAATCTCGGCTGAGTGAGTCACTTGACTTAAACGTGCCCAAGGGTAGCGGGCGAACAAGCACGGTAGACTGTAGCTATCAACCAGTTTATTCATCGCGCTGACAGACGGGAGTCTTAGAACACTGAAGCTGGATGGGGTGCGAGGTCATCGTGGCAATAGAAAAGTCAATGTAAAATTGGAACGATTCGGTGGAAATATTAGTTTTCTACTGCTGTCATAGCCCAACCTTTTGCAACTGCATATACTTATATGTAAGAGTAATTATATTTCAATAATTTTATATTCATGTATGGATGAGTATACGCTTCATAGGCTTTGTGCTGCCAAAAATTAAACCCGTTAATTATACATAGCAAAAAAAGGTTATATATATATATATATATATATATATATATATATATATATACATATATATATATATATATACATATACCCATATATATAAATATATACATATATATATATAATTATATACATATATATATATACATATATATATATATATATATAAATATATATATATAATATATATATATGTATATAAATATATACATATATATATAAATATATATATATATATACATATATATATACATATAAATATATATATATATATATATAAATATATATACACATATAAATATATATATATATATAAATATATATACACATATATATATGAATACATATATATACATATATATATACATATATAAATATATACATATATATACATATATATACATATATATATATATGTATACATATATATATATAAATATATATATATACATATATATTAATATATATATACATATATATAAATATATATATATACATATATATGTATAAATGTATATATATATATACACATATATATGGTTATTTTTATTTATACATACATGCACATGATCTGCGACACTGTCATTTCTATGGTATCGATCAACAGCTGTTAAAAGCTGAGAGCTCATCAGACAGAATAATAATATGATCCTTCCTTTATGTTATATTTGTGTTGTTTTCTGCAAGTGTAGCAGTTTATGTACATGTATATATAGTTAAAAACTATATATGCATATATAAAAGCACTATTAGTATATTGAACACTTTTTATAAGCTCAGTGGAAATCAGTTGGACTGTTATCCTGGTGATGTTAACCATACATGATTTACTATATATATATATATATATATATATATATATATATATATATATATATATATATATATAAAATAATGGTAATAATCCAGGTGAAAAATATCCACAGGGTGGTAATCCAGAGAATTTTAACTGGGTTCATAAAAAGTGCTCAATATCAAAATAGAGCTTTATATATGATAATTTTATTTACACAGACATGTACAAAATCTGCGACACTGGCATGTCGATGTTATCGATCAACAGTTACTATAAACTGAGATCTCATCAGGTAGAGTTAGAATCCGATCTTAACCTCAGATCATATTTGGAGAGAATGAAATGGAGGGATAGAGAAAGAGAAAGAGAAAAGAAATGTAACATTTCAAAAATTGAGGCCGTTAAAAAATTAAAATTCAAAATTCAAAATCTAAAAAATCTAAAAATAAAAAACAAAAAATCTAATATCTAAAATCTAAAATCTGAAACAAACAGGGTACATAAATAAATAAATAAATAAATAAAAATATAAGGTGGAAAGAGGGGCATATAATGAAGGGAGAGGTGATGGGAAGGTAGATACATAAAGGAAAAAAGGGGAGAAAAAGAGAACGTCTGTTGATTCAGATCGAGAGAGAAGGAGGGGGTAGACATGCACGAATCAAGTGTAAAAGAAAAACAGACGAGTTTATAAATGTACTTTTTCAAGTGAACTGTAATATTGTGTATATGTATGTGTGCGTGCCGGCAAACCGATTAGACGTGTGTGATTGTAGTGGTGGTGGGGCGGTGATCAAATGTGTCGCTGATTCTGAATTTATATTGTCTTTATAATTTGTCTAGAGTTGATTTGCTTACTATGAATAAATTAATAAATTGAATAAATATGTTCGTTAAGCATAACAGGATTAGTAGTAGTAATAATAATAATAAATACCCCTAATAATTGAGGTGAAATAATGAAAATAATAAATGAATGATAAAAATAATAATAATAGTTTAATTTAATTTAAAAGTACTAAAAAATATAACTAAAGAATAACTAGAAAGTGCCGGTGTTATTAAGTAATAATAATAATAATAATAATAATAATAATAATAATAGTAATAATAATGGTAATAGTAATAGTAATAAAAATAGTAATATTAATAATAACAGCGACAACGACAACGATAATGGTGGTCAATAATATTTAAGAATTTATAAAAATAATAGTTTAGAAAAGAAATAGAATAATTAAGAAATATTAGGAATCCTAGGAGGTAGTGATTATCATAATGATATTAAATAATAAGATACTGTTTGCCGATATTATGATATGGGTTAATGGTTGCAATAATGCTGACCATATAAAAAAGGTAATAATAGTGGTTTAACCGACAGCAGTAATTAGAGTGGCAATCCCAGTAATCTTTACAATAGTAATAATGATAGTGAAAAAATGATAGTGAAAAATGAATAAATAATAATAGAACAGTACAAATAGGAGCAGTAGTTATAATGGTAATACAGATGAAAACAATAATAATAATAATAATAATAATAATAATAATAATAATAATAATAATAATAATAATAATAATAATAATAATAATAATTATAATAATAATAATAACTGAAATAAAATAATAAAGTTATAGATAATGACATTATCGTTATTATCATCAATGGCAGTTGAAGCAAAAGTCAGGTAACGGTAAAACATGGCAATATCAATATTATTAATAATAGTGAGACTGTTGATTTCACTGCCGCAAATAACAACAACTATGATAGTAACATCAGGCATGATGCCACCACTAACAACAATAATTATCTTGATAAAAGTACAGAAATGAAAAATAATTCAATGTCAAATAATAATTAAGTTTAAAATATTAATAATAGTAGTAATCAATAATTGATAATGATAATCTTAAAATAATCTAAAAAATATAGAAATATTAATCAATAAATGGATAAGGGGCTATTTAAGGGTAAAGAAAAATACAGAAGATGATAATTAGTGTTAATCGTTGTGGGTGTGATAATAATAATAATAATAATAATAATAATAATAATAATAATAATAATAATAATAATAATAATAATAATAATTCAACCACTAACAGTACTACTACAAATAATACTACTGATAATAATACTACAAACTATAAATTATATGCCCCTCTTTCCACCTCATATTTTTATTTATTTATTTATTTGCCTTGTTTGTTTCAGATTTTAGATTTTAGATTTTTTGTTTTTTGTTTTTAGATTTTTTAGATTTTGAATTTTGAATTATAATTTTTTAACGGCCTCAATATTTGAAATGTTAAATTCCTTTTCTTCTTCTTCTCTTTCTCTATCCCTCCATTTCATTCTCTCCAAATATGATCTGAGGTTAAGATCGGATTCTAACTCTGCCTGATGAGATCTCAGTTTATAGTAACTGTTGATCGATAACATCGACATGCCAGTGTCGCAGATTTTGTACATGTCTGTGTAAATAAAATTATCATATATATATATATAATATATATATATATATATATATATATATACTATATATATAATATATATATATACTATATATATAATATATATAATATATATATAATATATATAATATATATATATATATATATATAATATATATAATATATATATAATATATATATTATATATATATATATATATATATATATATATATATATATATATATATATATATATATATACATACATAGCATAGTATAGGTGACGCTTATATCTTCTGTTGGATTGCTTCATATATATATATATATATATTTATATATATATCTATGTGTATATATGGCGGCTGTCTATTCAATCCTTACCACTTTTGGCGTATCAATGTTATATTAGTGTGACGATATCAAGTGAGAGGCACGGGTGCGGCACTTCAAGCTTGCCATACTTTTACAAACACTGCCACAGATGGGGTAGCTTTTGTTATGTGTAAAAATATATATATATATATATATATATATATATATATATATATATATATTAATACATACAGAAGTAGAACTACCAAAAGCTAAAACATTTTAAAATTTATGGAACCACAATCTCAGATTAAATAACATAAAACTGAAAATCATTTATGTAACTACATACACATTAACAATCGATGACTAAAACACTAAAATAAGGTTTAAAGTATGCCTAACTCTTAAAAGCAATATAGTAGCACTTATGAAGGACGTTCGAATTTGAAGGTACATTCAGACTTATATAATCATCATGTTAAAACGAAAACATAACAGCTTATTCATTTGTCAGAAATAAATAAACATATGCTCTTAACAAACACTACAATACAAACTAACTAAATATTTTCTTTGAAAACCTCTGGACCCTTCCATCAAGCCTAACTTAGCGTCAACGTTAAAATAAACAGAATAAAACACTATAACACAAGAAAATATCCGAAAGAAGAGTAACATAATCATGAAAGATGAAGCAAATGTAGTGATGTCGTCATTTTGGACTAAAATTCTAGAGAACATAGAAAGCAAACCAATTACTGACAACATGCACAATAACACTATTCTAAAAATGGCTGAACTTTGGACAGCATACAATAACATATAACCAAAGAAAAAAAGAATGATCTAACAAATTCCACCACGAAAATAACCAACTTTTCGAACTTCTTAAGATACACAAAACAACTAATACAAGGAATGTCATCAACAAACAATAATCAGTATATATATGCTCTAAATTCCAGTTATCTTTCATTTTGACCCATAACAGAACACATCTAATACTACAGCTGAACTAGGCATTAGCTGCTTAAAAGACGACACCCACTTCCGAAACCTATTACCACAAAGAGGATACCCCGGGTCAAGGTTAGGATAAACTTGATGTTAGCAGTTTATATTCCAAAATATATCAGAACTTAAAGAAGCAGTATTATCCTGGATTGACAAACACCCTCAAAGATGGTATCCAATATTTACTTAACAAAGCATTATCGACCGCATAGACATAGTTCTTAACAATAAGTATTTCGGATTCAACAACGAAAACTACATTCAAATCTTAGTTAAAGCAATAGAAACGAAAATGGAACTAAAATATGCAACCCTAACACTTGCTTACCTTAAAGGTATTGTATATGAAAAGATAGAACAAAAATACGGGCAGAACATCAACACACTTTTCATACTATCTTGGGAAAGATACGTTGACGATTATGTAATCCTTTGAAAACCTATATGGAGACATAATAGATTTACATAATATAATTAAGACCTACACCCAAAAATAAAGTTGACATAAGAACACAGTCACGCAGAACCATCTTTCCTAGATATACTTGTTAAATTTTAAAACCATCATACATCACAGCCATTCGCCACAAAGCATCTGACATTTAGCACTTGATACATTTTAAAAAACATTACTCAAAAAGCAGCCTTATATTTATACCTTATTTCTTAGTACGCAGAATCTGTTTCTATTTCAGTACATATCTCTGGCTAAGAATGATAATGTGTGCTTACACCCGAATAATATATCTAGTGTATTGAACATTATTAGAGTTAACATCTCCAACTTATTAAATGTTATACTGAATTCCACGTTCAAAGTGTCTTACTGTATAATTACATACACTGTTTTTTTCGATATTGAGAACTATTTAGTGTATCATATACCACTTATAATGTATCCTACCGTATCATATAGTATGGCACCCGTGCAATACTGAATTTTTAGTTTACTATAATAAAGTTTTAAAAAAAACACAATGTATATTTTTGCTAACATGCAACGGGTCGTGTAAACACAGATTGATCTACCTAAAATATTCGGCACGGTAAATTAACTAATACCACTTACCAAATGTAATACTGTCATATTACAAGTATGGCTTATAGGGAACGTTGAGTAAAGTGTATTTCATACAAAAATACAATAACTGTAAGGTTCTGTCTCCTGCAAAACATGACTGAAATCAACACGAATGAATTGAAAGGTTATTGGAATAAAATAAATAAAATATCAATGAAAGAAAGAATATAACACTTAACGTTGAAATAAAATGAAAATAAATAAATGAATAAACACGAATGAGAACATGGATAAAAAAACAAATAAATTAAATAAATAAAAATAGGAATGAAATAAATTCATGAATAGATGATTAAATGAAACAAATTAAAACCTTTTGAAAGAAGTTGAGTGAAAATATGTTTAATTAAACATCTGAATTAATAAGGATAAAAAGTGGATGATAAAATGAAAAAATAATTAAACAATTGAATTGAAAAAATAATAAAAACATGAATGAAAAATATTTATAAAAAAATAAATAAAAATATGAACGATAGAATAAATGAAAGATAATAAATTTAAAAGTTCATGAAAAGAATTGAATTACAAAATGAACTGAAAAATAATTGAACAAAATAAACGAAAAATGATATTTTAATTCTTTTTTTTCGTCCGTTTTTTTACTTAATTAATACATTGAATAGAAAAACGAATGACATACATAAATGACGAAATAAATGAATAACATTTAATGAAATATATAAAGTAGAAAAAAGAATAAGAAAATAATTAAAAGAATTATAAAACCATATAATGTAAAAATTAATAAAAGAAAAGTAATACATATAATAAGCATGTATGTTTTCTGAACAGTAATATTAAGTAGTTTCTGAGCGTGTATTCCATGTTGTTCTGACTTTTAGACGGAGATACACGCACAAACCTACGATTTGAACACTTACTAAATAGTATATTGTAATACTACTATTGTTGACCCGGACAAAGCCGATAACCTATTCTTGTACACAACAGTTTAAACAATCACACACAGTGATGTTACTTCGCCCGGGCATGTTGCGCGATAACACACCTTTTTATGTAGGATAATGCCACTTTAATATGTACATACACCACTTACGAAATGTAATTGTTTTTTTTTTTTAATAATTGCATTGTTCCCAGGAAAAACTGACTTTCTATTCTTGTTGGCAATATTGAAATAATTTCTTTTAACAGTGTGTAGCTACTACTGCCGGGAAACACGACGAGCACCCTTTCTACTATCAAGGATGTTGAGCATTTAAGAATTACTAATACTACTTTCCAAATGTAATATACTATTTTAGCTCCCGGGCAAAACAGTAAAGTTATTATTCCCTGGAAACACGGCGTTCACATACCTGCTCTATCTTGAATATTAAACACTTTTTACAATACTTAAACACAACATTTTAAATACATTAAAATGTCTTCCACCCGCAAACACAGCATATATACGCGCATGATCTATCTATGGTTTTGAGCATGTTGGCCATAAGATATACCACTTACCACAGGTCAGAGTGTTATTATGATTACGGCCCCCGCGCAACGCCAATTACCATTTTCTGTTTATACAACATCATAAAAACGACTATGAAGCAATACAGGATATTTGGCACTTTGGATTAACGTATGGCCCTTCCGATGTGTAATACTATAATACAACTTATATTCGTTCAGGGCAACGCTGAGATTACGCACCTGCTTTATCTTATATAGTGAGTACTTTGATGTTACCAAAAAGTATAATGCTATATAATTACCATTTTCGCTGTAATTGTCTATTATTTTTAGCACTTTTGAATTACGATATAGCACTAACATTTATTGCTCTCGTTTTTGTAAGTGAGTAGTTTAATATAAAAATGTAAGATGCATAACGTGCTCTACTGAAGCTAGCCAAATGAAATTGCGTATGCCTGTAGAGAAATACAAAAACCGACGTTTCCGATTTTCTTACTCACCTTCTTGTTAAACAAAAATTATGTTTATAATGACAATAGTCAGAATAAACACTTGAAAAGGCTTAAATGAAATAATTGAAAAGTGTCCTGTAAATTTTGTTAAACTCATTTCTAGAAGTAATAACTCAGCTCTTTTTTGTAGAAATTAATCCATAATTACATTGAAATTATCGTGTTTTCTCTCCGAATTATTACGTAGTAACTGTTAAGATTGCTTAGAAATGGTTGCAAAACTGACTCCCTCTGATGAAATCTGCTCCATAACCCCCGTTTGAAGTCCAGTTTTAGATTCGGAAAACGTTATGTTATCTATCCTGTCTCATTTCAAACTAGCTAGACACTTAGCCGGCGCTGCCTTGGAAACTATTTAAGAATGAATTAAACAGCCGACAGAACACAAATAGGTCAAATTGGATAGGTATAATGTTTAGACAAAAATGTCGGTCTTTATTTTTGGAAAATGTGTGTACCCACAGAAAGGAGCACTTCGGATCGGAAATACAATTGCCACAGAGTAAAAGGAAGAGTCTTTTTGTGATATGTTCTTAACGAAATAATTTTGTGTTTCATGTATGAGCGTTAAAAAAAACTCTTATTATTTCTTATTTGATTAAGAATGATAAAAAGTAATTAAATGAATTTACTTAAATTATTGGATGTGTATTAATTGAGCTAATGATGTCAGCCAATAATTACTGTTTTGATCACGTAAATGGTGTGGTAATGATATTTTTATAGAAATGTAACGTGTTTAATATTTTGTCTTAGTAAAAATCTTATTTATATCCTGATATAATAAATTCCTGGAGAAGTAGAAATGACTGAAAAAGTTGCAAGTTTAAGTAATAATTTATTTTAAGAATAGTGTACAATCATACATTCTAATCTCCCTGGCACGAATAGGTCACATCGGATAGTGTTAATGTTTTTAAAAAATAGTAGGTTTGTAATTGCCGAAAATGGATGAACCGACGAACAAGACGTAATAGCCACAGTGTAGAAGGATTTTCCTTCAATGACCGATTATAGAAAAGGCTGCTTCTGTCAGACCGTCATATGTGTTAGATTTGCCATTGTTGTCTTCTGCTCGTTCATTGAAGGTAAATTCTTGTAGACTGCGACAATTTTTATTTGTTGTTAATCTGCAAAATATAATAAACGTTTATGGATTTTCGCTACATTAGAAAATGACATTGTGTCTAACTATTACCTGCGTGTGGAGCCAAGTAAACTTTATAGGGCAGAATTTGAGAAATTATGTAAACATTCTCTCTCATCAAATATTTCTTTGAGTATATACATTAAATCCATTGTTCTTTCTGCTTCTCGTAAGGTCAGTTCTCTCTGTCGATCGAAACACTTTCTTACAGATGAAACTATTATCTATCTCTACAAATCGACAATCATACCATCTATGGAATACTGTTTTCATATTTTTGCTAGATAATCTATGTCTCATTTGAGGGTTCCTGATAAAGTGCAGAAACGTATCTGTAATTTGATTGGCCCTAAACTTTTTTATCTCTACACCCTCCTCTCTCTCAGACGTGATGTTGTTAGTCTCAGTATATTGTATAAATACTATTATGGCATGTGTTCTTGAGAATTATCTGATCTATTCGCCGCTTCTGTTGGTCCAGCTAGTTTGACTCGTTGGTCTTGTTGTCTTCATCAATTTGCTGTTTTGATACGTCATTGTAATACAGCTTCCTATTCCAGCATCTTCTTTCCAAGAACAGCAAGCTTATAGAACTCTCTTCTTGCTCACTGGGTTCCTCATACCTATAATCTTGGTATTTTGAAGACTAAAGTCATTAGGCTTCTCCTGTGTTTGCGATAATCATATTTGTTCTTGTTCGCTCCTCATATCAAGTTGATGCATGCCTTGTCTGGAGCGATTTCCATAAAATAAAACATTAGTGTCATTTTTTTTCGTACGCTTTTATTAAAGCATGTCATATTTTTGCTTATTAAAAAGTAACGTTTTGACTAGGTTTTGGAAATTAAAATTGTACCATGAAAAATTATAATCTTGCTTATGCATAATTGAACACATACGTAACGTGTGTA
>OY744535.1:77544640-77577140 GCA_963556195.1 Sepiola atlantica
AAATAAAAATAAATTAAAAATAAATTTAAAGATTAAAAATAATAATAATAATAAAAAAAATAAAATTAAAAATTAAAAATTAAATTGTTTTAAATCTCAACGGTCTTATTACACTAAATTCAAATTTAAACAAACACACACAACACACTGAGCAAATAACGCGTCCCAACAAGAGTGTCATGTGACCTCACATTTCCAAAACAGATGACAACAGAAGCTGAAGAGAGCCGGATGGGTAAGACCTTCCGTGCTTGAAACCGACGGTACGAATGTTGTACTAATTTTTCTGTACCAGAATAAATAAATATATATATATATATATATATATATATATATATATATATATATATATATATATATATATATATGTATGTATATAGCATTATATGAAGTGAAATGATAAAATAAGGTGCGAATTAAATGTTATTAGAATTCAATGTTCAGGCAAAGTACCTCAAAGTCCTTAACTCATGAGTTTTCAAAGAAAATTCTTCTCCTCACAGGATCATTATCGCAATGACATTACTGCAGGTGATAACATTACACTTTGAAAATATATAAAATTATAAAAAACATCAAATATATCAGCCCAAAACATTCTTTTCTGTTAAAGCTATACAGTTCATGCAAGTCATTAGTTATCTGTTTTCTTGGCTTGCGGGAGAGTGATAACCTTCGAATGTAATGTTATTCATTGGAATAATTTTATCGGACCCGGAAGAATTAAATGCCGAATACATCAGGTCATTTTAATGTTATTCGAATATCATTAAGCGGAGCTTTCTATCTAACCAGGAAATTATAATTTGCACTATTTCGACCAGCTCATCAGAAATCTGAATTTTGAACATCATCATATTCAACACCAAGTGAGTTTTCTGAACTTTTCCTATGATTTGTTTTGTTTATCGTTTTAATAATTTGAATACATTTTTCCCTGTCATTTACTGCATCGTTTCAAACAGATTTCCCGCCTGGATAACGTTTTCGTTTTTGGACTACCATTCACCACCTGGACCACTTTTCAATCAAAATCTTAAATATCTTTCCTGAATATGTTTCATATTGTATGACTTGGATGAAATGTATAGCTTTACCAAGAAATTAAGTTTTGGGCTGATATATTTGATGTTTCATATAATTTAATGTATTTTTGTATATATTTTTATATATTTTCAAAGTTTAATTTTTTTACCTGCAGTAATGTCATTGCGGTAATGGTCCTCTGAGGAGAATACTTTTCTTTGAAAACTAATGAGTTAAGGGCTTTAAGGTACTTTGCCTGAACATTGAATTCTAATAAAATTTGATTCGCACCTTATTTTATTATTTAACTTAATATAAGGCTATTAATGCTCTATCCAGTATATTGAGCTTCAGTTTCATCCGAATATTCTTAATTAAAGATATTAGTTGGCTATAATATCTTTTGTTAGATTAACTTCAAATATATATATATATATATATATATATATATATATATACATATACATACATATATATTTATATATATATATACATATACATATATATTTATATATACATATACATACATATATATTTATATATATATAGACATATACATATATATTTATATATATATATACATACATATATATATTTATATAAACATACACACACACATATATATTTATATATATATATACATATATATTTATATATACATATCCATACATATATATACATATATATATGTACATACACATATATATATACATATACATATATGTACATATACATATATATATACATATATATATATACATACATATACATATAAATTTATATATACATATATATATATACATATATATACATATATATATACATATTTATACATATATGTATACACATATATACCTATATATACACATATATACCTATATATATATATACATATATACCTATATATATATATATACATATATACCTATATATATATATACATATATACACATATATACACATATATACCTATATATACACATATATACCTATATATATACACATATATCCCCATATATATATATACACATATATACCTATATATATACACATATATGCCTATATATACACACATATATACCTATATATATATACATATATATATGCACATATACAGATATGTATACAAATACATGTAGATATATATACATATATATGTATGCACATATATGTATCTATATACATATACATATATATGTATATATACATATGCATATATGCACATACACATATCTATTACATTTTTTCTCAGTAGCCACTTACGTCTACAGTAGCGGCCTGGCTTTTTGGGGTGAACTATCTTAAAATAAAATGCTTAGTGTAATGCGATTTTGTTTTGTGATGCGATCCAGCGTTGCTGAATTCAAATCGTCAACGACTGAAACAATGAGAAAAAAGTTATCTGCGCGTTTCTTCGTCGTCTTTTTCCAAATTATCATCTTTCTCCAGTTTTTTATACATCAGCTTTGTACACCTTAAGATAATTCCACGAAGAAGCGAAAACGTGCGTGAAACCTATGTTACATTTGTTTCAGTGTAATACTATAACGACTATCAGAAAAATTGAAAAAAATTAAAAAGTTATAATTAAACAGACGAATGCATATATATATATATATTTATATATATATATATATATATATATATATATATATATATATATATATATATAAACGTCGAACATCAAAATAAGACCTACATATGTATCTACATATCATACTACAGAATGTCAGAACCCCTTCGGACCGTCAGTTTGAAATCAACATTTAAATAACAAATGATTGAATCTTAAAAATACACGATATTTTTCTATTGGTTTATTTTTTCGCTTTTCAGGAGTTAAATCAAATAGTAGATCTATGTCTCCAAATAAATATATTCATAAATTAATAAGAAATACACTTTTAAATAATAATATCATTAATAATAATAATAATAAAATAATAATAATAATAATAATAATAATAATAATAATAATAATAATAATAATAATAATAATAATAATGATAAAATAATTTTAAAATAAATAAAATAAATAAATAAAAATTTAAAAATTGAAAATATTTTTTTTAAATTTAAAAAATGTTACCTGCCTAGGCTGACACCACACAACATATTTGCATAGGGTCAAAGAGTATTAGAAGACCGAAGAGGGACAGCACTAACCAGACCTCCACTGGAAGTACATAGACGGCTGGGACCTTGGGAGGGCTTATTGCCACCCAAATCCCAGAGAAGACGAATGGCTTACCAGCGAGAAATCAATAGTTAACGAGTGTTGTGATACTGCAAATTTATTTGCGGTGACTATCTAAAAAGAGGTGGAGAATACTGGAAATGTTGAGAGACTTGTTGTGACTCAGACTCCAGGGAATACCACCGGTTGTCGGTGAGAAATCACTGACGACCTGTGTGAGAACTCCTAGTGAGTAAATAATAGCAATAATAATAATAATAATAATAATAATAATAATAATAATAATAATAATAATAATAATAATAATAATAAAAATAATAATGATAATAATAATAATATACTGGAACCCAACATCACCTAACTTAAAAAGAAAGCTAAAACATTACCCATAATGAAGGAGAACAGTAAACGATGGAAGAACAGAAATCCGAATCGCAAGGAAAAACTAAATAAGAGACATGAAGAACTAAAACAAAACATAGCAACAAAAAAGGAAGATTGATACGATACAGATACGAATCAGATAAGTACAAACAGAACAGGACCTTTGAATAAAATGACAGCCAGTTTTACAAAAATGTAAACGGATGGAAGAAGAACAACAGTACAACCGGACCCAACAGAAACTTAACATTTCTGGAGCAAGATATGGGGAAAGGCTGAATCTGAAAAAAAATGCTAAATGGCTAAAAGACATAGAAAATTAAACTACTAGAAATTGAAGAAGGTACATACGCAGAAATTAATGAAGACACTATTAAGACAATACTAAAGAAAATGGCAAACTCGAAAACACCAGGTCACGATGGAATACATGCGTACTGGTTCTAAAAAATCACGACCCTACATGAAAGACTAGCACAGAAATTTATAGCATGCACCCATAAAATAGACATACAAGAGTGGATAACTAAAGGAAAGACAACACTCATACAAAAATACGCCCAAAAAGGTACGACCACAAGAAATTACATACCAATAAACAGTTTAATAACAATGTAAAAAAGCACAACTGAGAGTGCAAATTTACCATTTCCTGAAGAGTCGTGGGCTACATCCCAATCAACAAAAATGCTGCCAGAATGAGAAAAAAGGGGCGTATGATCTGTTATACATAAATCAAAATATCCGAAAGAAGTTAATAGCAAGAAAAAGAACGTATCTATGACATGGATTGACTACAAGAAATACTTCGACAGAATTCCTCAAAATGTTATAATTGGATGCTTAAAAATCTACAAGATACCTGACAGGATTATTAATATCACCAAGAAAGCAATATAAACATGAAGATTAGAACTGACAGCTGGAGGACAACACTTGCCGGAGATCGAAATACAGAGAGGCATTTTCCAAGGAGACTCCCCATCACAACTACTGTTTTTTATAGCCATGGTTTCACTTAACTACATACTCAGGAAATGTGATGCCGGATACAGGTTAGCAGGCAGAGAACAAAGAATACACCATATTGTGTACATAGACGACCGGAAGATATTGGCAAAAAGCAAAACAAAAAAATTGAAAAGCTGATAAAACGACCAAAATATTCAGACAGGACATTCACATGTCATTCGGAATAAAAAATTGTGAATTCCTAGATATTACAAAAGGAAAGATAGAGACGACTGAGGGAAGGGAACTACCCAACCAAGAGCAGATGAGGGCACTAGGCGAACACGACAGCTATAAATATTTGGGAGTTTTGGAAGCAGACACCATCAAATCTATAGAAATAAAAGAGAAGATTGGAAATAAATATCTGCAAAAGAACAAGACAGCTCTTATAAACAAAATTATATAGCAGAAACCTAAGCAAAGGAAAACATATATGAGCACTATAACTAATAAGATACCGTGGACCATTCATAAGCTGGACAAAAGAAGAAATCAGCCACTTTGACCAGATGACTAGCAAATAAATCGCCATGCACAACGCACTAAATCCAAAATACAGTAAATAATATATACGTGATGAGAAACGAAGAAGGACTAGTAAGTATAAAATACTGTGTGGACGACACTAAAAAAGAGCTGGAGAAATACATAAACCAGAACACTGAAAGCATCGAAACCAAACACAAACAAACAAGAAAAGAAAAGTGGGAAGAAAAACAACTACATGGTCGCTTCATAAGACTCACAAGGGAAGAAACCAACGAAAATAGCTCGACATAGCCAAAAAAACTTGAACAGAGAAACGGAATCTTTACTGATGGCTGCACAAAACAATGAGATTAGAAAACACTACATTAAAGCTAAAATAGATTAAACCCAGGAAAACAGTAAATGCAGACTGTGTGGACAAAGAGACGTAATAGTTAATCATATAATAAGTGAATGTAGCAAACTTGCCCCAAAACAATTCAAGAACAGACATGGTTGTGTGAGGAAAGCAATACACTGGGAATTGCGCAAACAATTAAATTTCGAATACGCAGATAAATAGTGCAAACATAAACCAGAAACATTACTTGAAAATCAAAAACACAAAACCCTATTGGATATGGGTATACTTACAGATAACATCATACAAGCAAGGTGATCTGATGTTATTATAATCGACAAGAAGGGATATTTTGTAAAATGGTAGACTTCGCTGTTCCAGCAGACCACAGAATGAAGACCAAAAACACGGTAAAACGAAGCCAATACACAGAACTCGCCTGGAATGTGGAGCATGAAGAAAGTTAGTATAATACCAATACTCGTAGATGCACTAAGAACAATCCCCTTCAAAAAACTGGAGAAAAGACTGAAAGAAATTGGAATTAAAGGGAGCATCGAAACATTACAAAGGACGGCAATGATCAAAACAGCTGCAATCTTAAGGAAAATCCTCGAATGCGGAAACCAACACGCATAAGCTGCAAATGCTAACCAGTCGAAAGGAATTTACAACAGGGAGAAAGCAAAACCACACGAAGAACACCCCAACAAAAACCAAGGAACATAAACTGCAAGAGACAGCACTTCATAATTCTCGGTCCCAATAAATTACACCGGCCTTAGCTATCACTACACAAAAAGTAAACAAAGAAACTGAAATTACAAGAAACTTTATAAGCTCCTCCCTCTCTCCCCACCCAACCCCCCTTTTTATGAATTAAAAAGAATTACAAATTATTTCTTTAAAAATAAGGAAAGAGAAAAAGAAAACATTAATGAAAGTGAACAGAAAAGAAAAGGGAATAACTTTAAAATTTAAAAGATATATTTTTTTTAATTTTTTATTTTGAAATACATTTTAAAAATGACACCAGACAAAATATTTGTAGAGGGTCGAGGAAGATGAGAAGACCGAGGGGGGACAGCACAAACCAGACCTCCACTGGAAAGGTGCAAATAATGCTGGGACGTTGGGGAGGCTTATTGCCACCGAAAATCCCAGAGAAGACCAATTGTACTTGCCAGAGTAAAATCAAGTGTAAGAGGTTGTTGCGATACCGCATTGTTATCAAAAAGAGGTGAAGAATACTGGAAATCCGGGGAGGCTTGTTGTCACTCAGACGCCAGGAAATACCACTGGTTGTTGTCAGTGAGCAATCACTGACGATGATATGTGTGAGAACTCCTAGTGAGTACAAATAATAATAATAACACTAATAATATAACTGACTGCGTGGAAAGCACAAAAAAGAGTTGGAGAAATACATAACTCAGAACAAAGAAACACTAAACACCAAAGTAAGAGACACCGTCCTAATTTTCAACTAAAAAAGCACCGAAAGGGGACACAAAACAGAACAAGAATGGAAAAGGGCGAAATAGAAATGCTACAAGAACGTTTCATAATAATAAGCAGAAAAGAGATAAAACAATATTGGTGGACATGGCTAATAAAAGGACACCTAAACAGAGAAACTAAATATTTACTGACAGTTGCACAGAACAATGCGATTAGTACTAACTACAAAGCTAAATTAAGTAGCCTCCATGAAAACAGTAAATTTGAATCATTTGGACAAAGAGACGACACAGTAAATCGCATGATAATCATGCAGCAACCTAGTCTAAAAAGTAATAAAAACACAGATACGACGGCGTATGGAAAGCAGTTCACAAAAAAATATGCAAACGGCTGGATTTCGAACAGGTTGACAAAGGGAAGAAACATACACCAGAGACAATACTGGAAAACAAATATCACATCATCCTCTGGAACATGGAGGTGCAAACAGATAAACTTATACAATTAAGGAGACCGATGGCATAATAGTTACATTACTTTTACACTCACACTGTTTTGACGTATTTTATTTTGCAAGCCATAGCACGGGTATTCTTTAGTATATATATATATATATATATATATATATATATATATATATATATATATTTCATGATTTTTGGGGGAGCACAACCTTTGATTATCGCAAGCATGAAGGGAAGACGAATAAAAGTTTTGTTGAAAACACAACCCGCACATTCGAATAAAAAAAGCAATTTCAACTGCTGAGCTGATTTGCTTGGCGAATTTCTCACTTATTGTGCTTAACTACAGTAAACGAACGTAAATCGGACATTTACTCAGCGTATTTTGTTTTATTTCGGTAAAAGTATTTATGTTCCTTTAGGTGACTCCCATAATCACATCAAGAGGATTTCCGTTATTGAACAAAGTATTAGTTATAGTTTTAATTTCTTCGTCCAATTTTGATTTTGAATAAATCATAAGGGGTCTCTGTGTTAATGTCCAAATCAAGTTTTCCTTTTGTTTGTTAGGACAAAATGAATCCCAGCGAGTATATAATCCTGTAAACGTAGGTTTCCGGTAGATTGATGTAATGTAACTCGATGGGGTGTTTTTTACCAATACATCGAGGAAAGCTAAGGTGGAATTACGCTCTGCTTCATAGGTATATTATAATGCGGGTGCATTTTATTGAGTAAGGTGAAGAATGTATTTGCCTCCGTTTCATTATAAAAAAGACAAAATGTATCGTCTAGTAGACTAAAAGTTTAGTGGGTCCAGATAATAAAGCCTCATCAATAAAAACACAAAAATATTTGCAATAGTCGATCCTAGAAATAAACCCATATATACACCGTCTATAAAGACCAATATGATAAAAATAACGATAGAAAGTAAACGCTGAAAGAGATAAATAATCACACACAGCCATAACACACAGGCACAGACAGACACACACACAGGCACCACTCCCACATACCCACACACACACACACACACATATATATATATATATATATATATATATATATTTGTAGGTATGTGGGGGTGCGTGTGTCTGTGTGTGTTTGTGTGTTATGGTTGTGTGTGATTATTTATCTCTTTCAGAGTTTACTTTCTATCGTTATTTTTATCATATTTGTCTTTATTCTTTTGGCGAAATTACGTCTGACAATAAAACTGCAAGAATGTTGACCAAATTAAAATGTTTCGCTGAACGAACCGGACAATAATGACAGGTAATTTTTGCCAAAATACGTCGTTTCAAAACGAATTATTCCGACAATTTAAATATAAAAAAGCTGGAAAAGGAATCTAAAATATTACAAAAAAAAACAAAAAAATACTCGCAGACAGAAATTAGCCACAACCTTCAAAGTTTTCAAAGCACATTTTCCAGCACGAATAAATGGACATTTGTTAATATACGTCCATTCTCACACAACTTTTTAGATGGGAATTTAATGTAAAACTTATGTGTGACATAATCATGTGGATTGCATTTCAAACTTCACTATGACACAGACACGGAAATTCCATTCATAACATTTACTTGATCGACAAACAAAAATGATTTTTAAAACTTAAGCCTGACGACAGTCTAACGAAACCGATATCACATGTGTGTTTATCAGTCAAGCGCCTTTCATTTTAAAACTTACGTGTAATAGACAAAGACTTAAGAAAACTTGAGTTTAACATAGAAACTAAATTGTCATTTGATACCTCAGCGTATCAGACAATTTATGTGTTATCTCTTATACACAGGAAAGGTGTCATTATCTTTATTTATTATTTCTGTTTTCGTTAGCATACCGACAGGGCATTCTTCAAAATGCCAGACTATCACCTGCTATTTAGAGGCTCCAACCGAGTGTTCTTTTAAGGATGTTGGCCGTTCCCTTAAGTGCAATTATTTGGATTTATTTTCCACTTGGTTTTCCGGGAATACATTCCGGATACTTTTTTGAATTTTTCTTTATAAGGCGTTTAGCCTTTATTATAACTGGGATGATGTTGATGTTTTTGATGTTCTAGTTTATCTTCATATCATACATTAGGCCTTGGTATTTGTTCACCTTCTCACTGCCTACTCTGTTTAAGCCACTGTCATTTGGAACACTCACCTCAGTCAGTGTTGATTCTCATTCTGCCTTATTTAATATGACTATGTCCGGTTTTGCTGCTGCATTTTCCAGGTAGGTAGATGTAGGAACCACATAATCATGATGTATAGTATACTTATCGTTTCCCACAGTCCTCTCCGGTAGATGTTTTCAGGACTTAGTGCCGTGTTCATGTGTGGCTACCTAAAATTCAAAAACTTCAAAGTACGCACCTAACAATCTGATATTCTCTTCATCAGTATTGACTTGGGCACAATATAAGACAATTTTCTTTTGGGAATAAATAGACTTAGTGTAGAGGTCAGCATTTAGAGCAATTTTTAAAAAAAATAGTATCATATAGTAATTCGTCTACGGTTTTTCCAAATGGAGGAGAAAGCGAGAGAAATGGGTGATAGCGAATAGAAAAAGAGGGGATACATAAACCAAGGAAGGGAAAAGTAGATCGGGTGAGATGGTGAGCTGTGATGGGGAGAAAAGAGAGGAAGTGGGAGGGAGAAGCGAATGGCATGGGGGGACTGATAGAGAGAGAAGTTTTATATAAACATGTTACACACATATTTAATACCATCTATTATGTAGACCATTCTCCCAGGCAGCGCCTGGTAACCATGCTAGTTTCAGGCTTAAGTTTGACACTTTGATGAGACAAACATGATGTAATAGATATAATGCCACCCATCTTAATAAGATTTGTACTTTCAATCGGCTTATTTATCGATTCGAGTTTTATCGCAAACTTGAGGGTTACATACCAACGACAATGTGATTTCAAACTTGGGTACATCAGACCGAAGGATAGACACAACTAAGCTGAGTTAGATATTTAGATTCCTTTAAATCAGATCCGAGAGACTATAATTCGCATTTTGCAATTAAGAATCTATTCTCCGTGCATATATGTGAATTTATGAATTTATAGAATTCAGGATGACCTCCTAAACTTTTACCATAATTTTTAGTTGCTCCTTACGTCTAGAGTGGCGACTTACATTGTTTAGAGTGAAGTATCTTAAAAAAAATTGAAACACGTGACAATCATAATGTCGAAGTTGGAACATGTTAGGGGATTAAAAACTGAATCCTATATTGAATCATCGGGGCTATAACTCTGGACGTATTCAAGTATATATGTATATATTAAACATTACCATCAGTAAGTATTTCCTGTATATAGTACTGAACCGTCAACCTCTCGATAAGTAGTCCTTAGAATGTGTTGACTCAACGTCGTTATCTATTGATTCAAGGATCATTATGAATAGAATAACCAATATAAGAGCTATACCACGAGGGCAAATTGGTTGTTCATCAGCGCATTTATGCTTTGCAGCACGAGTCTATTTAAATATAACAACCCAGACGAGACATTAGTAAACACGGCTAGATCATTTTCGTGTAGTAAGATATGACCGTGTGACGTTTTAACATTAACAAAGGTTATTCTTTGTAGTTGTTTCTTGTACTGAGTATTACATTTTAAACATCAAGAAGAGTGACAATTAGAACAAATTTAATTATCAACACCATCATCAGTGGCGCCATGGATTCATGTGAATATATAGTTTAAGTATTACAAAAACTGCTATATAATCCTCTCCTCTAGTTAGGATTAAATATATTTAATCCAGAATGTCTTGCAGTATGTACTTATTATAATCAACGCTTACATGCGTTGTGAAATGGATCAATTCGAATATTACAACACAGATTAGATATTAGTCCGGAGTTGTAGATTTTTCTCATTCCGACAGCCACGACTGTTTAACAGTTTCAAATATTTTTTTAAATATTCTACTCTTAGTTATTATTTCTTGTAGTGAGGATTCAACCATAAACCTCTTAATGGCAAGAATAACTGCTATTAACGCTTTTTTCTGTTGCGCTAACGGTTAATGCGAATGACAACGAAGAGGAGATATTAGTAAACGAGGTATAATTGCTATGTTCCGTCCGCCAGTACTGTGTAAGAAAAATGAAGTATTTTTTAAAAAATGTTCTTACTTATTATATGTTTAACTTACAGACGACTGAAATTTAGAACTGTTTTTATCAACGTCTGTATCCGTTGTGCCAATAGCTCATTTGAATATAACAATCAAGAATTGATATGTGTTCGAAAAATCCAAATAATCTACATTATCAATTCTCACTTCCAATTCATGGAAGCAAAATATTTTTTTTTAAAATAGTATTTAAACATGTTTGCACGACTTGGTGTGACAGTCACCACTTATTTAGCTGGACGGTGGATTTATAAACAAAATCTACCCTTTTATTTATCGCGATGAAAATGTTATTTCAAATGTGACCGTAATACTGACTTAATTTGCCAGTTCGACCAAGACGTAACTGACAGGAGATATTGACGTTTTGGGAATTATCTTTCCAACATGGCGGCGATTTTTTTTTCTTTACTCGTTCGACAAATATTGTTTTTCTCTTTTTCTCAAGATGATTGCTTTGTCAGAAAAGCCTCGTATATGACACTACTCTCAGTTTAAACATAATCAACAAAATGTGTATCATTTTTTCTAAGTACCCTATTAGTTTGTAGGAAATATACTTATTTTCTTCTATTAAGAGATTGTAAAATGGTTGCACAGCCATTTAGTTTAGAAATGAAGGATAATCGAGAACCGGTCTTATGACAATTCAGTTTTCTGTTGCAATGATATAAATGAATAAATAAATAATATATATGTATATATATATATATATATATATATATATATATATATATATATATATATATATATATATAGTATTTCATGTATCTACATGACATATTATTAGGAGATATAAATTTTATGTATCAATTTTCAGTATTTACTTCAACAGTGCTCGATACGTAAGTAGAGCAAGGTAGTAAGCTATGAAAATAAATGTATGGCAATTAAGCTATACAGAGGCTCCCGCGTTTCATCCATTTTAGCCTGAAGATTCTCCCCAACGATGAAACGCGGGAGCCTCTGTGTAGCTTCATTTCCATAAATATATTTTCATAGCTTACTATATATATATATATATATATATATATATATATATATATATATATATATATATATATATATATATATATATAGGTAGGTAGAAGGATGAAAAGGAATTTAAAAAAACAAAAAGCAGATGTTTTTTTTCAATTCAGTTGCTCAGAGCTAGGTATATTCGGCAAAAAAGGCAATTTATTCAATTAATTTTTTCCTTAAGACAGGCTTTTCAAAGATCAAAATCTTATCATAAAGGGAAATCGCTGGGATAGATAAGTTGGCAAAGGCCAAGATTTAAAATTTGAAAAAGTAAAATAAAGATTGTGGGGAAAAACAAGGCAACACGCTGGGCGAATCCAAGCAAATATCCGATTGCAAAAAGGTCCGGTTTCAAAAAAAGAAAGTTATCTGTAGGTAGTTAGGTCGTTAAAAGGCACGAGAAATGAAATAAGAGGATTCAAAGTTAAAGTCCAAAGACCCCACAATATTTATTTTACTTTTTTAAATTTTAATAGTAAATTAAAATAAACAAAACTTATGGCATATGGTTTATATTAGTTTATTTCTTCTGATTATTATTACCTGTTTCATAATTTAGTTGTCATATGCTGGTGTCCTATTATTAGTAGTATTAATCAAGGGAGGCGGGAGAGCGCTCTATCCCTTAACAGACTACAAGAATGGCCTATGCTGGAACTCTCATTTCTTTGATCAGTCATAACTCAAAAACCAATAAACCAAATTAGTTAAAACTTTGCACAACATTTTTATTTGTTAGGTGTTATAAGTGTATAGAAATTCAGCATTATTAGTCAAGACAACCCAGAGATCCAACAAATCCAGTCATGAAATCATGTTTCTGTGTGTACGTACGTATGTGCCACCATGTATCTCATCAACTATTTGATGGATTCAGCTGACTTTTTGCAGAGAAAGAGGTTCTAGGGTCTAGTTGATTGAATTTAAATTTCAGTTTACCATATACCTTACTTTTCCAGAAAATTCCATAAAACATTAACACTGACCATTGTATTGAGGCATAACCTTTACAAAAGTAGTGACATTCCATGATTAATGCCAGTATACTGAAATCATATGCCCTTAATAGGGTTAAGATGAACATTCATATACACTAAATGTACAAAAGCAAGGAAATTCCCAAATGTTTACACTTTTATTGCAATTAAGGGTATGCGAGCACAACAGGGCTATGTATTTTACCGGTAGGACTTTTTTTCAGCGCACCTCACACACTTCATCTACCCATGCATATATATCTATACTGTAGTGATGTGATAATAAAATGGCTTGGTTGTATGTAGTCATACTCTCAATTAATGACAATATAAGTGTAAAAAATTGGGAATTTCCTTGCATTTGTACATTTAGTGTATATGCATTTTCATCTTAACTCTATCAAGGGTATATGATTTCAGTATACCGGCATTTATAATGGAATATTAATTAACATTTATTTATAAAAGTTTTTACAAAAGCCGGGAAAGAAGTGGATTGGGTGTAAGCGTACAGCACACCGAAATATTCTTGGACATGCTCGCGATTGGATGGTAACCGAATATCTCCTCGACTGGCGCAATAGTTACTCCAAAATATTTAACATTGGTGTATCGTAAATAACAAGCAAACGAATCATGTTAGTGGAAATGACTGTACTTATTAGAGCCGGGTAGAAAAGCAACAGCAATACAAGATCCCAATGTAGGCATTTTTTTTCATAAATAAAAAGATAGTTTGTTTGAGAAACAATCGTACACCAAAATGTCGAATTTCCTAAACTTAGGGACATGCTTTCTATATTTTAAGTTATGTATATATAGTGCTATTTTTAGGTTACATTTGAGAATTCGTTCGACGTCAGCAAATATCAGGTAGATCGATTTTTCGTCTCTTAACAGCTGAGTTTATATGTTTTGATTTTTTTCAAAATGCGGCTTGACAATCTTAATAATAAGACTTATTAAGTCTTCATCTCCGCAAGGACCCGTGACACAATGGATAAAACTGTTAAAATACAAGCAATCAAAAGATGTAGTGTTGGAGGTTGAAGGTTGAATCCGCATTACGGGGGATACTAAAAATGCAAGTAAGGATTACTTAAGACTTCTAATCGATCATTGCCGACGTAACGAGAGCTACCCAACTCTGTGGATTAAGTAAAACGCTATGTACAGATTCTCAAGTTCAACATAAATATTTCCGAATTTAAAAAGTCGTACATGTAGAAGCTCGAAGGTTACATCGGTCGAAATGTTGGCAGAATAAAATTCAAAGTGTGAACAGTAGTCGGGATGTATTGTTGACATGTTTGTAGTTGCCAAAGTAATTCTACGTAGTCTCTCTTTTAGAAGCCATCTTAATATTTGGCTGATACATGTAGATACTTATCAGTCCTTTTTGTCCTTTGTAGCTGTAATAGACATATGCAGCAGCACAACCTACAGCTGCACGCCAGTCTGCAGTTTAATAAGTTTATTCGTTTTTTCTTTATTTACTTTTTAAGTTTTTCTGAGCTTACAGTAATATTATGTATTCGCTTCAGCTCGCTTTGTGGGGAGTATGGGTCTTTAAAATTACGCCTATTATTTCATAAAAATGCAGGCGATAATTAAAATCAAGCAAGTTTTTTGTCAGGTCGACTTCCTACATGTGACGTCATTTCCTTAACACGCCAACTTACATTTGACATATTACATTTTACTGGAAATTCCTATGTTTTACTTTATTAACTTACTAATAGAAAAGTCCTTTTGTGCTTACTCTCCGACATTCCATGTTTGATATCGTTTTATTATTATATTTTCTTACCTGTGGATCGTCGGTGTTATCCGAGTACATAGGTTATTATCTCCCACATTTCCAGTAAGTTAGATCCAATGTAAATTGTAGTGTTTAGCAGGTAGTGCTCTTGATATGTGCACTCTAGCCTACAAAATATCTACATTTCCTCAAATGATTATAAATTAACTAAATTCTCAGAATTAATGTAAAGCATGGAGGAGTGCCTTTCCGATGATTGCACATAACTGCTCCACAAACGACAGTAACAAAGTTACTGTCCGACTGATATAGGTAACTTGTTTTAATATTTCGGCTCTTCCAATCATTTACATGGTCTGCATTCTGACTTCTCTTCGGCTTGCAGTTTCTACTAATGTATTTTCGAACTATTAAGACACTTTTCTCGAGCGGTCTTACAATGTGCCTTAAAAACAAAGTTACGAAACGCTTATTTAAAATTCCCTTTCACTCTAGATATAAATTAGACAATCCGGCTAAGGTTTCTCCTTTATCAGCAAGAAACACACTGTAAATATACAACACTTTTTCAGTTTTACAACAATTTCTCGGCGGTTCCACTAGCATTATAATTTATACTCACTACGAGTTATCACACAGGGAATCGTCAGTGATTGCTCACCAACAACAACCGGTCGTGTTTCTTGCAGTTTTAGTGGCAACAAGGCTCTTTATATTTCCAATACTCACCAATTGTTTTCGATAACCACCGCTAATTACCTTGCGCTATCGCAACAGCCGCTTACCATTTATTTATCATTAGTTAGCCTCATTGGTCTTCTCTGTAAGTCAGTAAGGATCCCCAAGGCTCCAGCACACTCCTCCAGTGGAGCTCTAATTTGTGCTGCCACTCCTCGGTCTTCTCATCCTCCTTGACCCTCTACACATATTGTGTGTGGTGTAAGCCTAGGCCGGCGCATTTTTGTTACATTTTTTATGATGTTTCTTGCCGTTTTTGTTCATGCAGTGGTTTGTCTCCTGTAGTTTTTTTTCTTGTACTTGTATGTGACTGGTTACCATTCGTAGCTTTTGCGGGTGGGTGTCCGCATTCGAGGATTTTCCTAAAAACTTCGGTTGTTTTGAGCATTGTACTCGTCTGTATGGTCTCAGTCACCCCTTTGATTCCAATTTCTCCCAGTCGTTTATCCAGGTGTTTTGGGACTGCTCCTACTACTCCTACAATTATTGTGATTATACTGATGGTCTTGATGCTTCATATTCCTTACAGTTCTCTGGAGAGTTCCGTGTATTTGCTTCGTTTTTCTGTGTTATCCTATCTTAACTCTGTGGTGCTGGAACGGTGAAATCTACGAGTTTACAAGAGTGTTTCTTTTAGTCGTGTATTCTAACATCCAGTCTTTTTGCTTGTATGTGTTTGTCTGTTTGTACACCCATATCACAGACGATTTTGTGTTTGTTGTTTTCCAGTACTGTTTCTGGTTTTTGATTGTACCATTTGTCTGCGTATTCGAAATTAAATCGTTTGCACAGTTCTCAGTGTAGTGCTTTTGTTGGATTAGGAAGGCCCCCTATAATTTGAAGAACGATTAAATTAGCTAGTATGAATTGTGGCATAGATAAAATCCGCGAATTACGTGCAGGTTGAGATCACGTGTTTTAGAAGGGGTACATTTGGTTCTCATGTGTGACTAATCTTTCCAAAATCATAATAAATTGAAAAGAGTTGTCCCACTTCAAAGAGTTAGTGTCAAAGGGGGTCAGAAACCAAGTGAGAATGAATACGCTTATGTGAGTGGCTGACGGGACAAGGGGACTGTGACGTTTGTTGTTGTTTTCGAAACGAGAATCGATATTGAGTCGGCCATGGGAGTTCGAGACGAGAAGATGTCCAAACAATGAGTCCCGACTGAGACTGTGATGAAAGCTGAAGAGGTGGATGTCTAAGAAAATGGCCTGAACTTGTAAATGTTGGTCTCAAATGAGACAAAAATGAGCGACTCTATCCACATCTCCCCCATCTTGTCAGGAAAACTAGTTAAGAAAAGACACACAGAAACAATCAACTGAGGGACGTCACTCTCTCCCAGAGCTTATCATGAAAAAGCAATAAACGACATTTCCATAACCCCCACAATACATCTTACGAGTTTTTTTGTTTGTCGTATCAAAGAGGTTTGATTACCAGGGAACAGATGGCTCACGCCAATTGATCAGGCAAGGTACAAGACGAAGAAAAACGTAAGGAGTTCTGGAGAAAACTCACGGCGCGAAGCTGGACGAGCAGGAATACGAAGATCGCAGTCAGACGAATAAGTGCAGGACGAAGAAGATTAAGAAGAATGCCAGGTAAATTGTGCACTATTGAATGAAACAAGAGGTTTCAGAAGTCCACGCGGTTAAAAAAAGAGTAGAAAAAAGTTGCATGTAGTTTATATCAACATATTATCGATTGGATGCATTTTAAAAGAAACGCACACACGTAACTGTGTCCAGCCGCATAGTTTTCCCCCTTAAAAGAGACTCCACAACAACATCGGTCAACACGGTAGGAACAAGCGAGGAAAAACCCTATAAAAAAGGAGTGTCAGTGTAAAGGCTAAATAATGGCATAATGAACAAGTTTGCAAACGCTGTAGATACGCCTTGCCAATCACATTGTGTTCTCTCAAAAGCTGTTTTGAAAATATATAGCGCTAATAATATAGCTTGATTTTCTTTGGAATTCGAGTTCGGGTGACAAAAAACCGTTCATATGAATACAGTTTTTTCAGTGTATTAGGCCAAGTTGCTCACAGACCACATTGTTAGGGGATGGTTACGTTATGAGGAAGGTGACTTCTGTCTTCAGGTGGGCTCATTCTTTCGTGTTCGGTATTTCTTCTATGGCGACGTGTGTCAGGTAGCAGCTCGTGTTAAAGCAGCTGGCGAGCTCCATTGTCTTCGCTTGAGTAGTTACAAACGACCACAGTTTACAGATGTTGACATAGAAAAAAATAAGTGTGTTCGTGTTGTCCTTTAGTTTGGTTTCTTCTTTCGGCATTATCGACCAAACCACTTTGATTGAAAGATAGTGGACTTGTAGGCAAAGTAGCAATGAAGAGACAGTGATTGAAAAATACGCATCATGAGAGAAAGAAAAGAGATGAGGTCTGAATTCAAAGTTGCATAACATGAAGTAGAACAACACGAAAGACATGTACGTGCATGAATTGTTTACGTAATTACAGAAAATAAAGCATTTCTGAAAGAGAAAGAAAAAAATAATTTGTAAAATATATGTAAGTCTCGGGTTGACTCGGATGAATAAAAGGGGACACATTACGAAAAGAAAACAATACACGAACTCGATTGAAAGAATTAGAAAAAGGTTATCTACATCTTATTTCTAATATATGAAGTAGAGACGATTTTTTAACACGCATATTATAGAAAACTATTCACAACTCATTTATTTCATCAACTACAAATGACCTAAACCGTGTCATTGTTGAACTTTATATTTGGTCGGCAGAACCTAAATCTTAATATAACATGCATGTCAATAATTAAGCTTAAGTTAATTGGCCTATTTTCACATGTATTTTTAATCGGAAACCGTGGCGCAGTAGGTAAGAAGTCAGGTTTCATGTTCGCCAGTTTTAACGTTCGATCCCATTCTACTCTACCACTTTAAAAAATTTTTTTAATTTAAAACATTCGCCAACACCGTAGACGGGGGATACACATAATAGGATGTTTCCTTTTTTTATTCGACGTCATGCAATAACAAGTATTTTCTCTCGTGCAACGCCGAGCGACGGGTTCCGCTTGTCAAATATATGAAGTGGAGACGATTTTTCCCCTGTACTTTCTCGGAGAATAGGAAAATAACCACACGCACCACAGGCTATTAAACTAACCACTACACTACACTTATTCATTCGAACGTGTTTTAGTAAATGTGTTATTCTTTCTTCCCAGCTAACACTAACTATTACATTTGGCCCGCCATCTACGACTCTCCGAAAAAACAACTCCATATAATTGGTAGCAAAAACTGTTCTCCTAACAATTCTGTACTGTCACTACACTCATCGACACCGGGAACTAATAAACACAGTTTAATCTTCACAAAACACCTGTTCTTATTTATTATTTGCCTGGTATTAATTTACTACATAATATAAAGCAATACACAAAGACTTAATAACCGCTCCCGTTCACTCCAATGATTTTCCGCGAATATCATATTACTTTATTTCTAATTTACCTGTGACTTCTATATTTATATTCATTCCAAAATAAACCGTATGAAATTAACGAACAAAGTTCCTGCAACATAAAATTATTAAACATGACGGCTACCATTTCTTGATAAAATCGACTTCCTATTTAATTCAATAAGTGCCAAATACTGGTAGACCCCGATAATTTAGATTTTCAAAATCATACACCTTTAACACGCATATTATATAAAACTTGCCAAAATCCATTCATTTCATCAACTACAAATGACCTACACCGTGTCATTATTGAACTTTATATTTGGTTGGCAGAAGCTTAATATTTACATAACACGCATGTCAATAATCAAGCTTACGTTAATTGGCCTTCTACTCTACCACTTTTTCAATTTTGTTTTAATCTAAAACATTCGCCAACACCGTAGACGGGGGGGGGGATAAAACAATAGACCGTTTCCTTTTTTTATTCGACGTCATGCAATAGGTAGTACTTTCTCCTGTGCAACGCTGGGCGACGGGTTCCGCTAGTTTATAATAATACGCAAATATATAACAGAAAAGCAAGAGAAAAATATAATATTAAAAAGTAGAGTGAAAATATGAAGGGGGTAAAGGAAATAACTCGGACACATGCCCCCCCCCCTACAAACACATATATGTTTACCAATGACTTTTGTCGTTTAATTTTATAATACTTATTTATTTAATTTGTTGTTGTTGTTGTTGTCATTTTGTCTCTCTGTTATACAATCATGGGGAAGTGTGCTGGTCACGGGATTAAATGATCATAATCATTGTTATATAAGGGAATTGTGTATAAGCGATAAACTCATGTTGACCTTTCAACAGACAAAAGCGGGGCCGGGATTTTTTCCCAAAAGTTTGGTCAATTCAAGTGTGCGTGGGGGGAGGCACTGTTATCTCAGATATAAGCCGCCCTCGTTAGGATGTTACATAAGGTGTATCGAAACCGACACGTAAACTTTCTTCAAGAAAGAAAATCCTTCACCCTAAAATATCATATATATATCCGTACCGAATGTTGGAATTGTGGCTCTTTGAAACGTGGCTGCGATTTAAATTTTACAATATTGTAAAAGTTGAAAGGAAAAATGTTGAATAATATGAGGGAGGGGGACCGCGAGTTTCGACCGGCCATTGTAAGGTAATGAACCACGTGACTTCCGTTTTCCGGTGGGCTCACCCTCTCGAGTCAGTCAGCGTCTGCTGGTCTAAGAATGGCGAGCACCCACATACTCCTTTGGCTACGATAAAGTAGCCAGGGTTAACAGAGGTTGATGTTTCAGGAGTAGGTAATAAAACAAAACATTTTATTCGTTATTTTCTTCTCGGACAATGTTTTTCTCTTTTTCCAGCATGCTCGGTGAAACCCTTTTTAATTAAATAGAGTAGACAGATAGATCTTAAATCCACATACTTAAAAGGAATGATACAAATAGTTACATTGGACGCAATTCAACCACTTACAATTTTAGTTGTCAGAGACAGGATGAATGCCCACTACAAATAATTGCGTCACTGCATCAGTAATATATTGAACTAAAATCTATACTGCTGAAAATTCAGACGATAACAAGTTCTATATAGGTAGCACATCAAGTAGTTTTAAGGATAGGTATAACATGAACAAATTATCTTTTAGAAATAAAAAGTACAGTAACACGTCGCTGTCTCGATATTTTTGGAAATTGATGGATGGGAAAGAAAAACAATAACAAGATGCAGCATAATAAGAAAAGCCAAAACATGTAGATCGCTCAACTCACTCTGTTTCTTATGCCAAGGTGAGAAACTTGTAATTGTAAAATTTAAACCCAGGGAAAAATTACTCAACGTCAGACAAGAAACGAGTGTAAACTGCACACATGTTTAGGAACACACATTAAGCAGACTTTCGATCTGCTCGAGTGTTGACAACTATAGATAACAAATGCGCTTCTCCCGCATCTCAAGAAAGTCTATCTCTATTTCACTTACTGTCTCTGTCGATTACTTGAGGTAAAGCGTTGTTCTTAGCGTTAGTCTCGTGATTGTAGACTGAATCTATGAACTGCGTTTGAACCCATGTGAGCGCCTGCAACCGCCACTTTCACATTGGTAAGGGTAAGAGAGCCCGAAATAAATGTTGTTGAACCCCAGGGATCTATCCTTCGTCCTTTATTGCTCCTGATCTTCATAAACGATCTCCCTGATGACATTGAACCTGAGATTGGTGTATTTGCTGACGACACCACGCTTTACTCTCGTCATGTTGGCAAAATGGACGCGTTCATATCCGAGACAATGGCTGAATCCTTAGAAAATGATATCCAGGTTGTAGAAGATCAGGGTCATAAATGGTTGGGAACTCTTAATGTCGCAAAGACAAAATCTTTTCCTTCAATAACAACAAGACCCCTCTCCAACCACCGATTGTTATGGCACATACCACTCTATCTGACAGTACAACAATTAAACTCATCGGCCTAATTTTCACATGTAACATTAATTGGAGCAAATACATTGAAGATATGGCCAAGTCTGCAGCAAAGAAGGTGCGCTCCCTCTACCGTGCTAGTGAACCTCTCACACCTGACATCATCCTGTAGCTGTACAAAGCCACTGTCTGCTCATGCATGGAGTAGTATTTCCACATATGGGCTGGTGCATCATCTACTAGTCTCTTCCTCATTGACAAGGTCCAAAACAGATTCGCCAACTTAATAGGTCCCTCACTGTCAGCTAAGCTCTAGCCCCTGTCCCATAGCTACAATTTTTAATCCTTGTGCTTGTTTTACAAATACTTCACTTGATTATACTCCGATGAACTGGCTACTCTGGTGCCCCCTCGACGTAAATTCACTAGACCAACTCGGCAATCGACTAAATCCCATCCATTCACTGTGGAGGCCCCAAATGCCGGAGAGCCTTCTACTTAAATAGCTTATTTCCTCGTGCGCCTGCCTCTAAAACCCCCTCACTGTCCCATATTTCCCCGACAGTACCGACATGCAGAGGTTTTAAACTAATCTATACAGACATCTCGCTGCACAGCTCCCAACTTAGAATGACACCCTAAACCAACTCTATAATTCTCAATAGCCCCTTACGTCTACAGTGGCGTCCTGCCTTGTTTGGGGTTAAATACCATGTATATATATATATATATATATATATATATATATATATATATATATATATATATATATATGTATATATATATATATAAATGCATATATATATAACCTTTTTTATTATTGCAATCATTGATAAGGTCCTCAGGATAACAATTATCAATGAATATATCCCTGATCCTATTAAGTTCACACTCTAATCTACTTGGAGAACAAATCATGAGGTCTCTATGTGCCAAAGTGTAAATTAAGCCTACCTTTCAAGACCTTGGCACTTAGGCACAGTAGATTAGAGTGTGAACTTAATAGGATCAGGGATATATTCATTGATGATGGTTATCCTGAGTACCTTATCTATGATTGCATTAATAAAAAGGTTGCTGACTTTAAATCCCCCCAAATATGTAGGCCTGTAAAATGCCCAATTTATTTGAAATTACCTTGGATAGGGGGGAAATAGTAATAAACTAGCTAAATAGATTGTTGATAGCATTAGTAATTGTTTCTACTCTATTTCCTTATGATTAGTTTATGCTACTAGACCTGCTTTTCCTTCCTTTCGCAAAGATAGTGTGCCCTATACAAATTATAGTAATATTGTATACCAATTTAAATGCCAATGTGATGCTGGATATATAGGGCGCACTTCCTTGTATTTGCAGACCCGCATAAACCAGCACATTCCATCAAAATACGTCAGGGAAGGGTAGGACTCTTGCGTTACCACTCTCTAATTCTTTAGACTCTGCTATTGGCCAGCATTTGGTTGAAAACCCAAGCTGTGCAAGTGGCTATAAAATAAACCGTTTTGAGGTCTTGCATAGAGCAGATCCCAAGAACCATTTGAAAATATCGGAATTTGTCTCTATCGCTATGCGCAATCCTTCCTTGTGCCGGCAGAAGGTATTTGTCAGATCGCTAAATCTCTTTTGGGAATTTTTTTTTTCTTTTCCCTAACGTAGTGCTTTTTAATCGTTATTTTAACGAAATAATTGAATTAACTTATTTTAATTGCTCCATCGTTAATTTTGGCACATTTAATTCTACGTTTGCCTTTTTTTCGACAATATTATTGATTACAATCGATCGATTTTCTTCTGACGTGATGATAGTCGAAAGGGCCTTTGAGAGATTTCTGCGCATCCATTTTAAATGCATATATATATACATATTAATATATATATATATATATATATATATATATATATATAATTTGTACTTAAAGTTATAAATACGAGCGTTTTTATTCCTGACCTTGTGTCACATCTTACCGCTTCGAGAGGTAGAGTAATACTAACGGCGCATTTATCTGTTTCTCCAAAAATATAATAAAAAAATTAAATGTACTTTTCCATAGTGTTATCGGTGCATTAGTCTGTTTTTTTTATCTGTTAATGTGAGTAGGTGCGACTCCCCACCATTCCGGAATAAATAATACTTTTATACGCCAGGATCCAAAACTTTTTTTTATGGTTAATATTTAAGCGCCAACTTAAGTACTTGTTTAAAAGACTTCAACGTCCACGTATCTATTTTTAATGTCTTACTTGAATCGTTTCGTTCGGCGATATCTTCTCTTTTATCACTTCGGCTGTTATGATGTAGTGCCGCTCGACAGGAAGAGACGTTTTTGAAGATGGTTCCACGTCCTCAGATGAGGTACATATGAATAATACAATAAGAACAAGCGCGCAGCAGAGAAACACACGCATCTCCACATTAGACAAACATCGCTAGGCAGGAGAGAATTTTTGCAGAAATGCAGTAATGTGAAATTACACCTTGCTTTACACTGAAAAGAATAGTACAAAAATGAGTACAGCCTTTTACTTTATACGGATAAAAACATAATGAGTATAGATTTACACACACTCACACACACATATATATATATATATATATATATATATATATATATATATATATATATATATATATATATAGTGTGTAGATTTCAATTTTGTGTAGAGAATCTGAATAACAGAGCTCAATGTAATTTAAACAGAGCAAAATAGAATTATAAAAAGAAAAACTATACACACATTAAGGTTGTACACATAATAACTTATTTCGACCCCTTTAATTAGGTCTCCTCAGATGTATAGACAACCACGTCAAAAAAACCCTTTTTTTTGACGTGGTTGTCTATACATCTGAGGAGACCTAATTAAAGGGGTCGAAATAAGTTATTATGTGTACAACCTTAATGTGTGTATAGTTTTTCTTTTTATAATTATATATATATATATATATATATATATATATATATATATATATATATATATATATACACCGCTTGTCTACGAACACTTCTATTATGGGAAATATATAAAAGCGGCTATTTACAGACATATGTAACCTGGAATGTTGTTCAGTAAATTAAATCTCTCCGGTTTATATTCATTGACAAGCATTATAAAATGTATTTTTAAATGTACACATTAAGCAGAAATAAACCTATATATTTAACAACATATGGTTGTCTTTAATAGGTGTACTCTCTCGCTGATGTATCGGGTAGTTTATATTAGTTGTGTGGGTAAATTGTCAGTATTTCAGTTAAAAATAACTCGTGTTTCAGGGTTTGAGTTCTGCGACGGTATTAATACTTATCTCTACACTGATGATTCCCGAATGGATGAAACGTTTCAAAACTTCCCCAAACATCACGCGTCTTTCCAATTTACATAATTAATGTGTTTAAAAGCTTCTAATAAATTAATATTCAAAAATATAAACTCATGATTGTTTCTTTGAGATTTTCGCGATGTATTTTAGATAGTTTCCTCAATAATAATCTTAAAACAGATTATAAATATAATTAATTAAAGACATTGTGATTTATCTGTGTAATGGTGTTACGTAATTACATTATATTGTAATGGTAGAATGATAAAACAGCCGGCGCCTACTCCGACATTTGTTTACCTGACCTCTTATTATTAAATATAAGGTTCTATTTCGCACAGATAGAGAAGGAAATAGAGAGAGAGAGAGAGAGAGAGAGAGAGAGAGAGAGAGAAAGACAGAGTACCAAGGGAGAAAAAAAGAGAGTGAGAAAAAGAAAAGAGTAAACCGAGAGAGGGAGAAAGAGAAAACAGAGAAATAGAAAGAGAGATATACCTAGAGAGAAGTAGAGAGTGATGGGCATGCGATGAAGATAACTAACTGAATCAAAGGGGTAAATTGTGTATTAGTGTTAGACACTTCAAACAGTTCACCTTGGATAAATCTAGTAACAATTTGGTAAATTATCTAAAGTTACGCAAAAAAAAAGCTTTAATATACTTTCTGGTGTGGCTTAGCTCTCAAGCGAATAGCATCGTAGACCAAGGCGGACACATCATTTCTACACCGAATGTCGAACCACGCTTAAAGTACTGCTGGGGACTAGAGCCCTTGTACGTCCCAGGAAAAGGCTATTTCGATATCTAGTGAATTTTATTGCTTCGAATCCGCTTCAGGAATTGCTGTGATTGTTGGAAGAGGAGATTCGCTTTCACTAAAGGTCAGGCTCATCTCAACACCTCTTAATACACTATAACCCGGCGATCGGTCATGAACGCGCTGACTCTGTACGACAATCTTATAAGAGATAGAGTTGGGACGGATTCTTACTGGCCACGCTGTGAGTTAAACGAAATTAGCGTAAAAAAGGCAATGCTAATTAGGTAAACACTAATTCGAGCTCCGGCATTTCCAATGTTTACATTGAGATACAACTTATATTCAGTCTAAGCACGCCTAGAAAACATTGGCTGCTCTTGAAGTATTCACAGTTCATCAGTGCGGCTAGACCAGTTAGTGCCTCAAGCCGGTATCGAAACGCAACCGTCGAGCTGACAGTCGGCGAGGTTAACCCCTACGCCACCATGCGACACTCACTGAATATAAGTTGTATCTCAATGTAAACATTGCAAATGCCGGAGCTCGAATTAGTGTTTATCAAATGAGCATTGCCTTTTTTACGCTAATGGCAGTTGGCGATACCCTTACAAACATAAGCTCTACCCGGGGGGGGGGACTTTATATAGTCATCCACATACAGACCGTTTCGCTTTTTCACAGCTCATCAGTGCGGCTAGAGCTCCAAATATATACCAATCTAAAAAAATATTATTTCAGATTGAACAGATATTTGTTAACTTGAGATGATAAGTAGAATAGATAAATGTCTTTATTCCGGGACATTTAAGAATACGCAATTGTTAACTTTTAGTATTACTTGAAAGTAATTGAATTGTCATTTTGAACATTGCGTAAGTAAATATATACAGAAAAGAATATCATGAAAACATTTTTTGAAAAAGATTACCTCATATGAAATGTATTAGCGAATTGGTGAGTTTGTTGTTGTAGTTCGCAGTGTCTATTCCACTTGTACGACATATGCCACCGTGTAATTATATGTAATTTCAAGTTCCAAAAACTTTAACTGAGGAATCAAAATAGAAGAGAAGTCCTGCGTCGAAAAAAAGCCTCCAAATCTATTATGTTTACAACATCGTGACGATTATATCTAATTCTGTATAAGATTTTGGAGGTTAATTTTATTTGAATTAATTATATTTAATTTAATTTGTGTTTATTAAAAACATATATAATTAACGAATTAAAGAGTTATACATTTATGAAATTAACATTCGAGCAATTCATAATTCTATTTTTATCTGTTTATATACCTTATTTATAAAGAAGTGAAACTACCCCTGTTTAATAGATACTTGTGTAAGGGTCGGATTGCTTTTTGTTATGTGATACACTATATTTTCTTGTAATACATTCGCAGCAATGGCCCATCTTATTACAACTTCTTGAAGAAACTTCAGTCTGCCCCTCATGGGATAAATATCAAACGGAGTTTACATGAACATGGTTTCTTTCTGAAAATGTTTCATATGTGGAAAACGTTGTAAATTGATTTTTAAAACTAGGGCCTAAACACATTTTCCTTGCGAGACGGGGTTTGATTTAATGAGGGGTGTAATTGTTTGTTTTCCATCTAGAAATATTTCTTGGGGGGGATTTTTTTGGGGGGGTGGGACTTTTTTTCTTTTTGTTTTTAACTGAAAATATTTCTTGGGGAGGGACATTTTTTTGAAGAGGGGGGGGGGTTGTAAAAAATTACGATAGGTACATATATAGTATGCGCACCGGGGCGGAGATAAGTACCTATATAAAAGGTGCAGACAGAGGTCGGAATTTTTATAGAAATATGTCATATTTTTGCCCTGGAAAACGGAAGGTAAATGGTGGGGAAGTGACAGCTGTCGCAAAAGGCAAAATTAGAAAGTAGCGGTGAAATGGGGCGACCAGGGAAGAGAAAGGTAGAATGATAAAGAGACGGCTATAGAGGAGGGAGAGAAATAGAAGTGTGAATATAAAGATGTTACACACAAGATTTGTCTTCAATTATATGTTTTAGGAGCCCGAGCAATGGCGGGTCGCCCCGCTAGTGTATTAATACACTTCAAATAAAGTAAAAGGCGAAATAGCAATTCTCCACATGGAAATGTTCATGTAATTTTTGTCAAGTATTTAGGCTAATATGTTTTTTCTTTTAAAGTAAACATTTGATTTTTTCTATATTGGAATATCAATGAGTATAGAATAAAAATATACATGTCCATCTCTGTAAAGTTAGTTATATGTATATGCAAGATGTATATGTAGTATGTATATGTAGTAACCGTATACGTAGTATATGTAGTTATATGTGTATGTAGTCGTATGCAACTAATCCACTCTTTCACAAATAGACCGATCTTTATGAATTGTCGAACAAATCTGCTAGGTGTAAGATGCCATAATGTGCACTATATTTAGTTTAAAGTAATTTCATGCATAAACAGTATGACAGATGAACAAACTAATGACTACGACTTCCGGTTTAAATTTTGACAATATGAATTAGACGTAATTTTATAAACATGTTACCACTGCTAGTTTTTTGGAGTATTTTCAAACGATGCTAGAGGAATAATATAGGCACACCTCTCATTTAATAATTCAAAAATATTCGATTTGCAGTAAATATTATCAATTTTCAATGGACAATAATTAAGAAGGATTTCTGAATTTCAATTTTATCTGAAGACCCTTAAAAGTCAAATCTAGGATTTTAGACGATTTTCAGAAGCAGAATCATATGATGGATTTTAATGAAAAATTGAGTAACAATTTTAGACATGCGAATTAGTATAACAATATTTGTATTTCAAACTTATTAAGGTGGCAAAAATGCGATGTTTAACATTGTGAAGTTTACCTTGTGCTAGAAAAATTAATTATGCTATTGTATACATGCGTCCAGGGGCAATACTAATTCGGTTTATTTCAATTATATCAAAACGGAGTGTTATGTGGTCAATTATGTGGTCAATTAATAACACATACATAAATATGGATTAGTTGTATACAGTTAATCGATGATAACTTGAACATATATGTTCTGAGCATCATGATTCGTCTGGGCAAATCAATATCTGAACATCATTCCTTTCGGAACTATATTCCTCCCCAGTTCTATGAGCGTATGATCTTTCTGAATACAACATGAAATATTTCAGCGCTATTTACTTCTGGTGGGAAATAATTTCAAACGATTTAGTGACCATTTCGGTGGGTCATCTTAGTCTATTAGGTACCGTGCCCGGAATCTCGTTTCACTGTCATTACGACCTGTTCAAAAGCGTCGAGCTTTAGGGAAAAGGATAGCTTTCAAACGGATACTATACTAGAGAAAGTAGATGTATTGCATTTGATCTATACATATTGCTTGGTTTGTCTAACATGAGGGGTCTGTTAGATGTAATATTGATTTAACGGATAACATGTCGCTGTGTCTAACACACACACACACATATATGTATATATATATATATATATATATATATATATATATATATATATATACATATATATATACATATATATAGAGAGAGAGAAAGAGAGGGGGGAAGAGATAGAGAGAGATAGAGAGAAAGAAAGAGCTCAAGAAAAAGAGAGAAAGGGAGAGAGAGAAAGAGAAAGAGGTTGTGTAATTATGTGTATCTATGTGTATACACATGATACGTATATATAAATATACGCATATAAAAATATATACATATATAGTGTGTGTATATTTTGTTTGGTTAATATGTTATACGAACATACAACAAATCCGACGAACCAGCTGATGAGGCCGGCGTCAATAGTCATAGGAAATGATGCGAAATAATTTTTTTAGGTCAGTAAGCGGACACTTTTATAAGCAGCAGTCAGAAGGTGTTCTATATAAAGGAACGAGCCAAGGTTGCCGACTGTCTTATCTCGCAGCAAAATGGAGGTTATAAATAATTACTTTTATAATAAATATCTTAATATTATCTACATACGTATACGTTTCATTTGTGCTGAATCATCAGTGTAGAGATCCCCCTGGTAAGTATTACGAAAGAAATATGCTACACTTGTGTTCTCACTAATATTGCGAAATAATCATAGAATTTCATTCAGTAATTTAATATTTTATATATAAATATAATACCTTTAAAATAATTAGAATAAAAGTAGCTAAAACGGCATTGAAAGGCAACGCCATGAGAAAATAGAACGGAAGTAAAATAAAAATGAAGAGGAAAGTAAAGATAATAGTAGGTTTTCGTCAAATACTGTTTAGTAGGTACTATGTTCACCAATAGAAATTATAATGAGCATCTTGAAAGTATATACTATATTTCAGTGGTTGGTTCTTTTGTGTACGTAAGGAAAGTTTTACATTAAAATTATACGCTAATCTATAAAAAACTGAAAAAGCTAAATAAATAACTATAAGCTCATAAGCTAAACACTTTGTGTAGCGGTTCTGTTTGTTTCCTTAACTTTAGTGTTTCTAAAGTATTCATTGTGTGCCATTTTAATATAATTGTGTTTTGTTATTAAGAGTCGTATGTGTTAAAATAGGCAGAAACTATTTTAAAATTAAAATGAACTACACACACACACACACACACACACACATATATATATATATATATATGATAATTTTATTGACACAGACATGTACAAAATCTGCGACACTGGCATGTCGATGTTATCGATCAACGGTTACTATAAACTGAGATCTCATCAGGCAGAGTTAGAATCCGATCTTAACCTCAGATCATATTTGGTTCTCTCCAAATATGATCTGAGGTTAAGATCGGATTCTAACTCTGCCTGATGAGATCTCAGTGTATAGTAACTGTTGATCGATAACATCGACATGCCAGTGTCGCAGATTTTGTACATGTCTGTGTAAATAAAATTATCATACATAAAGCTCTATTTTGATATTGAGCACTTTTTATAAACCCGGTTAAAATTCTCTGGATTACCACCCTGTGGATATTTTTCACCTGGATTATTACCATTATTATATATATATATATATATATATATATATATATATATATATATATATATATATATATATATATAACATGTGAATTCTTTAAAAATTATGTCTGGTTCAAAATGCACATTTTCTAAATTAAGACTAAAATAAAATTAACAATAATATAGTTCATGCACACTAAACACCTTTCAATCAAAATTAATAATATTCTAAAAGAAATGCAGTAAATATAAAAGTAAATATAACACTGATACATTTGTAGTAGATGCAATCGATAATTATAACAGTAAGGCATTACATTAGAAATTTCGAGAACTTGAAAATCATTCGAAAAAATAATAAATACCTCAAACATTAATCTATAATAATATAAAACACAAAAAGTAATTGTATACTCTTTAATTCGTTAATTAAATAATTTTACATTGACAAATAAATTAAATACAATATAATTAACTTTAATAATATGATGAATTAAGAATCGAAAAAGGTGTCTTATTTTCCTTAGTTTTAAATCATAGCCTTGAAATTTTTTTTCGTACTCTGAGAATGTTTGTCTCCGTGTCTTTTTTTTTTAATTTTTTTATTTTTGTATTTGCTTCTTTAATAAAGAATGCAGACATGAGTGTCAAATACATTAAAAATATAATTGGCCTTTGTCTGTCCCCCAGACTATAATTTGCCGTTGAATGTTACAATTACAGCTGGTGTACGGGAAAGTGTTTCGTCTTTCTTTTCTTATATTGCCACAAGGATTTAGGGTTATTGTAAGGATACACAGAATACAACGCGTCTGCGTTATCTTGAATACATCACAATGTAGAAAAGTAACAAGAAGCTATCTTTCAGGGTATTACTCTCTCTTTTCAGTGGGCGATGGGTAAACTGGCTGTCGTCTGTGAGACTCTCTGTCGTAAAGGAGTATCCACAAAGTAGAAAATGCTATGTTTCGGTTTAATCGGCTTAAATGTATTTTAGACTACAAACGTACGCACAAATATCGCACATTAGCATGAGAGGATATAGAACATTTTCAAAACATTGACACCACATTACCATAGCATGGTGATATCGTTTAGATAGACACACTTTCTTATTTCTTGAACATTAAATATCAGGTTCGCATAACAGCGGCTTCAAGTCCATAAAAAATGATCTCCTTTGGTGTGTTTTATTGTAGTTTTGGTGTTTGATTTACGGCACATAAGTACTTTTTAGTTTTGTTATAATATACGTAAACTTTGTCATGAAATATCTGAGAAACTTATGACCATCGTCAATGTAGTACAAAGTCAATGGCTATTTTAAAAACGAAAATTAACGATGTATAACCTTGATAACGTCGTAAAAATGAGATTAAAATTCACAGAATGTAGCGAATTTTTAGACAATTTTATTAATTTTATTATGATTAAAACCGATTCAAAAGAGTTTAAATATGCTCTCTATAA
>OY744535.1:77584640-77587140 GCA_963556195.1 Sepiola atlantica
CTCCGATAGTTCGTAATTCGGCCATTTGTTTGTATATATACATATACATATAAATGTATATATATATATATATATATATATATATATATATATATATAAATATATATATATGTATATATATGCATATATATATGTATATGTATATATATGTATGTATATATATATGTATATATATGTATGTAAATATATGGATATATGTATATATTTATATATGTATATATATATATACATATATGTGTACATATATATATGTATATACATATGTATATAGATATGTATATATATATATGTATATATGTGTATATATGTATATATATGTATATATATGTATATATGTATACACATATATATCTATATATATGTATATATATATATATGTATATATGTATACACATATATATCTATATATATGTATATATATATATATGTATATATGTATACATATATATATATATGTATATAGATGTATATATATATGTATATATACATATATATACATATATACATATATATATATGTATATATATACATATATATATACATATATATGTCTATATATATACATATATACATACATATATATCTATATATATACATATATACATATATATATATATGTATATATATATATATATGTATATATACATATATATACATACATATACGTATATATGGATATATATACATATATGAATACATATATATATACATATATATGTATATATATATATACATATATATACATATATATGTATATATATACATATATATGTATATATGTACATATATACATATATACATGTATATATGTATATATACATATATACATATATGTATGTATATGTATACATATATATACATATATGTATACATATATATACATATATATGTATATATACACATATACATGTATATGTATATATATATATATATGTATATATATACATATATATTTATTTATATATACATATATATATTTATTTATCTATATATAAATATACATATATATATACATATATATGTATACATATATACACATATATATATTTATATATACATATACATATATATATATATATATATGTATATACACACACACACACACACACATATATATATATATATATATATATATATATATATATATACCACCCGGCAACACAAACTCCATGCATGTTTGTCTGCAGATTCCTTACGGAGAGGAAACGCGAAAGACTATGTGGAGCTTATTTGGAATAATATATATTTATAACTTACTATATGCAGTGTCTGTATTGAAGGTGAACTGTTAAAAGAATGTGACTTTTTTTATCATTACGAACTAATTATATAACCCCTGCGTTCTGTTTTCATATAATTCAATTTACATCATTCGTTTATTGTCTTGTTAATATTATCCCGCTTCTTTGCTCACAAAAATGTGGTTTACATACGCGATGATAAAACGAGCCGGGCACATGCACGTTCAATTTACCACATAGATATATTTATACGGAGAAAGAATAACATTGATAGGAACAATCAGTGTTTTTAGAACATTGACTCAGGAAGACATATGCAACACGAAATGGCATGAGAGAAGACCTACGTCTGTTATGGCTTTCGGATTCCATCGAGATATACATGGAGATATAACTACCACAATGTCACACCATGGAACCTTACACACCACCCTTTACAACTCGACTGATATTCCTCTCTAAGAATATACCAATTGTCTTCATCAAATCGCACTGTTACGTAAGAGATGACTAACATGCAACGGATCCGAATTGCAATAGAAGTAGCAGAATAACTTATCTCTAAAGATAAGAGGTATATGTGCACGTTTTTCTATTTTCATTATGTATTTGAAGCCAATTCATGTGTAGAAAAGTATAAAACCAGGACTTTCTAGATTCATAATGATACGTCGAATGTTGTTCGGAAGAGAAATCAGGACGGAGCCGTTATCTCTCTACAGGAAGTTCCGCATTTCTTTTGTTGTCGCATGACAGTTTGTATAATTGAAACGTTGGCAGAAACAGTTTATCGATTGGAAAAATATAAATTTGATGTAGTGAAGGTGAATAAGAGATATGTTAATTAGACCATATGAAATAAATCAGTCTCATTTTAAACATACACACACACACACACACATATATATATATATATATATATATATATATATATATATATATATATATATATATATAATATATATATGTATATATATATATACATAAATGAATAAATGCGAAAGTTGTTTCACGCCTATCTTAACTATATTCTTTCGAAACAGATTATGCAAACTTTAATTAATTATACGGCATCGGTTTTTGTAATACAATATATGTAGTAGACTGAAAATACCCACAGACAGCATTTGGTATTCTCAATTTGCGTATTTATTTTTCAAACAGCTTCTAATAAGTAATATTTTTTAATTTTTCATTGTCATATGTTTACTATATATACTAAATATATTTGACGAAAATATTTAGTATATATGTAGTAA
>OY744535.1:77592140-77604640 GCA_963556195.1 Sepiola atlantica
TATTATTATTATTATTATTATTATAAGTATTATTATTATGTTTATTTGTTTGTTATACCTCCTTAGGCATTTCCTCTTTTACTGTATTCTCAATTTAACTGTTAAAAGTGTAAATCTTAATACAGTATCGATAGTCAAATCAAAATCTGTCAAATATTTCATTTGACAAGTCACTAAGTTGCCCCTCAATTTCTCATTCCTACCACTTTCTCTGAATGTATCCAACCTCGTCTTTAACTTGTCTACCTTATTGCTGTTATAAATCCGATATGACAACTTATCCTAAAAACATATTACTCTGTGAGCGAAAAAACTTAACTGGTAAACAGATCTAGTTTTTGAAAACTGCTTTCAAAATAACCTTCCAGATCTAGGTAAAATACCAAAAAATGCTCCCCATAGTAAGAAATAGCAGTAATTATCTTGAAAGTCTCAATCATATCACCTCGCATTCCTCTCTTCAGCAAAGTAGTCAATCCCAATTTGTCCAATCTCATAAACTGCACTCCTTTATTTTACATATTAGTTTTGTCACCATTCTTTGTACGCCTTTCAGTTTCAATATTACATTCCAATTTCCATGTCTAGTCGCTGGAGTCAAGGCCTGGGTGCAGTATTCTATATGAGGTCTATTAGACCTTAATATAACTTTCACAAAACATTTGTTTCTCTCGCAATAAAATTCCTTACCATGCAACCGATCTTTTATTTTCCATCGATCCAATCGTAAGATATGATTATTTGCCTTTAATGTATTAGCATACTCTACTCCCAAACCTCACGCTCAATCTACTTCTTTGATTCCCCTATTGTTTAGTACATATTCAACTCCCATATTCCGTGATCCTACATGTAGTACATTACATTTGTCTATGGAAAATTCCAATTCCGAAATGTCCATATGATACTTTATTTAAGTCCATCTGTGTTATTTCATTTCGTAAAGGTCTCACGAGTAGTTTAACATCATCAGCAAAAAGTTCTATTTGTGAATTAATGTTACTAGGTGAATCATTTATGAATATCAAAAACAGCAAAAAGACCCAATACTAAACCCTGACAAAAAAACGGAAGTATGCATTGTGATGAAGAATAATTTCTACCCACCTTTACCTTCATAGTTCTATCTTTCAAAAACTCGCTTACAATACTTACTATTTGATCAGCAATACAACAATGTTTCATATATATATATATATATGTGTATGTATATATATATATATATATTTGTATATATATATATATACATATGTGTGTATATATGTATATATGTATGTATGTGTATATATATACATATATGTATACATATATATATATGCATATGTATATATATTTATATATATGTATATATATGTATATATATATATATGTATATATATATATCAATATGTATCTATATATGTATATATATGTATATATATCAATATGTATATATATGTATATATATATATATGTATATATATATATATATGTATATATATACATATGTATAAATATATATATATAAATATGTATATATATATATCAATATGTATATATATATAAATATGTATATATATATATCAATATGTATATATACATAAATAGGTATATATATAAATATGTATATATATATATATAAATATGTATATATATAAACCTGTATATATATGAAAATATGTATATATATGAATATAACTATGTATATATATATATGTATATATATATATATATATATATATATATATATATATATATATATATATATATATATTGTGTGTATTTAGGCAGGATATTGTCATTTAGGCAAACATTATTAAATAACACGGCGTGGTTTTGTTTGATGCGACTTTTTTTATTTGTTCAATTTTCCGAATTGTCCATCTAATGTTTCGGTCAAATTGATATACATATGATCTCTTGTTTCATTCTTTTTTTCTTTTTTGCCGTACTTTCGATTTGAATCGTCAAATCATCTTCAGGCGGTATTAGTTTTAGTGTCTGTACATATATATATATATATATATATATATATATATATATATATATATATATATATATGTATATGTATATATATATACATATAGTCATATATATAAATATATATATATATATGTGTGCATATATATATATGCATATATGTATATGCATCTATGTGTACATATATATGTATGGGTATATATATGCATATATATATATATATATATATATATGCATATATATATATGCATATATGTATATGTATCTATGTGTACATATATTTGTATGGGTATATATATATATATACATATATATATATGATTATATATATTTATATATATATATATGTATATATATATATGTATATATATATATATGTATATATTTATGTATATATATTCTTATATATATGTATATATATATATGTATGTTTATATATATAAATATATATTTATAGGTATATATATATATATATATATATATATATATATATATATATATATATATGGTTATATATATGTATATATATATATATATATGTTTATATATATAAATATATATTTATAGGAATATATATATATGGTTATATATATGTATGTATATATATATGTATATATATGTATGTATATATGTATATATGTATATATATATAAATATATATATGTATATTTATATATATATATATGTTTATATGTATATATATATGTATGTATATATGTATAGGTATATATATATATATATATACATATATATATATATATATATATATATATATATATATATATTATTCTAATAATAATGGCGTAGTAGACATAATTACCAAGGACAAAGAGGCCGATAATACTAAAGCGGGAAGTAAAAGATTAAATTATTCATGTTTTTCTATAGTAAAACGGGTTAGATTTAAAACATGTTAATGGAGGAGAAAAACGAAAAAAAACATGGTGGTGAAATCGAAACGTCTTTTAAGTCGTCTCATTTTCAAGATATTACGTTGACTAAAATATGGTATTTCAATAACGAATTAAAATTATGGTGAATACATGGATTATCGAATAAGTAAAAAAAAATTATGTACTCATCAGTTCTAAACTGTCGGTGTACTCCTTCTGCTGGCACAGAAACGGTTTTCGAGAGTCTTAAAGTTATTCTTCGAGGTAGCGCTGTACCAGACAGTAAAGGCCTCATCCGAGTATCCCTCAATGCATAATTAGCACTTCAATAAATGGTCGCCGATGGCCGACTCATGAGCTTGTAAACGCCCGGATGTTGGCCACTGTCTGTGCCTACGTATTGAGAGGGGGATATCTGGGAAATTCTGACCTCTAATCGCTGAATGGTACGCTCTAAGTATTCAGTCTGACACAGCCACGAAAATGGTAAACAACTAAATTGTATTGAATGGTGGGGATGAAATCCTTGCGAAAAGAGGGGAAAGAATTGCGGGTCCCAAACACCGTTCTCACATTAGTCGCAAAAAAGGCGAAAGTTCCTGACTAGCGGTGCCAATACATGGTAATTTCACATAAACCTTGCACTTTTGTAGGCCGAAATGAAGTTCGTATATTAAATGTGGCAATGTTGTCCATTATGCATCTTTCAATAGTGTCTAATGCATCTCCATTAGAAGATAGGATGTAAGTTATTTTGCTAAGTTCGGCGTCTTATTTGGAATAAGAGCAGATCAGCAACGCCTGATGTACCAGGTTTTTATCAGATTTATTTTTTTCTGATTTTGGGGGAAAATGATTCCCTGCTTATATAGTGGCCTGCGAATGTGGGCTTTCTATATACACTGGTTACAAAGCATTCATTAGTGCTTTCAATCAACACGTCCAAGAATACTAACAAGTTATTATTCTCTCCCTCCATTGTAAACCCAAGTGCCGGGTGAAGTAAATTTAGCTGCCGAAGAAAATAATGTGCGTCTACGTGGGATTTGAATGTGGCAAAAATGTCATCCACATAGCGAAAATACCAAAGAGGCTTCGGCAACCATTGGAACAAAAGGTATTATTATTATACGGCATAGGAACGATACTAAAGGGGAAGGACTTTATTTTATCAAACGTTTTATTGATAAATAGTTCAGCTTTATTTTATTCGTAAATCAAGAAATGTAGCATGTGCACCTGTGCATTCACAGTTTTATTCTAACCTCTTGGGATATATGAAATTGTTTGTATTTCAACACCTATCGTTATCTTGAATATATTAAGTTCGTCAACAAATCGCCTGCAACAATGATAACTCTAAGCTCTAGACATATCATTTTTATATTTATGATTACATATATATGTATTCAAGTCTATATGTATGTAGTTATATATATATATATATATATATATATATAAATGTATATATATATATATATATATATAAATGTATATGTATATACATATGTGTATATATATATAAATATATATGTATATATACACACATATATATGTAAATGTATGTATGAATACATGTGTATATATATATCAATATTTATATATATACATAAATATTTATATATATATATACATATTTATATATTCATATATATATATATATATATATATATATATATATATATATATATATATATATATATATATATATTACACATGTCTATATAAATATGACAGAGTTTAAAAATTGATTGAATAACAGACACAATTAAATACGTAAGTGGGTAATCAAGAGAACATTAAAACACATATGCATATTTAAAGCAGAACTAATGTGTCGTTCGATCTAAGTGACGTTAACCGTCTGAAATATCGATGGTACTTAACATATGTGTCTGTGTGCTTAAGTGTGGGTGTTTCTGCCATGCATATCAATTATATATATATATATATATATATATATATATATATATATATATATATATATATATATATATATATATATATGCATATATATGCAGAAAGATCCCGGGCAACTTCTATTGTCTTTCGCAGAATAAGTAATGTATATCATTGGAATTTCAAAAAAAAAAAGAATATATATTTGAAATTTTAAAGAGGTATGCCTTAATAATCTCCATAGAGATTCTCTGAAAGATTCAGTGATACTTTTATTTTATTAACCGGAAAATATTACATAAACATACGCCATTAGTTTATGTTGATCTCTAACCGTTCGTTTTATCAGAAAGTAACAGACACCACACACACATACATTTACTTATTAATATGCAATTACATTTATTGTAGAGTATATTACTACTTCTATTAGATGCATTAATAGCTATAGTAGTAGTAGTATTTCTTATATTGATAGTATTAGTAAAATTATGATGACTATTTCATGTGTAAACATTTGTTGAAGATACTACACACCACTAATTGAACCAGACGTAGTAGTACACACATATAAAGAAAAACGAATAAATTACGTACAAACACTTTTGTTTCTCGGTGTCGTTATTGTTTTGCTTTTTATCTTCCATAATATCCAAACCGTCCATTTTCAGTAGGATATAAAAAAATCACTAATAGCTTTTCTTAAAGATGGCGCCCAACTATCTGTCCGAACAACGAATCGAGTTTCAGCCATCATATTTCACCTCTGAATGTCTGCCCTGGGTCTCCCTCAGCCCGTTCTTTTCTCTGTGATCAGTCTGAAATCCGACAGACTCAATATTGTTCAGAAATGAAAATTGATATAACCAGACAGGAAAGTTGCAATATTTTATTAGCTGTGTATCGGTTTGCAGTGAAAGTGATTCTTGAATGTACACCGACTATTATCTAAAAAGATTACATGGGAAATCCACACTGAATTGATTTTTCCATTGGGCTGACTCTATTAAGAACTGTCAATACATAATACAGTTATACTAATGTGAGAAACCTATTTAAATAAAAGGGGTAATCCCTGTGTAGACTGTGTTCCTCCGAAAGAAATCCAAATTTGGAGAGAAGAAAATAAGAAGAAATATACAATACTTTAATTTAATAATTTATCTCGTGATCACAAAAGAGGCTTTATCTCGACTCCCAAATGTTGAATGCATATATGTTTTAGATTTCGGCAGTTACGCTTGCTGGAAAAGTAAAATAGTTATAAAAAATATCTCATAGAGACAATCGACTACGTCAGCCTTTCAAGGCAAGGCACATATAGCAATCTACCTGCGTGTTATATTACGAGAGTTGTGTTTCCATAAAAAAGTTTGAGTTGCTCTTTCAAGGACCAGGAATGAGCCAGGATCGAAGGCGCGAAAAAACGTGACTCATTGGCAACGACCTTCGACTCCTATGTCTGGCAATATTTCAAGCAGGAAAGAAGTGTTTCGGGCGCTGGCCTAAATAGGAGTGTACCGTTGGGGGGGGCTTCTGTAGCGACACGAGTTATCTTTCTATATATGTGTCTTTTTCTCTCACTCTAATGTGCGAAAGTAATCTGCTCCTTAGCTTTTTTTGTTAGTGTTTTACTCTTAAAAAAACCGTGTCTTCATAATTGAAGAGTTCTAATGCAGAACGCGATGAACGTCATTTTTAGAATTGTTGAATTACCTCTACGAACAGTGTTGCATTTTGTCAAAGTAATGCCATATTAGCCTCATATTTTTGCTTTTAATAAAATAAGTGTTTACTGTCGAATATTAGATGTGAATATTTATCTTTAAACGTCTTGTTTCTCAAGTTTACAAATTGGATTTATTCGAACTCGTGAAGTCAACGCATGTCTCCGAGTAATGTTGTATCCGCGGACGAGCAAACACTTGTGTATAATTGTTCTATACAAAAGTTGTTAAGCGAAAATATAACAAATTCATATTGTATTCTAACTAGTCACTTTTTCATTTCATATCGAACACATTTTACCGCAATATTGCTTATTTCAAAAAGTAATTATCTACAATCTAGCTAGAAGTTTTTTTAAAGATACATCGCATATTTGTTGTTAGGAAAAATACAATTCAAAATAGACGAACTTTTCGTATTCAGCAGCAAATTCACCTCTTTTTACAACATCTCTAAAATTATATATTTTTATCTTTTTTACTGATAAGAAAACATTTAAATAGTATTACTTAGTTTTCTTTAAAACATGAGGTGTATATAATTAGGAAAAGTATATTTATAAGTCCCTTTCCTATAATTAAAGTTAAACAGAGGAGTTTCTTTATGCATTTTTTGTTACAATTCAACAAAAAAATGTCCGATTCCATGTATAAATACTTTAGAAAAATTAGGCGTGATCTAACACGGAGTTCCAATTTTAATTTTTTTTTTATTTATGTTAAGTTCTGAAATGATATACTTACCTGTGCCCAAAATCTGTATACGACGCTAAACTTCCGCTTGGTTATTTTTTTGATTACATACAGCAGCCGACTTGTTTACTGATTCGGACACTAAAACAAATTTAAACATAAGACTCAGAGGCGTGTTACAAAACCTTGTTTTAACACACTATAACCGAAAATTTCCCATTAATTCGTAATTTTTCTTTTCAAAATACGTTTATTAATAATTTCTTTTTATTTCATCATAATAAATATCGGTATTTCTTGGTTTCTTGTTTTTACGAATGTTTGAATTGCTTCTTATTTTTATGAAATGTCCATACAAAACAAGAGCATATTACGGGAAACTAGAACAATTAACAACATTATATCCGTAAATTTCAGTTTTGGAAGTGGGAGTTTCATGGCATACTCATATTTTCTCCGTGAAAGACCGCGCAATAACTCAGGCTTGTATGTTATATAAATAAACATATTCAACTCATATTTTTAATGGCGAAACCAGTTGTAAAAATGTGAATACTATGATATTATTTACATGTTCTTAACTGATTCTTTAACTTGGTTGCCGACATTTTCACATGTTTAAGTAGTTGCACACCTCCGACAAGGTATTGGGTGGTAATTTCATGTTGGATTTCGATGTAAAACTGATCCCTTACTCTTAATTCTTTATAATCGTACTCTCCGTCTAAATTTTCAGTGTTCAGACTTAATTACCTAATAAAATCGAATCTCATTGGCGAGGGTTATTTATCTCACAGTCTTTATCTACAAATGCAGCAATATTTCTTCCGAGTACAAAAGAAATGTGAAAAACTCATGGACTTCTTTAATTTTGAGTTGATCATTCTCAGTTCGCGTTCACTAATGGTACCATTTACATGCACCGAAATAACAAGCAATAGCAATACTATCCGACAGCCCCTTTTTCACAGAAGATAAAAAATGTTATTGTTTTCCTATTTATGTGTAACACTATTGATTTTAACTCCAATACGTTCAGCATGTCATAATCTTTAAAAAAAAAAACATAGTTTTTTAGCTATTGCATGTCGTCTTTTCGCAAAATCTTAACTGTCATCCAATCTTCACATTTACTATTTAGGAGCTAATACCATGAGCACAAACAAATAAGACACACCTCAAAATTATATCTAAAAGAAGTTGGTTTGTCAGTCATTTCTTTACTCGATTCTCCACACATATTTATTTCTTTGAAATTCCACCTTTATATTTTGCTGCACATAAGAGTCTGTTTCTCCGTCTTTGTCATTGTCCACACTGCTACACCAGTTGTACCTTACATATGTTACAGCTCAGTAAGTATCAAGTTACTGGACGTTTTCTAATTGCTCTTTATTTTCATCGTAAGTACTCAACTAAGCTCAAAGCTGCCCTCCTTTCTTGGAAACGTTCGCAACAATGACTCGTCTCGCTTAAAAATCTGTAAACAATTGTTCTTTTCTTCGTCTCTGTTCATAAAATTTAACGGAACTTCCAGAGAAACACAGTTTCGCCAATGTTCTATCCATGGAATGCGATACCATGGTGTTGGTTCTAAGCTGCCTCTAACATGGCCGTTTTCAAGTAAAATAAAATATACGGGACATTGTTTTTGTTGCATCGTCTATTTTCAAATTTTACACGGTTATATATTTATATTATTTTATTTTTTTCTCCACTATAATCGAATATTCTCAATTATGAAGTCTTTTATTGTTATATTACAAACAATTTTATTTGTAATATTTAGGCATTTGTTATTTTTAATGTTTTCTAAATGAGTATGTTCATTTTAGTTAAGTGAGCATATTATATGTTATTTATTAATGTTAATTTTATGGGCAAACTAAGAATGTTTTGTTTTTTCCACATTGTCTACACAAGCTGTTTATTTCTCAAATACAAATATCAGTAGCATTCATGAACACAAATTATACATGTATGTAAGACCAACAAATTATTGGCGAACCTCTATTTAAATACTGAATTTCCCGTCGACGAACACAGAGGTGCCTGCTTATCTCATGATACAATCACTCGGACACCGATGGTTAATTTTTTTCATGAATATTTATAACAAAGAGATGAAAAGCGTGCGAAAAAAATCAGATAGACGAGTTACTAGCGAGAGAAATAGAAAGAGGCAGACATATATAGAGAGGGGTAGCTCGTCTCAATACACCTAGTTTCATTGTACGCGCTGACCCCATTTGAGACGGATCCCTATACACGTATTACCTCCTTGAAGTATCGTTAGAAAAGCGACAGATTATTTCCATCCGGAAGTCACGTTGTTTCGACGACTTCCGTTCTGGAGGCCATCTCTAACATTTAAGGTGTCACTATAACTTCGCCATTTACACAAAGGCCTTTGTTACGTAATACTACTGATCAGGCTTTATGTCGCGTAACTTCGGCGATTTATAAAAACTAGGATATCAACGTCATTATACCGTATAGCTACACATAATCCAAACTAAATTTAACTGCAAATCATTTTTCCGAAATTACTCTATTACTACTGTTATTAGATGAGTTCATATTTATGTTGCTCAACCGGGTGATTTTCACAATTCGATACTTTGTATGTATGAAATATAGTAACATCGACTAATATTACGTGAGGAATTTTAGTAATTCTCATACGAAAACATAAAACAATGTTTATTTAAATGTGTACAATAAAAACATTTCTAATCTCCACTTAATTCAGGTGAATGATCTAGTACCAAAAAAGGTATTTTCTCTCCTTCGATCAGTGTTTTTTTTTATGAATCTCTTCGTTGTATTTAAACTCATTTCCTTTCAAGTGAACGTAGTGAACTCTGAGATCTCCTTAAATCTAAAATGCCCGAAGGAAATACTTCTTTAATTTTTAAAAGCTGACAAGCAAAACCAAATTACCAGCAATAGTATTGTTTATAAAAAAGCCCTAAAGTAATAAGAGACAATGGGCACTCACTGTATGTAAAATAGGCTAAGCAGTGAGTTATATAGGTATTCAATGATTGCGCAATCCAAACTGCGCTCATCCTGAAACAACATTGATTGAGAGAAGGAGTAGAGAAAGACATATTATATTTTAGAATTTTCGTTATGGATTAGTTACACAACCACAGCTAGAAAGTGTTGTCTACTCCATATAGAATACATCGTTATTATTTGGAAAGTGATTCGTATTAGTTAAATTAATGATGTTAATTTGGTAAAACTTGAACACAGCACACCAAATCTATTACACAATAAATACATCTATATAAACATAATATGTATAATGATGATCATGATGCTTATGATGATGGAGACTAGCTGAAATATGTTTTCTTGCTTGTGATAAAAAGTATTTATCTTGTTTATTATATTGATTATGAAAAAATATGTACGTATAATCCGACTAAAAAAAGCAGCAATGAATGTAGAAAAGAATGAGAATATAAAAATATCACATGGTGAGATTTTTAATATTTCGTTTTCATTATTAAATGATTTGCTGAGAAATACATGCAGATGTTTCTTTGGCTGCTCTTACTGAGTGAACACTGGTCGCAAGGTTTGTTTCAGGCTGAGATCGTAAGACAGATGAGAGACAATGAAGCTAGTTATGCCCTTTAAACACTAAGTCTCTGATTCTCACTTTGCTCCAATTGACATGAATGACTCCAAATTTGAGGAATCCTCTCCTTTGATAAACTTCGGGGACTGACATTCTCTTAAGATCTGCAATAAAAGACTTGCATAAAATCCGTTGTCAAGATCGCTGGAAATATAGCTGGACCATTTATAAGTATCTTACTTCTGGCGCAATCCTCTGCCGATATAAGAGTCAAATACGTCCAAAGATAGATTACTGTTGCCACATCTTTGGAGCCCAGAACACACTTTCTTGATTGACAGAGTTCAAAACCGACTTCGAAATCTTATAGTGTGAGGAGCTTAGCAGCTGCTTGCTATTAAGAAATTAACGAAATATTTTAATTATGTTCGTGGAAACTATTAAAGGTATTTTTTTCAGTTACAAACATCAGTTTTTATACTTTACATCATTAGTTTTCAAACCAATTTTATACAACATATGAAACTTTATTTGTTTGCTCATCCTTTCTTTGTAGTCACGAAGTTTCTAAGTTTATAACAACTAAAAATGCGCACATTTATTTGTTTTTGTAAATGATTAGGAATATATTGGACCCCTTTAATTTCAATATATTTGTAAATCCTTCCAAATGTTTAGCATTTCGATTATTAAATTGTTATAACCAACATCATTTAATGGATTTCGATTTAAACTTGAATAACGATTTTATAGAGTAAGTCTTGTAGAATTATTTGTTGGAGTAAATGCGAGTGGAATAATACTTGTTTGTTCAAAACATGGATTTTACGCTTCTTTTACGAATTAATTTTTAATTTCTCATAAGGTTTCCAGCGGCTTGGCGTCCAACAATGCTTCGGGGATATATTTTTGCTCTTCCTATTAGTTGATTACACCCCCCCACACACACATATATATATATATATATATATATATATATATATATATATATATATATATATATATATATATATATATATATAAATATTATTTTCTTGTTAGGTAAATTCCTCCTCTATTGTATTAGTTTGTTTGCACCGAACAACTAGAACCACCATATAGGTCCATATGTCAATGTTATGGTATAAGATTTCATTTGTAATATAATTACTGGGGCAACGCCAATATATGGGTCAGTTAGTATAGTTTATATGTTATTGATTTGTAGAATCAGTTATAATACTAAATATAATACTAAATATAATACTAAATATGCAGCTATATTTTATCAATGTTATTAATGTTCGCAGAGTTTCGAAGTTGTTAACGGATGAAAATACTGAATTATAACTATTTCTGTATTACATAAGTAATAGATTAGAATTACCGATATTCTTCGTTAATATGAAAACTATTTTCGAAAAACCGATTTATGATGGAATACGTGATTTGTTTGTATAAGTGGACATAGCAGTTTAATCAATTACAAAGACGAGACAACTTGTCTGTCGCGGTCGTGTCAGATCGACTGACATTGTCCCATTCGTTAGGTATCACTGTAAGTTTACTAATCAATACACGTATAAGTGTATTATGAAGCAACAAGAACATTTAACATTTCATTCCAAAATTATATATTGCTATCATTAGACCAATTATTCCGACATCTCTTTTATTTAGTACAGCTATAACATTGTAAGTTCCAATGCGCCAAATCGAAGAGACATACATTATTAAAAGTCGGCCTAGCTTTATAGT
>OY744535.1:77609640-77612140 GCA_963556195.1 Sepiola atlantica
ACCAACCTAGATTTCATTCTAGAAACATTATCTAAAGAACTAGGAGAGTGATGTCTAATTTGAGAAAACAAAACCTCGAAAGAAGATAGGGTTTTCTCTTTGTTAATGTGGGTAGGGGGAATACAAAAATCTAACCCCTTAGACAAAACTTTAATTTCGATATCTGTTAGTACAGTGTTCGAAAAATTAAATATATGTTTGCTACCATTATTTATTTCACAACCATAACGTCTTCGAACAAGAACGGCAAGTTGTTTATTATATTTTATAGAAGCATGTTGCTTGGCAAATTCATCACCAATAGACAGATACTTGCAGAAACGGAAGAAATCAAAAAAAGACAAGAAGCCTTTAACTGCAAACCAGATACGATGACGAATACTAATAAGATATTCACGCTTTTCAGACAACTTATTAATGTCATCACGCATAAAAGCACGTTCCATAGAAAAACTGGGTCTAACTTTAGACGCAGCAATACGTTTTGAAATATAAAGAGGAGCCACATCCTGTTTAAGACAAGAATGTAAAAAGGCGACAGAAAGGTTAATAGATCTATTTCTGCTCTTTAATCGTATGATATTATTTAATTGAATTATTTGGTGGTGACTATACCTCTTCCGTAGATATTTAAATAAATGTTTTGAGGTACAAAATTTATAGATAACTTTAAAAAAAATTCGCGGAAATCTTTCTAAGGCCCTTTCGACTATCATCTCATCAGGAGAAAATCGATAGTTTTAATTAATAATAACTTCGAAAGAAAGAGCAAATGGGGAAATTGAGTGTGCCAAAATTAACGTTGAAGCGATTAAAATTCAATTTAATTATTTCGTTAAAAGTCGATTAAAAGGCACTACGTTAGGGGATAAAAACAAAAAACAAAAAAATTGGGAAGGAGTTCAAAGTTCCCCAAAGAGATTCAGCGATCTTACAAATTCCTTCTGCCGGCACAAGGAAGGTTTTCGCATAGCAATAGAGACAGATTCCAATATTTTCAAATGGTTCTTGGAATCTGCTCGATGCAAGACCTCAAAACGGTCTATTTTATAGCCACTGGCACAGCTAGGGTTTTCAACCAAATGCTGGCCAATAGCAGAGTCCAAAGAATTAGAGGAGGGGTAACACATATGTATATATATGTATATATATATCTATATATATATGTATATATATGCATATATGTATATATATATGTATATACATATGTATATATATATATGTACATATCTTATATATATATATATATATATATATATATATATATTTGACAGTGCAAATTACAAATATGTATTACAATACAGTAATTTATTAGAAATTGTTGAAAAATATGTTCGTCGAGATTTGTAGTGTACTATATATAAGGCATCACAATTATGTTTCCGCATAGAATGTAATAAACATAAATAATTAATTGTTGATATAGTTAGGAAATGTTAACAAAACTTTCGCTTTTATACATTTACATTACATTAAAAACATTCTTATTTGTGTGCAGTTCAATTGTCGACCTGAAATTGTTAAATAAAATGTACGCGAAAAATATACTCTTTACTTTCATGAATATAGACGTATACGCTAGCTAAGGAAGAATGAACACTTGCTTTATAATTACTATTTCATGAGAATATTGTTGTAGTAAGAACAAAAATCAGTTGATTATGAAAAATTCACCTGACAAATAGATGAATAATTTCGTTGTAAAAGAGGTATTTTAAAATTATTCTTGATGGAATATGTAATAGTTAAGAAAAACACCTCTTTTCTCCTATTTGCACGAAAATAAAATACAATGAGAGTAAGGCTTAATTTCAGAAAAGACAGCATTTCTGTTTTTTGTATTGATTTAGGGAATGTAAATAACATGATTTATTAGTGCGTAAAAGTAAATGTTTGATAAAAAAATACAATTTAAACAGACATTTCAATTGGATTGGTTTGTAGTCAAAATCAAGGTGTATTTAGTAAACACTTGTTATTAGACCTTCCACCTTGTAAATTAAAACGGAATGTCGTAGCCTATAAAGATGGTAATATAGTAAACGAATATATATGACAAATACATTCATTACACAAATTAAATTGAAATTTTGAACTTTTGAAATTGCGTAGTTTTTATTTTTTTCTTTAAACTAATTCTTTTTATCATTAGATCGTTTTAATTAACATTGGTAATGATTACAAAAATATTAATATTGACAATTGCGGATATAACACTGAATAAGATTGCACGAATTAGAAAAGTTTTTAATTGAACTTTAAAAAAAATGTATATATATATCTATATATATACATATATATATATATATGTATATATATACACATATATATATATACATATATATATGTATATACATATATATAGGTGTATATAGGTGTATATATATACATATATATATATATATATATCTATATATATATATGTATATATGTACATGTGTGGGTATATATATATATATATATATGTATATATATACATATATATATATATATATATATA
>OY744535.1:77617140-77659640 GCA_963556195.1 Sepiola atlantica
ATTATATGTATACATACAATATATATTGTATATATAATACATATTATATATAATATATATAAATGTATATATGCTATTTATTATATATATAAAATATATATTGTATATATAACACATATTATATATAATATATATTATATATATATAATATATCATATATATAATATAAATTGCATATATATATAACATACACTATATATATACATATATACACAATATAATATATATATATATATATATATTAATGTATTATATTTATATATATACGTACGTGTTATATATATAACATATATAATATATATATATATATATATATATATGGTTTTATACATATATATAATATACAATATATATATATAATATATACAATATAAATATATATAATATATACATACACATAATATATATATATACATATGTATATATAATATATATATATAATACATATATATAATCTATACAATATATATATAAATATAATATATACAATATATATATATAATATATATATACAATATATATATATAATATATACAATATATATATAATATATACCATATATATATATAATATATATATATCCACTGTGTGTATATATATAACATATGATATATACATATGTATATATATATGCACGTATAAAATAAATAAAAATATATCATATATATCGGGTATATATAATATATATACACAATGAACAAAACCAATACTTTTTATAGTGCTCAATATATATTAGATCTGTTCATATTAAAATAAACATAGTTCGAGTACCCGTCAGGTGTATATCCATGTGGAGGAGCCGAAGAGGTACTGAAAAAATTGTCGAATAACCAATATATATATATATATATATATATATATATATATATATATATATATATATATATATATATATATATATATATATATATATATATAAGAAAAAGAAGGGTGAAGGTAATCCGATGTAATGTGAAATGAAAAAGGAAACACCAAAAAGGAAGGTTTTATGTGTTCATCAACGTTTCGTCTTTATTTGTAAGACTTCTTCAGGATGATCATATTAAGAAAAAAATGTCATGCAAGTACGTGGACATATAGGGTTCACATGGGTTATTGAAGGGAGGATATATTAGCCACTACTGGAAAACAGTAGGGATCGACGTCCGGACCTGGTGAAATCAGTTGCGAGGAATGGAAATAAATGTTGAAGAAACTGAGTGAAAAAGTGGAAGGGTGGGGGTGAGCATGTCACGCCTTCAAATTTAAAAAAAAGCCGAAATCACCAAATACATCCACAACAAAGCTCGGCGAAGACTACTGGAAACTGCACTCATCACTGCCTCCAATACCATCAACCAACGAAAGGGCTTCTATAACCTATCTACTTTAATCAGCAAAATCATCCTTACTGAACAAAGATTAATCCCGATTCATAGATGACATACATTTTTTCTCACAAATCTCAATGATGCTCACCACACGCACACAGGCATATTCGTTCTCCACGAATCGTTACTTTTCTAACTTACTCTTTTCCTCACATTCTTAACATAACAAGCCGGTCAAACATTCTCACTTTTCAAAATATTTAAAATATTTCACACCTATCACAACAAATCTCCCCTCTCCCCCTCACCCATGTCCCCTTTTAATCACTTGACTCGCACTCTCACCCTTCCACACCTCCCACTTTTAAATCCACTCATTTTTTCAAATCCTCTCTAAAACCGTGACGCTTACCTACCCAGCAAAATCACAGAGGCTCTCCCTCCTTTTCTACCCATCTTCCATTCCTCTGCATACCCCCCCACCACACACATCTTCATTCACCATGACCCCTAACCTTCCTGGTGAAACATTCCACCCTCCTCTTTCCCCACACCTCCACTCACTGTCATCCACATTACTCCCGCAAACCCCAACCCTCCACTTGTTCACTTACAACCATCCACAGTATCCCTTCTCACCCCCACCCTTCCACTTTTTTCACTCAGTTTCTTCAACATTTATTTTCATTCCTCGCAACTGACTTCACCAGGTCCGGACGTCGGTTCCTACTGTTTTCCAGTAATGGCTAATATTTCCTCTCTTCAACCACCCATGTCACCCCTATATGTCCACGTACTTGCATGACATTTTTTTCTTAATAGTATCATCCTGAAGAAGTCTTACAAATAAAGACGAAACGTTGATGAACACATAAAAACTTCTTTTTTGGTTTTTCCTTTTTCATTTCCCATATATATATATATATATATATATATATATATATATATATATATATATGAAAATTTCTTTGAGAAACCAGGAAACAGACGCGTGAATTCATATCAATAAATGAAAATTTATTTAATCATTTTTTTTTATTTTCTTTTCTTATAATCCCAAATTTTCGGTTTTATCAAACCGCTATCATGGTAAACAGACATTGTATTTCTTCTTTTTTTTTTCCTGGTAAAAATCTGACGGCGTGGCCGAAGATGTACGATCTCCTCCGATGTTTTTGGGGAGTTTTTTTTTATATATGTCCGATATTGTAGTGAAGGCCCTGGTTGGCCGAGGTTAATAGTATAAGTGTTACTACAGTTTTAGAAGCGTCGTTAGTAGATATATTTGAAAATTTCTTTGAGAAACCAGTAAACAGACGCGTGAATTCATATCAATAAATGAAAATGTATTTAATCATTTTTTTTTTTTTTCTTTTCTTATAATCCCAAATTTTCGGTTTTATCAAACCATAATCATGGTAAACAGACATTGTATTTCTTCTTTTTTTTTCCTGGTAAAAATCTGACGGCGTGGCCGAAGATGTACGATCTCCTCCGATGTTTTTGGGGAGTTTTTTTTTTATATATGTCCGATATTGTAGTGAAGGCCCTGGTTGGCCGAGGTTAATAGTATAAGTGTTACTACAGTTTTAGAAGCGTCGTTAGTAGATATATTTGAAAATTTCTTTGAGAAACCAGTAAACAGACGCGTGAATTCATATCAATAAATGAAAATTTATTTAATCATTTATTATAAGAAAAAAAAAAAATGATTAAATAAATTTTCATTTATTGAGATGAATTCACGCGTCTGTTTACTGGTTTCTCAAAGAATATCGGACATATATATAAAAAAAAAAACTCCCCAAAAACATCGGAGGAGATCGTACATCTTCGGCCACGCCGTCAGATTTTTACCAGGAAAAAAAAAAGAAGAAATACAATGTCTGTTTACCATGATTATGGTTTGATAAAACCGAAAATTTGGGATTATAAGAAAAGAAAAAAAAAAATGATTAAATAAATTTTCATTTATTGATATGAATTCACGCGTCTGTTTACTGGTTTCTCAAAGAAATTTTCAAATATATCTACTAACGACGCTTCTAAAACTGTAGTAACACTTATACTATTAACCTCGGCCAACCAGGGCCTTCACTACAATATCGGACATATATAAAAAAAAAACTCCCCAAAAACATCGGAGGAGATCGTACATCTTCGGCCACGCCGTCAGATTTTTACCAGGAAAAAAAAAGAAGAAATACAATGTCTGTTTACCATGATTATGGTTTGATAAAACCGAAAATTTGGGATTATAAGAAAAGAAAAAAAAAAAATGATTAAATAAATTTTCATTTATTGATATGAATTCACGCGTCTGTTTACTGGTTTCTCAAAGAAATTTTCAAATATATCTACTAACGACGACTATATATATATATATATATATATATATATATTAGACGTACCACTTAACCATCCAGCTGTAATCACAATCACTACTTTAATCTTTAGATTTAATTCATAAATTCATAAACTTTGACAGATCGTTAAATAAGTTTGCAATAGAAATTAAAATAATGATTGAGATACATTTCTAAAGCAAACCAATCTTTCGGTCGTGTCAAACAACTTTAATATTTTACTCAAACGAAATTCTGGTAGATGGGCACGTGCTGTATTATTGCGTTGAAAAGAAGAAGCAAATGTTGAGTGTATGAGTTATAAAAGATAACGCGAGGGAGTGTATTTTTCTCCCACTTTTTATTCGCTACGTATTCTCTCTTTTAACGAATATTCTATAATGTTGGTAAAAAAAATGCCTATAATGTGCTAAAATACGAATCTAAAATATATCTAGTGTGATCATAATAAACAATAGTTACCTTAAACACACGATGAAATGAATTAGTCGTCTTAGGTTGGAGAAATGCTACCTTTTGTTTATATGCCCTTCTTAATAGCGAGTAGCACCAGAATGTATTTCATACAAACAGTGCAATGAGATGAAGTGAACAATAAAGTAGTGAGGATGTTGGTAAACTTTGATTGGGTAGAAGTTATAGTAAGGACAATAACACAATCATCACATGTATGGCTATGAAATTCGCATGACGATTTACCTCGAGACCTAAGCACTCATTTGCTGTGCAGTTTACTTGCTGTAACATATTTTCATAATATATACACACACACACATATATATATATATATATATATATATATATATATGTATATATATATATATATATACATTACAGCTCACAGTGCCCCAAAATGTTCAGATGTGTATCCAAGCTCAAGCACTGTTTTATCCAGAAACACAAGCTGCAACAACAGCGTGTGTACGTGTGTGACAACTATGTATTTTACCTGATTGTGTGTTTAGCACTACGGTAAGGTCAATTGCAAACTGGCATTAGTTCTAATGCACACTTCGTTGTACAAACGAATAATGCACTCACTAGGTTATGTTCATTTTTAACAGTAAAATGTGCTGTATCGGTCGATTGGAACTCGAACTGTCAAAAAGCAACCTGGTTTTAATATAAGCTTAAAAAAGATGCATGTAATTGTCAGTGCGTCTTGAAAACACTATGTGATCAATACATATGTTTTGAGCATACATTTTAAACATTTTCTTTTCCTATCAAACATCGCATATTTACACTGAGACGTAAGAGATACCGGTATATAGGCTAGATAGGACAATGTTGGCTAGTGTAGTGGCAAGGTGTTTGTTGACTTAACATTTACACTTCTGCATGTTTATACGATCGTGGACACAGGGAGTCAAGAGGGAATTCCAAACCAGCGTTCAAGAAAAGAATGTCTTGGAGTAAAAATATAATATAGCATCCGAGGACATCTAAATTTGATATAGTGCTGCTAGTCGTTCGATTACAGGTGTTTTTGTTGAAGAAAACAGTTAGTCCATTCCGTAGATGTACGTGTAAAATATCCGGAAATATGTTAAACTTCAGCGATTTGACGGAGACTAGAGGTTGGCAGACAGTGCGGTACCTATAACTTTCTACATGAACACAACCACCGAAGTAGTCCAGGCTATTCAAGTATATGCTCGTACTTTACACTTAGTAGGTATCGCCTTGTGGGTGTTCGGAATCCGTATTTTTCTTCTGACAGGCATAACGTTACGAGCATTGAAGCGATTTACACCGGCTCGTGATCCCTTCCGTTGAAACTTATCTCCCATAAAACAAATGTCCCATAAAATTTGCCAAATTTGCAGTTATGCAGCCGCATCTCTTAGATGTGAAGTGCAACCGTGATTCCGCCAATCTTTCATCTTTTATGCTTACGCCATATTGGTCTTTGATACGCGTTTTATTTTCAACCCACTATTATTTATCTCTTTGTTCTTACACAATGTGAATAACCGCGTATTCGTAACCGCATATAAAAACATATATACAAATAAGAAAAAAAAAAACTAAATCAATGAGGATGGGTAAATAACGCTCATTTATTCCCGTCTTATTATCTGGTTTGCTACCAATAACGTATTTCTGACGATCGTTTGAATCATCAATCTGCAGTTATGTGAACATCTAAGTGCATTTTATTATCATTTATATATTTATATATATGTATTGATATATATATATATATATATATATATATATATATATATATTGATATATATATATATATAAATATATTGATATATATATATATTGATATATATATATATATATATATTGATATATATATATATTGATATATATATATATTGATATATATATATATATATATATTGATATATATATATATATATATATATATATATATGATATATATATATATATATTGATATATATATGTATATATAAGTGCAGATTAGTCGTCCGAGGCTATGGCAATGCGATGTGGTTGCCGTAAGATGGAAATGTGAAAAGAAATAAACGCAGGGAGAAAGTGAAACTCAAAACGATTTATTAATAATTTCACGAAAACTGATTAAATACCAAATAGTAAATACTGTCCGGTAAGTAACAGTTAGGCAAAGGGTAATCTTAAATTTTCGAAGGAAAAACTTTAATTATCAGAAGCCAACAATAAATGACCGAATGGGTCGAAGAAAAACGGGAAAAACCGGTGTCAGATCATCGAAATACCGCAGAAAACAATTGGTAGTAGGAACGCAGAAAATGTCAAAATTCCATTAAGCAATCATATAACTAAAGTTAAAATACTATAAACATTTGTTTAATAATATACCAACCATTATAATTTTATTATGTTTAATTTTATATGATTCATTAATTAATTTTTATTATCCTTTCCTTCCTCTTTTATTCTCGTTATTCAATTCAAATTTAAATTTACGTATGAGCTGTTATTGTCAAAGGGAGATAACTTATTTAAAAATATATTTAGAAATGAGATTTGAAATTGTTTGAGAAGGAATTTGAATTGTGAAATGGATCAAAGCCAAGGAGGGGACCGTTGTAACAGGGGAAGGGGGGGCAATAAGAAGGGATTACGGGTAATGGGGGGACTATGGAAAAAATATATAAATAAATAAGACAAAAAAAATAAAAACAAACAAATAAAAATAAGAACAAACTAAAAATAAAATGTACTATTTATTCATACATTCACTCTTTCTTTCTTCTTTCTTTCCTATCTTTCATAGTTAATTTAAGAGGGACATATTCCTAGAAGTAAATGTGTATAAGTTTATTCTATCTATTGACTCATAGATTCATCTATTTTACATTTATTATTTTTCTCTACTTCTTCTCTTCCTTTTATTTTCTTCTTCCTCAATTTCCCTTGTTATTATGAACCATTAATATATTTAATTTATTCTTTTAATACTATAATTCATTTTTTTTATTTTTCCTTCTACTTTCCCCGTCTATCTCCTTTATTTATCTATTTCTTTCTATTCTTTCCTTATTCATCCCAATTTCAATCTTTTATTTCCTTTATTTTAAATTTCTTATTTTCTACTATTATTTTATTCTATAGAGCATACACATACACACACATGAGAATACACCCATATTCACATACATGAATATATGCATACACATAAAATCACTAGGTCTAAGTCTAAGTCTGAATGCGTGTAAATAAAGTGCATATCATTCTATTCCACAATTATAATACGTAAAGTGTAAAAATGTGGGGTGGGTGGCGTTGGCAAATACCGAGGAGACAAAGGCAAGCAAAAAATGTGGGGTGGGTGGCGTTGGCAAATAAAGAGGAGACAAAGGCAAGTAAGTTGGGGGGTGGGAGTGTGAGGATGTAAGAATCAGAGGATGAAGGGAGAAGACAACTCGAATCTGTTATTCAATGTTGGACGAAATTTAGAGATTAGGATAGCTTCCGAAATTCGAAGCTGACCTATATTGCGGACGGAGTTGAGGATGCGGACACTAATGGAGCGATGTGTGTTGCCACATGATATTAAGTGTTTATGGAAGGAAGAAATGTGGGTGTTTAGATGCTCTTTAATGCGTTGGTGTAGAGGCCTAACGGAACTACCGTTTATTTCTTTTCACTTTTCCATCTTACGGCAACCACATCGCATTGCTACAGTCTCGGACGACTAATCTGCACTTACATTTACCAGCAATGCTTCAAGCAAACCACAATCTCATTTTATATGTATATATATATTGATATATATATATATTGATATATATATGTATATATATTGATATATATACAGGGTGTTTCAAAAGTCTTGGGAACATAACGATTTTTAATAACTCAAAAACTATTAGGAGTTGAAAAATGAAATTGGTACCGTTAGAAAGGTTAAAGTTTCAAGTTTCGTGGGGAATCTTCAAAGTTGCTCAATATGAGCACCATTTGTCACACGGCAGACATCTAGTCGATAGTCCATTTCCTGCCAAACGCGTTCCAGCATCTTGACGTCAATTGTTCCCACAACTGCCGTTACTCGAGCCTTTAGTTCGTCAATATCTCTTGGAAGGGGCGGCACATAGACTTGTTGCTTGACAAAGCCCCAAAGGAAAAAGTCACACGGGGTAAGATCTGGAGACCTAGGAGGCCAGGGCATGAGAACGTCATCACCTCGCCCAGATCTCCCAATCCATCTACCAGGCAGCCTTGTGTTAAGAAACTGCCTTACTCTAAGACTCCAGTGTAGTGGTGCACCATCTTGTTGAAAAATGAAGTCATCAGATTCTGCTTGTTCCAACTGAGCCATTAACCAGTCTTCCACCATGTTGAGATAGGATTCACCAGTGATAGTTGCCTCTTCAAAGAAGAACGGTCCATAGACACCTTTCTTGGAAATTGCGCAAAACACGTTCACTTTTGGTGAATCTCGCTTGTGCTCAAGAAGTTCAAGAGGATTCTCAGTACCCCATATGCGAGTGTTATGCTTGTTAACTTTGCCATTCAGATGGAAGGTCGCCTCATCGCTAAAAACAAGCCGGTCATCAAAGCCGTTATCTTCCAACTTCTCTTGCATTGCAATGCAAAAGTCACGGCGAAGTGGCTTATCAGTGTCCTTCAACTTTTGGACCAACTTGAGCTTGTAAGGTACCATTTGCAGTCGTTTCCTTAAGACACGCCAGACAGTTGCTGGAGCAAGCTGAAGTTCCCTGCTGGCTCATCTCACTGATTTACGGGGGTTCCGCTGAAAGGCTGTCAGAACTTGCTCAACTGCATCTTCTGAAGTTGAAGGGCGACCTGTTCACTTACTTGGGCAAAAACATCCATCTTTCACAAATTTAGCATGCCATCTGACAATGGATTTCCTTTCAGGGGCTTCTTTTTTAAATTTCCTGCGAAATGCACGCTGAACACATGTCCACGATTCAGTCTTTGCAAATTAGAGGACGCAAAATGCCTTGTCTTGTTTAGAGAACGCCATTACTGCACTTGGAAAGATAACATGAAAATCATTACTATGACCAAAAACTTGATTAAGCAAGCTTTAAAATGGCACCAGTTTCATTTTTCTACATGGAATAGTTCATGAGATATACGCATTTGTAATGTTCCCAAGACTTTTGAAACACCCTGTATATATATATATATTTATATATATATATATATATATTGATATATATATATATATATATATATATTGATATATATGTATATATATTGATATATATATGTATATATATATTGATATATATATATATTGATATATATATATATATGTATATATATTGATATATATATTGATACATATATATATATATTGATATATATATATATATTGATATATATATATATATATATATTGATATATATATATATTGATATATATATATATTGATATATATATATTGATATATATATATTGATAAATATATATATATATTGATACATATATGTATTGATATATATATATATATATCTCAATATATATATATATCAATATATATATATATATTGATGTATATATATATTGAGATATATATATATATATATTGATATTTATATATATATATATATTGATATATATATATATTGATATATATATATATATATATATTGATATATATATATATATATTGATATATATATATATTGATATATATATATATATATATATTGATATATATATATATATATTGATATATATATATATATATCTATTGATATATATATATATATATATATATATATATATATATATATATATATATATATATATATATATAGAACAGTTTTTTTATTATATTCCAATAACCATGGTTGGTTTTATTACTTTTATTTTTATTTTTTTCACATTTCCAAATATTCAACATTTCTGTGAGATATATTTAACGGTCCGATATATTGATATATATATATATATATATATATATATATATATATATATATATATATATATATAAATATATATATATACACATTGATATATATATATATATATATATTGATATATATATATATATAGATATATATATACATTTATATATATATATATTGATATATATATAGTATATATATACATTGATATATATATATATATATATTGAACTATATATATATACATTGATATATATATATATACATTAAGTTAATCCTTGTATGAGATCCTACCGTTTTACAAGGCCCGGAAGTAAATAAAAAAAATGGCTTGTTTACCTCTTCTCAGCCTCTTTTAAGTGCATATGGACTTATCTACTTTTGAGCACCTCTCCAACCTGCTCCCATGCAAAGAGTTTTTCTTCACTTTCTACAATTTCACCGAACTTTTTCAACGGAAACTTACCACCCGGACAATTGCATATCTTTTTCACGAAATTTTCTTTTCATTCAGTACGTTTGTTGACAAAAATTATTTTAATAATTTTTAATAATAATTCTCATATTTTTCAAATATTTGAACTTTGGTTTTTTCGAAAGCCAACTTATCCATCTGTATTTCTCCTCTGATGATAAGATTTCGATCTTTGAAAAGCCTTGGCTTAAGGAAAGAAAAATAAACACTAGTTTATTACTGACAACCTTGCATTGAACAATTGAAATTTGAAATAAATTTGGACAATCGTCGCATATTTATCACTCTTTTTTCTTCTATCTCTACATTGATATATATAGATATATATATATTGATATATATATATATAAATATATATATGTAATGATATATATATTGATACATATATATTGATATATATATATATATATATATTGATATATATATATATATATATTGATATATATATATATATATATATATTGATATATATATATATTGATATATATATATATATTGATATATATATCAATATATATATATATTGATATATATATATATTGATATATATATATATATTGATATATATATATATATATATATATATATATATTGATATATATATACATATATATATATATATATATTGATATATATATATATATATTGATATACATATTTATATATATATATATATATATATATATATATATATATATATATATATATATATATATAGAAGTTGTGGGGTACAAACTTCCCCTATTGAAGAACAAATTGAAGCAACCATCTATAATAAATACCATGATTGCTCAGACTCAAACAGAGGGCATTCTTATCATGTGAGAGTCCTCGTACCACGTGTTGTATCTGTTCCGATGGATACTAAACCCTATAGTCCAGTGTTGTCTTGGCCATCGGAGCATGATTCCGCCGGTCTATGGGTCTGTCCTGTGCGTTCTAGAAGGTCGACCCTCCCAGGCTTTGGGGAGGAGTAAGTTTTAGCTTACTGCCTTAGGCGCCCCTACCGGCCCCCTATATATAAATGTATATATATATACATATATATATATATACATACATATACAGATATACATATATGCATGCATATATATGCATATATATGCACATATATATACATATATACAAACACATATATACACATATGTATAGAAATATATATATATACATATGTATACACTCATATACATATACATATGTATACACACACATATATATATATATATATATATATATATATATGTGTATACACACACATATATATATATACATATGTATACACATATATATACATACATATGTATACATATATATATATATATAAACATACATATGTATACACATATATACACATATGTATACACATGTATATAACTATATATATACACATATATATACATATATAAATACATTTAAATACACATACATATATACACACATATATATATACACACACATATATATATATATGTATATACATATCTATATATGTACACATACATATATATATACACATCTATATATATACATATATATATATATGTATATACATATATATATATATATATATATACATTATCATGCTTGCTGAATCACCTCTTGTCTTTTATGTAATAAATTATATATATATATATATATATATATATATATATATATATATCAATATAAATATATATATATATATATCTATAGATATATATATCTATATATATATATATATATATATATATATATTGATATATATATATATACATATATATTGAAATATATATTTATTTATATATATATCGATATATATATGTATATGTATATATATATATTGATATATATCTATATATATATTGGTATATATATATATAACATATATATATATATTGATATATATATTGATATATATATATATATATATATTGATATATATATGTATTGATATATATATATTACTATATATATAAATATATATTGATATATATATATATATATTGATATATATATTTATATATATATATATATATATATATATATATATATTGATATATATATGTATTGGTATATATATATTGATATATATATACATATATTTATATATATATATATATATTTGTATATATATATATATTGATATATATATACATATATATTGATGTATATATATATTGATATATATATATCCATATATTTATATATATATTGATATATATATATATTGATATATATATATATACATATATATATTGATGTATATATATTGATGTATACATATATATTGATATATATATATATAGATATACATTTATATATATATATATATATATATATATATGTATATATATATATATATATATATAACAGTTTTGTTTATTATATGCCAATAACCATGTTTTTTTATTACTTTTATTTTTATTTTTTTCACATTTCCAAAAATTCCAAATTTCTCTGAGATATATTTAACGGTGCGTTCCATTTGTTTTGTGCCAAACAACATATTGATGTATATATATATATCTATATACTACTAAAAGTCTATGGGTCTTGTATGTTTGCAATCAGCTTTCAGCTTTCCGGTTTTCAACATCCGGTTGCGCATGCGTAAATAGCATCGTCTTCTAATCTGTTAATCTAATTCCGTTAATCTCTTATGATTAACGAACGCATGAAATTTTTCATTCTGGAAATTTTTATATCGCTTTTAATATAAACAATTTCATTTAATTTTATCAAATAGTTTTTTTGTTTACTTGACGACTAAAAACATTCAACGGGAGCACTTCGTAAAGTCTGTCGCAGTTTCAAACCCTTTTAAAAAACAAAAACAAACAAACAAAACAACAACAATCTATATATTAATACGCTAAGGTGTACGTACGTGTGTCACGGTTCCGGCAAACGCTCTGCGCATGCGTGCCGCACCTAGATTATTAATAACATTTAATTAGCCTAATTTCTGCATCGTATTTTAATTATTTCCCTTTAGCGCAACGGTAAGCGACGTAGTATTTTTGTCTTTGGCCCGACTGGTTTATAGTTCGATCCCAACCAGCCGCTAATATTTTTTCTTCTACATTTCGAGCGGAAGGGGAAGAAATAATACATTTTTTTTAATCACCCGGTCAAAAAGTACTTTTTTGTGTTGCTTAAAACTTAAAACTATTTTTTGTTTTTCATTTTGACGTTTTTAGGGCATGTCTATTATTTTTTGTTGTTGTTGTTTTTGAACGGACGTTAAGCAATGTTTTTTTTTTCAATGATAGTTTGAACTAAGTATTTATTTTTTATTTGCACCACTTCTTAAAGTGTTAAAACATTTATTGGCACATGTTCGTCTTTAACCACTGTCGGTTTTTCACAACTTTTTACTGACCATTTTTCTTTTCTTTTTTCGGTGTACACTTATCTATCAGGCTGCTAGAGAATTCCGGCGTTTTTGGAATTTTTTTTCAAATATTTTACATTTTAGGAGGGGGGATCAGTTTCCAATGTTAATTCAACGTAGACTGATCCCCCTCTTTTTGACCATCTCAATTAAAAAAAAAATCTTTTCGGTGTACAATTATCTATCATGTCAGAGAATTCCGGGGGTTTTGGAAAGAAATTTTTAAAATCTGTGATTTTAAGATGGGGGATCAGTTTTCAATGTAAATTCAACGTGGACTGATCCCCCTCTTTTTAACCATCTCAAATTTTAAAAATTATTCTTCTGCTTACAATTACCTATCATGTCGCGAGAGAATTCCGGAGATTTTGGAAAGAAATTTTTAAAAAATGAGATTTTAAGACGTAAAAAGTTGTGAAAAACGAACTATGGTAAAAGACGAACAAGACTGATCCCCCGTCTTAAAATCTCAATTTTTAAAAATTTATTTCCAAAAACCCCGGAATTCTCTCGCGACATGATAGGTAATTGTAAGCAGAAGAATAATTTTTAAAATTTGAGATGGTTAAAAAGAGGGGGATCAGTCCACGTTGAATTTACATTGAAAACTGATCCCCCGTCTTAAAATCACAGTTTTTAAAAATTTCTTTCCAAAACCCCCGGAATTCTCTACTGACATGATAGGTAATTGTACACCGAAAAAGATTTAAAAAAAAATTGAGATGGTCAAAAAGAGGGGGATCAGTCTACGTTGAATTAACATTGGAAACTGATCCCCCCTCCTAAAATGTAAAATATTTGAAAAATAATTCCAAAAACGCCGGAATTCTCTAGCAGCCTGATAGATAAGTGTACACCGAAAAAAGAAAAGAAAAATGGTCAGTAAAAAGTTGTGAAAAATGGACAGTGGTTAAAGACGAACATGTGCCCATTTATTTATTATTTTTGGATGGTAAGGAACCAGTATTTATTTTTTAAATGTTTTGAACGGACAATAAGCAATGTTTGTTTTGTTTTGTTTTTTTTTCTCAGTGAAACACCGAGAGCGTGGTCGAAAGAAAGAGAGAGTGTGTGTTCGTAAGAGATGGAGGGGGGGGATAGAGAAAGAGTGAAAACGCAATAAAAACAAATAAATAAATCGCAAAAAGTCTCTTACTAACAAATAGAAGGTGATTTGTTACATTAGGACCCGCGCTAACTTTGACCCCGTCGTTAGGGTTAGGGTCAGTGAGGGGTTAGGGTTAGCTATAAAGTTCAGGGTCATTGGGGGTTAGGGTTAAAATTAGGGTCAGGGCCAAAGTTAGCCCAGGTCCCAATGTAACAAACTACCAAATAGAGATAGTAAAAAATAAGACAATGACAATGATATTGTATAGTTAACATCTGAGAAGTTAAGTTTCTTATTTTGTGTCACGATCTGACACTCTCATTTAATAAGATTTAGTATTTACTTTTGCCCCTGACAACGGGGGAGGGGAGTCGCGACCGATAGTGATTGCTGAAGAGACAGCTTTTACCCCGACAACCGAGTAATATAATAAATATATATACTTCCATCCCGTCACGCAAAATTTTGGTGAGTAAGATATGTGCATATTTCTAGCCACCGGATAATTTTATTAACAGTAAATTATACAAATTGATGTAGAAAACACTGTGGAATTCCTTTTTTTTTTTCAGTGAAACACAGAGAGCGCGTACGAAAGAAAGAGAAAGTTTGTGTTCGTAAGAGAGAGATAGAGGGAGAAGATAAAGAAAGAGAGAGAGAGAGAGAGAGAATAAACGTAATTGAAAAGTGAAAACGCAATAAAAACAAATAAATAAATCGCAAAAAGTAAAAAAAAAAATATTTAACAAAAACGAAAGTGAGGAAAGTCGTGATTCAAAGCAAAATAAAAAAGAAAATCTAATCGAAAAAAAAAGTAACAAGTATAATTTCGTTTACTATCGGAAGCCTACCAGTTTTTACGGTATATCAACCCTTTTTAGTAGAGTGTCCATCGTACACGCGTTATTGGAAGGCAAATTATTAATTTTTTCAAAATATTTCACTCTTATCCGGGGGGGTGCTCATAATAAAACAAGCGTAACTTACTAACAAATAGATGGTGCTTCGTTAGATTGGGACCCGCGCTAACTTTGACCCCGTCGTTAGGGTTAGGGAGGGGGGTAGGGTTACCTATAAAGTTCAGGGTCATTGGGGGTTAGGGTTAAAGTTAGGGTCAGGGTCAAAGTTAGCCCGGGTCCCCATGTAACAAAGTACCAAATAGAGACGTAAAAATAAGACAAGGGCAATGATATTGTATGGTTAACATCTGAGAAATTAATTTTTTTTATTTCAAATATTTATTTAGTTATATTGTCAAATTCGTCAAACAAAAATGGCGTTCGCTTATTTTAGGTGAGGTGGTCGCTAATTTCAGACTTTATAAAAGGCTAAATTGCCCGATTACAGTAGAGGATCTCTTTACATTATCAACTAACTCAAGATGTAGGGGAGGGCGCCACTCTTTTCCCAGGACTGCTTCATTGTCCTTGATCCTGACCTTATAATACTGAGAGTTTTAGCAATGTTTGTTTTAGTCTTTTAATATAAACAATTTCATTTAATTTCATCAAATAGTTTTTTTGTTTTCTTCACGGCTAAAAACATTCAACGGGAAGACTTCGTAAAGTCTGTCGCAGTTTCAAAAAACACCTCCCTTTCAAAAAACAAAAACAAACAAACAAAAAAACAACACTCATTATTAATATCAGCCATACGAGCGGTCGGTGAACGAAACCACCTCCCGCTTTCCCTCTCATAGATTTCACCACTCCTACTCCGTCTGTTTTCGTTACGTACGCGAGAAAGCCTGCTGTCTCTCGGTGGCCACGGCTGTACCCCCTTCCTTTCTCAAATCGCCCTAACCAACCACTTATAATTCAGTAACTGTAATTTAAAAAAACAAAACAATTATAATAAACAGAACGACTCATAGAAATCTATATTCTTTTTTCATTTTAATATACTTTCATAGAAATGCTTCTGTTATGTAAAAAAAAACTATTTTCTTTATGCCACAAGTGTCACGCTCATACATGAATTCCATAGCTAATATAACAAACTGACCCAACGGGTCACGGGTGGTCTAGTATATATATATATATATATATATATATATATATATATATATATATATATATGGATATATATATATATTGATGTATATATATATTGATATATATATATATATTGATATATATATATATTGATATATATATATATACATTGATATATATAGATATATTGATATATATATATATTGATACATATATATATATATATTGATACATATATATATATAGATATATATATAGATATATATTGATATATATATTTATATTAATATATATATATTGATATATATATATATTGATATATATATATATATATCTGGATATATATATATATTAATATATATATATATATTGATATATATACATATATATATATATATATTGATATATATATATATATTGATATATATATATGTATTGATATATATATATATTGATATATATATATATATTGATATATATATATAATGTATATATATATATATATATATATATATATATTGATATATATATATATACATTGATATATATATATATATTGATATATATATTGATATATATATATATATTGATATATTTATATATTGATATATATATATATATATCTATTGATATGTATATATTGATATATATATATATATATTGATATATATATATATATATATATATATATATTAATATATATATATTGATATATATATGTAGATATATATATATATATTGATATATATATATATATATATATGGGAAAATGAAAAACAAAAACCAAAAAATTGATGTTTTTTATGTGTACATCAACGTTTCGTCTTCATTTATAAGACTTCATCAGGTTGATAAAATAGAGAAAAATGTCATGCAAGTACAGATACATGTAGGGTAGACATATCGGGAAAAATAGGATGAAATAGTGGCCAACTGCTGGGTGGACGTCCATATTTGTTGGAGAAATAGATATGAATGTAGAAAAGAATGAGTGGGGAAAAAATGGAAGAATGGGGTGAGCCAGGACTACTGTGGCTGGTGGTAAGAGAAAGAGGTGTGGGATGAGCAGGGGTAAAGTGGATGGCAGAGAGGGAGGTGGGGAAGAGGGAGGAAGGGAGGTGTTTGACCAGATGGCTTCGGTTCAAGATTGAATGTGGAAAAGTAAGTTGGAATGTTTGTGTATGGGGGGTGTATGCAGGGAAAGGAGGATGGGTAGAGAGGAAGGGGGGGGGGCTGTGATTTTGGTGGATGGGTTTTAGTTATGGTCTTAGAGAGCGTTTTGAGAAAATGAGGGAATTTAAGAAGGGGTATGGGAGTAGATAGTTGAGTGGGGGAGAGGGAGGATTTGTTGTGATAGGGTGTGAAATATTGTAAATATTTGGAAAATGATAGCAATGAGTGAGGGATTGGGGGGGGGGGAGGAGGGCGGTGATTTAAAAGGGTGGGTATGGAATATTTGAAATATTTGGAACATGAGAAAGTTAATTTGGACTGCAGTATAAAAAGTGTGAGGAAATAGTAAGGAGAAAATGAAGATTCAAGGAGAAAAAGAAAGGGAAAAGTAAATGGGAGAGTGTTATAGAGGTTGGAGATGAAAAAAGTTTACCATGATCAGGCCAGAGTCTTTGTTCTGTGAGGATGATCTTGCTTATTAAGGGTGATAGGTTAAAGAAACCATTACGTTGCTTGATGGTGGTGGAGGCGGTGATGAGGGCAGTTTCTAATAATCTTCGCCGAGATTTGTTGTGGATATATTTAGTGATTTTGGCTTGTTCAAATTTGAACGCATGACCATGTTCTAGTGCATGGGAGAAAAGTGCACTAAGAGGGTTGTTGTTTTTTATGTCCCTTTTGTGTTCATTTAATCGTTTCTTTAATTGATATATATATATATATATGTATATTGATATATATATATATATATACATTGATATATATATACATTGATATATATATATTTATATTGATATATATATATATATATTGATATATATATATATTGATATATATATATATATTGATATATATATATATATTGATATATATATATTGATATATATATATATTGACATATATGTATATACATTGATATATATATATATATATATATATTGATATATATATTGATATATATATATATTGATATATATATAAATTTATATATATATATAATGATATATATATATATATATATATTTATATATATAGATATATATATATTGAAGTATATATATATATATATATATTGATGTATATATATATTGATGTATATATATATATATATTGATGTATATATATTTATTGATATATATATATATATTGATATATATATATATATTGGTATATGTATATAACCATACCTATACACATACATATACATATACATATATATTCATATATATATGTATACATACATATACACATACATATACATATATATATACATATATATATATACATACATATACACATACATATATATACATATGTATACACATATACATATATATATAAATGTATATATATACATATATATATACATACATACATATACAGATAGACATATATACATATATATATATATATGCATATATATATGCATATATATGCACATATATATATACATATATACAAACACATATACATACACATATGTATATACATATATATATACATATGTAAACCCCTATATATATACATATGTATACACACATATATATATATACATTTGTATACACACATATATATATACATATGTATACACACATATATATATATATATACATATGTATACACATATATATGTATATACATATGTATACACATATATATAAATATACATACATATGTATACACATATATATATACATACATATGTATACACATATATATACATATGTATACACATATATGTATACATATATATACACATCTATATACATATATATACATATAAATACACACATACATATATATATATATATACACAGATATATATATACACACACATATATATATATATGTATATACACATCTATATATACACACACATCTATACATATACACACACACATATATATATATATATATATATACACATCTATATATATACATATATATATATATATATATATGTATATACATATATATATATATACATTATCATGCGTTTGTGTAGATTAGTATGCGCAGGTATGCACGTATATTTGTGAGGGTGTGTGTTGGGTGCGTGTATAGGTGTGTGTGTGGTTGTTTGTACGTATATGCTGTATTAAGAAATAATGTATTTATATATGGGTGCATTTGTGTATCTATGAAATGTAACGAGAAATATCATCTCAAACTATCATATGTTTCTTTCAATATTCATTTATTCAAATATATTTTGTCGTTCCCTTGTTTCGCCCTGGCTTTAGGATTGTGTGTTATTATGCAAATATAATATGTAAGTTTCTGTCTTTTTACCTGTATATGTAAACATACGGGTGCCAGTTTTTCCGACTTGTACTATGCATGCATCTGCATGGGCATTGTGTACTTGTGTGCGTATTATAGTGTGGAGCGTTCGTTGAAAGGTGTACACGCTTAACTCTAATAAATTCACAGTGTATCGTTAGTGTTTTCTCACTTGTGTATTCTCGATGTTTTAAGTTGTGTAGTTTTATAATTCAAAATTGCCTAATTCCACAGAATGACAGCCTTAAGAAAATATATTCTGGCTTTTTATAGTTATTACTAAAACATGTTTTGCAAATATGTAGCAAAATTATGTTGATATAAATAAATACAAAATATTGACTGTGGGTATCTCTATTTATTGGTGAGCACTATTATAAAACAAAGGTAAATATTCTCGTGTTAGATTGCTGGAATAAGAAAGAACTTTGTTAGCATAACAGTTAGATTTACAAGAATTAAAATCGCAATACCAAAAAATGTCATTCTGATTGCCTTTCCCTTTCTCTGTCTCTACTATATTATTTTCTTCTCCAGCACGAGTTAAATTGTATTAATATTGCGTGTGGTATTTCTTTTTTTTACTAATCTTATCATTAGGTTAAAGGATGCAGTAATCGAGACCTTCGCCATCCCTACTATTTAATATTTGTGCGGCCCTTGTTTGTAATTATAGAAATAGATCAGAGAAGATGTAGTGGGGTGACCGATGATGCGACTGGGGCAAACGAGAGAAAAGCTGACAAAGAGAAAAGCAATATTCAAAACCTTGCCTATATCAGCCGTTTTGGCGGCTCGCTGTCTCTCTTCGCTAACATAAAACAAACTCGCGGGCACAGTAAGACGAACTAAAAAAGCGGGAGAAAAGTGAGAGAGAAGCTGACAGAGAGATAGAGAGTAAGCACCTATGCTGTCGCTGCCCAGATTTCATTGTCTACAAGATCGTCGCTGACAGAACTAAAACTTCTACAATTATAATAAAATGTTAATTTCGAAATATGGGTATGTTAATTCAATATATGCTGCTCTCGTGTTCGGAAAGATGCACCTGGGGAATATCGAAAACTAAATGTATTTTGCAAAAGAATTATATGTTGTATCTATTTTGCGAATGAATGTGTAGGTTAAACCGTTCATTGTATGCTCACAGATTACATTCGTAGAAAGATGCACCTAGAGAATGTCGAGGCCTACATTTTCTGAAACATTGTAAAAGAACAGATGAGAATAGTAGCCACTATAATCTAAATAAATAAAATAAACATTACGTGTATGAATTTAGAAGTAAACCTTTACTTTAATTCATGCAGTAGCTTTGTGAGGGCGTAATGTATTTTGTCGAGGAATTATCTTTTATACCTATTTTGCGAATGAATTTGTAGGTTACACCTTTTATTTTATGACCAAACAATGTATATTACATTCGTAGCATATAATTAGAATTATCAAAATAAATTGTCAAATTTGGCAAATGTGCATATTATTATGGACGCCATCTTGAATTATTAATAAGGTTGACCATCCGCTCATGGAAAAGTGTCAGTTTCTCATGAATAAATTTGTCGATATTCCCCCTATGCTCTATACCTAGTCCTCTTTCTAGCACGAGCTTCGATTCCTTACCTCCTCGGCCTAGCAATAATAGCAGTGGTAAACTCATCTTCATTTTTCAGAGCCGCGTTACCAGTGTTAAAATAGTTTCGGAACGCAGCAATGACGGTTAAATTCTACCTTTTTTTAAGAGTAATGGAACTCTCTCATTACTCTACTCATACCACATTGGCCTTTTGGCCCAGATCAAAGTGTAGGATCTGTTCCGATGGATACTGCACCAATAGACTGGTATTGTCTTGACCTTCGGGACTTGATTTACACCTGTCTATGGGTCTGTCCTGTGCAGTTCTAGGAGGTCCACCCTCCCAGGCTTCGCCTCCCCTCTTTGTGGCGGAGTAAGTTTATTGCTTACTGCCTGAGGCGCCCCCACCAGGGCTGCCCAGGCAATTTTTTAAACCTCACTTTCTCGACCCGACCTTTGGTCACATCTTACTTGTGGGAGTAAGACAAACACTGGGCTCGTGCCTAACTCCTGGAGAGGAGTAAATCAATAGTTCTTGGTTTTTTGGCTAAGATCAAAGTGTAGTATCTGTTCCGATGGATACTGCACCCGATAGACTAGTATTGTCTTGGCCTTCGGGGCTTGATTTACGCCGGTCTATCGGTCCGTCCTGTGCAGTTCTAGGAGGTCCACCCTCCCAGGCTTCGCTTCCCTCCTTTGGGGAGGAGTAAGTTTATTGCTTACTGCCTTAGGCGCCCTTACCGGGGAATGCTGACGGGGCTGCCCAGGCAATTGTTAAACCCCACTTTCCCGACCCGACCTTGGGTCACATCTTACTTGTGGGAGTAGGATAAAAACTGGCCTTGTGCCTAACTCCTGGAGAGGAGTAAATCAATACTCATACCACATTGGCCTTTTGGCCAAGATCAAAGTGTAGTATCTGTTCCGATGGATACTGCACCCTATAGGCTGGTATTGTCTTGGCCTTCGGGCTTGATTTAAGCCGGTCTATGGGTCTGTCCTGTCCAGTTCTAGGAGGTCCACCCTCTTAGGCTTCGCCTCTCCTCTTTGGGGAGGAGTAATTTTATTTCTTACTGTCTGAGGGGAATGCCGACGAGGCTGCCCAGCCAATTTTTAATTGCCAGAGTGCTCACCTTCTCGAGCGCTGGCTTTTCAAACCCCACTTTTCCGACCCGACCTTGGGTCACATCTTACCTTGTGGGAGTAAGATAAAACTGGCCTTGTGCCTAACTCCTGGAGAGGAGTAAATTAATACTCATACCACATTAGCCATTTGGCTGAGATCAAATTGTAGTATCTGTTCCGATGGATACTGCACCCCATAGACTGGTATTGTCTTGGCCTTCGGGACTTGATTTACGCCGGTCAATGGGTCTGTCCTGTGCAGTTCTAAAAGGTCCACCCTGCCATGCTTCGCCTCCCCACTTCGGAGAGGAGTAAGTTTATTGCTTACTGCCTGAGGCGCCCTTACCGGGGCATGCCGACGGGGCTGCCCAGGCAATTTTTAAACCCCACTTTCCCGACCCGACCTTGGGTCACATCTTACTTGTGGGAGTAAGATAAAAACTGGCCTTGTTCCTAACTCCTGGAAGGAGTAAATCAATACTCATACCACATATTGAGAATAATGATTGATATTAACACATCATTTTTCATCCTGAATTAAAACACATTCCTAATAAGCAGAAGTGTACGATTGTTTATTGCCGGCTTAGTTATGTTTTTTACCATTGGTTTCGCTATTTTGTATTAAAATCAGATACTTACAGTAAGTACCACATGTTTGTTGCCCAGATCTATACGTGAAATTACTGCGATCCATATGACTAAAATCGAACTTAGCACGTCTAGCTAATCGGTAGGCGTCATTATCAACTTCACCCCCACCACTACTAACTATTCATTATAACGATTTTATTAATTAAAACCGGACATTCGATTGAGATACGATGATTAACAACATTTATCGCTCAGTGTATATACGTGTATTATGTGAGACGAAATGTATGTTGTGACAATTTAGAATAATCTAGTTTGAATTCGGCAGAAGTAAATTGTTCTTCTAGTATATTTGTACAATCTATTCCATCACTAACATTGCTATTATTTCATTTTCTTCAAGATGGCTCTCCGGAGAAGCAGTAAGTCTACGGTCCTTATATCTAAGATCACCGATGATCAAGTGTCAGGGATCTGTACTTAGCTTGTGAATAAAAAGAATAACAAACCAATTTATACGAGAACAAAAGCAGGAAAATAAAAAAAATATGGAGTTTAATTCCGCCGAGTCTTGAGAGAAATGTGTTTATTGCATGTCATTGATATCTGTGAAAATGGCCGCCCACGTTTCCTACGCAATAAACTGGTCATTGCTTTTTTAACCAGACGTTTGGGCGACGTTCGTCAATATGTTTATCGCAAATACATCATTTCAGCACAAAATACATTTGTTGCATGTTCAATGTCATAGCGACCTTCTTAGAGGGAATATTTTAAAGTCATTCAGTACTCACATAAATAAACACATCTTGATATATATATATATATATATATATATATATATATATATATATATATATATATATATATATATATATATATATATATATTCTAAAGAAGCTTTGAGTCATTAAAAAAAAAAAAAATTAAAAAAAATTTTTTTTTTAATTAAAAAAAAATAATAATAAAAAATGTAAAATGCAGTTTGAATTCCTCAGACAAACTAAATGAATCCAAGATATTGATGACTTAACATTCGTTGGAAAATTAATAAATGAAACAATATAAGTAAAATAAAAAAATTAAAAAAATAAAAATAAAAAGGGGGGTGGTTAATTATCTAAGAGTGAAACAAAAACAGGAGACCTTAAGCGTCTAATATTAATACGGGGATTATCAGCTGTTTACCATGTAACTGTTTCGGAGAATTAAAAACAGGGCAGTTTTAATATTCATGGCTCTTCAATGGTACTGATTATACGACCATTTCCCCAATAATATATATATATATATATATATATATATATATATAATTTATATATATATAATATATATATGTATATATATAATATATATATATTTATATATATATATTTATATATATATATATATATATATATATATATATATATATATTTATATATATATACATGAAATTAAAATGGAATAAGTGGCAGACACAAAAAGCTCAACGTTTCGCCCAAATGGGCTTTTTCAAGATATGTATATATATATTATATATGTATATATATATATATATATATATATATATATATATATATGTGTGTGTGTGTATATATATATATATACATATGTATATAAATATATAAATGTACATTTATATATATATACATATATAAATATACATTTATATATATACATATATAAATATACATATATATACATATATACATATACATATATATACATATATACATATATACATATATATATATATACATATATATATACATATATGTATACATATATATACATATATACATATATATGTATATATATGTATACATATATATACATATATACATATATATACATGTATTATGTATATATATATATATATATATATATATATATTTATATATATATGTATATATAAACATGAAGAAAGAGGTAAAATGCCTTCATCAAATACCATGTGTTAAATGCATATATTCATTATTAAAATCAAAATAAAAAATCAAAACATGTGTTTTCTTCATCTTGACTTTTTTTATCTAATATTTCGTTGACATAACAAGCCTCGACAGAGCTTTAGACAAAGAAAATATATCAACATTTTTTTTTCATAGTAATCCTTCCTAGTCTTCTGGAAGTGGCGTCCGATGTTAAGTGGACTAACGGTGCAAATGTCTTTTAAATTGAATTTTAATCGCGCATGGTCGCTGGTAGGTATACATTAAGGAAAGTTTATTTTTTAAGCATCTTTAGAATTGTAAGCATAAAGAAAGAGGCAAAGTGCCTTCAAAGAACGATGTGTTAGATGCAGATAGTTATTATTAAAATCAGAAAAAAAATAAAAGCATTTTTCTTCATCGTGACTTTTTTCTTTTAAAAAAAAATATATATACATATATGCATATATATATATATATACATATATATATATATATATGATTTATTTTTATATTTATAGTCAAACTTTCCCAAACTATGTGATTATTATTATTTACTCACTAGGAGTTCTCACACAGATCATCAGTGATTGCTCACCGACAACTGGTGGTATTTCCTGGAGTCTGAGTGACAACAAGTCACCCCAGATTTCCAGTATTCTCCACCTCTTTTCGAAAGCCATCGCCAATAAATTTGCAGTATCAAAACAGCCGGTTATTATTGATTTCTCGCTGGTAAGGACCATTCGTGTTCTCTGGGGTTTGGGTGGCAATAAGCCTCCCCGAGGTCCCAGCAGTCTTTACACTTCCAGTGGAGGTCTAGTTTGTGCTGTCGCTCCTCGGTCTTCGCATCCTCCTTGACCCTATGCAAATATTTTGTGTGGGGTCAGCCGAGACTGGTACACTTTTTAAAAAAATTTTTTAATATATATATATATTTTTACATTATTTATTTATTTTTTAAATTTTTTTCTTAAATTAAACAAAAAATATTTGTTATTGATTTATTGTTTTTTGGGGGAGCTGACTATTTTTTATTTATTTATTTTTTTAGGGGAGCTGATTATTTTCTATTTATTTATTTGGTGGGGTGGGGGTGAGCTTATGGTTTTTCTTGCTCTTTCTTTTCATTGGTATATTTTTGTGTTGTGTCAGTTGAGGCCGCTGTAATTTATTGGGGGAGGGGAGGGGCTTATTAAGTGATGTTTCTTGCATTTTCTGTTTCTTTGTTTGTGGTGTGTTCTTTCGTTAGTTTTGTTTTCTTCCTGTGTTAGATTCCGCATAATCATCATCATCATCGTCGTCGTCGTCGTCATCATCATCGTCATCATCATCATTCTTCAACTTAAAACTTTAAATACTTTTATAGGTATGTCATTCTCCCAACAAATTCATGTAAACATTCAGAAATAGCACTTTAAATAAAATGGAGCTTGTCAATTCACTACACATCCTACAAAATGCCCCCAACACATATATTTCTAAACTAGGTTGTTAAAAACATGAAAGTAACTTAACTTAAAAAGATACATTAACTACATTTAAGAAACTGAATTACAAAAAGAATAATTAGACTAGAAAACTCAACAAAAAGTAAAAAAACAATACGAAAACAAAAAATAATTTGATTTAAAAAAATTTTTAATATAAAATTTAAGAAAAATAACTTATTTTGAAACAATGAGACTATCTATTACTTTCCTTACGTGTAGCTTATTGGCCTGTTTGCTAAGATCAAAGTGTAGTATCTGTTCCGATAGATACTAAACCCTATAGACCGGTATCGTCTTAGCCTTCGGGGCTTGATTCCGCCGCTCTGTGGGTGTGTCCTGTGCAGTTCTAGGATGTCCACACTCTCAGGCTTTGTATCCCTTTCTTGGGGTGGACTAAGTTTATCGCTTACTGCGTGATGCGACCCTACCGGGGAATTCCGACCCCAGGTATTTTTTGTAGGTCAGAGTGGTCATCTTCTCGGGCGCTGGCTTTTAAAACCCCACTTTCCCGATCTTGTGTCACATCTTACTGCTGTGGGAGGAAGATGCTACTAAACAAAGTGAAGGTTAGGATGTCACTTGTTTACCAGCATTACCCCCACATTCCATTGATCATTACATCATAATTATAAGTATTTTAGTATGAACGCATCAAGCACACTCTTTTATACCGTTGATATGAATTAAGCGAAGATGTAAACCTTGTTTCCCGATTCATCATACAATAGACTTACAATTATGCTAAATAATCTTCATTTTGATAAAAAAATTTAAAACGACACAAAAAGTAAATGAATGTATTCATAATATTAACCAACATTCTTGGTGTATTTACTATTCTATTATTGTTTTAAGCTAAAGCAATATCATGTGATAAATCGGAATAGTGAGCTATCAGAACAAACCTTTATTAATTCTTATATCTGCATTCGTAATAAGAAAGTGTCCTGGAATAATCCAGCTGATTCCACGTTGGAATTGAAATGTGTGTACACACGTGTAGCCACATTCTTTTAGGAGATTATAAGTGTGATATTATATGAATATATAACTCTCATTAATATTGAGCATTTTGATTTAAACGTCATTAGAAATATATTTTATTTTCAATTCTAACAAACAATTCTTGACCCCAATACTCGCGTTGTTTTATTTGTCTTGGTAATAAAAAGTGTCCCTCGTTATCAGCAATTATATCTAATTCGCCAATATTATAAAAGTTTATTTTAAAAATGTATTATGTACAGACACAACTATAAGTAATATATATATATATATATATATATATATATATAATTATTATTTATACTTTTAAATTTCCTTAACTTATGTAAATATTTCACGGAAAAATACTAGCAGGTTTAACTTTTTGTAAATTGTAATTAAACTCATTCTTGTAACTTTTGAAGTTATTTTGAATTCAGTTTGAACTTCTCTGAAGTACTTTCATTTAAACTATGTCAGTCACTTTTTAAAAAATATGTTGAGTTAGGGGCGTCTTATAAGAAATATAAAGTGGTATATGGTTTCTCCTTCTAGGCTCCCATGGCCTGCTGCAAGGCCCTTTGGTATTTGGACATTAAAATTCTCTTTCTCCCATTCCATTTTCCTTCCTTTTCCCCTTTGAGATTTACAAAATGGTATAAGTCATTCTCATTTTTCAGTAAACTAGTGACAAGAAATCGAAAATGTAAACAATTACAATACAAATGGCTTAATATATTAGTTAGTGTTTTCCTCTATTCAATTTATGCTTGTCCTGCATAGTTTTGAAGTCTCCTTCCGAAAACATTTCATTCTCCCGGGATCAAAATAATATTTATATATATATATATCCTATTCACACAATCATCGAATGTGCAAAAAAAATAAAATACCTAGCTATAGGGTGAAGTCTCTCATGATTAATCGCCATCACATACATACACATGCTAGAATAACACACCTTCCATTTTAGAATATTTTTCAAAAGATATGTCAACATTCTTATCCAAACGTCATCTCGCGAGAAAGCTAACATAATCTTCATTACATTTAAATGCACTGCCCTAACATACAATTCTCTATTGAACACTTAACACATCAATATTCCTCTCACTAATAGACTTCATTTAGAGAACAAGCGCATTACACACTATAATATATGCTTCCTAAAACTACCGCATTTTAACGATATAATCATATCGATCATCTGCGAAACCCTCTGCAGAGAACACTTACCCATACAACTTAGACAATTATTATTAAGAGTGAAACAAAATCTATCTAAAGCTAGAACAGTGCACAACAACAACCCATGCACTCAACAAATTTTCCCATGAACAACACAGCATTACGTAATCACACGTATGCGTTATACCAAATACAATTATATACATTCTATGAAATATATACAATTTGTACACATTGAAATGTGCACTATGATACATATGTTCCTGTCATTAAATACAATTTATAAGCATTGGAGGGGGGGTTATTGGATTAACATTTAGTGACCATAACTAATACAACTACTATATATATATATATATATATATATATATATATATATATATATATATATATATATATATATGCATGTGTGGGTGTAAGAATTATGCGCTCTTTCAGAAAATAGCTTCTAATTAAAAAGGTACAATAAGTTTATAATAATTGGTATTTTCATGAACGCCCATTTCGGTACTTTCAGATTTTTTGATAAAGAGATAAAACGTAAGTGAAATTGTCGGATATTTCTCTGTTTATTGACATCAATAGAAAATGGTCTTTTATTTCCCGCCCTTGCAAGCTTTTTACTAACACCCCCGTATTGGAAAAGAGCCAATTATGATATTTATAATATTCAGATACGGTTACTTGGGAACATATTTAATGGTACAATGAACTCTAAAGACTGAACGAAACTGCCAATTTGTGAAAATATTAATTTGGCTTGTCGGTGTTCCAATAGGGCCAGGTAAGTCGGGGGGGGGGTGCGATGCTCAATTTAGGCAGCGAAAAGATGAGCATGTTATGTAAAATGATACTTTATAAACAAGCATTTTATTGAAATAGGTTAGAAATTAAACGAATTCTATCTCACAAAGATTCCTGAGTTAAAAAGTATATGTCTATATAGTGTCGGATTTTACATCAGTCGAAATGTGTTCAATAACTACGAAGCCAAGAATAGTAGCGTATATGAAATGGGTTCGTTCTTAGTATTTATCGATTAATTTAATCAAGGAATATACATTTTATATATATATATATATATATATATATATATATATATACATATATATATATATTTGTATATATATACATATATATATTTGTATATATCTAAATATCTATCTATTTATATATGTATCTCTCTATACATATACATATATATATACATATATATATATATATATATATATATATATATATATATATACATATATATATATATTTGTATATATATACATATATATATTTGTATATATCTAAATATCTATCTATTTATATATGTATCTCTCTATACATATACATATATATATACATATATATATATATATATATATATATATATATAATTACTATTAAGTAATAAATATTTAATTATTTTCTACATACGTATACGTTTTTTGCGGAATCATGAGTGTAGATGTAAACATTTAAACCTGTCGCACGATTCGAACCACCGAACAAGAGTCACCTTACCTTAGACTTCAATTCCGAATGCTCTAACACACACACACACCCACACACACACACCCACACACACACATATATATATATATATATATATATAGTGAGAGAGAGACAGACATACAGACAGACAGACATACATTCACACAGACATGCCTACACACAGACAGACAGACAGACAGACAGAGAAACAGCCATACAGGGACAGACAGACATACAGACAGACGGACGGACATCGATTCATAGAGAGAGACAGACAGGCAATCAGAGAGAGATGGAGAGAGAGATAAAGTTATGTGTAGTTGGTTGTGGCAATAATGACAGCTTATGAAAGCTATCTTATTGTGATATACGTCATAAGGTATTGGGGTTAACTCCCTTACATATATCGTCTGCATTACGTCGCTACATTAATGGACGTGTATAATACTTTATTCGCATACTAAATAGCAATCTACGTACACGTGTTTTACTGTATCTTAAATCATCATGTGTTGCTGACTATAGGAAGATTCGAACTTACAATTACAGTCTCTAGTCTTACCAGTGAGCTACATGACCTTGCCTGAACTATGTAGGATGTTTTATCGCTTAAATATTAAATTATGTTTTATTTGTTGGCAATAATGACAGTTTATTATAACTATATTATGACGATTAACTTTCTAAGGAATTTGGAAAGTGTACACTTTCGCATTCATTACCTGCATTCTGCCGGCCATTTAGGGGACGAAAATACTTTATTTATTTATTTATTTATGAATAGATGGCATTGTTACATCGATACACTTTCTCAGCTTTATGTACATCGCTAGCATGGCTAATTATGTAAAGATTCGTACCCACGGTTTTAGTCTGAATTATTACCAGTGAGCTTCAAAGCCCTGCCCGAAAGCTGGACGATTTTAATCACTTAAATGTAAAGTTATGTTGTGTTTGCGATAATGACAGCTTTTTGAAGCTATCTTATAATGATTCACTTGCTACATCTTTAAGAAAGTTTACTCAGTTTTATATATATATATATATATATATATATATATATATATATATATATATATATATATATATATATATATTATTTCTTATCCAGTGGGGTTTAACTCGCAATCAGTTAACCTTACAGCAGACATGTGTCCAGCAAGATGAGGGAAAGTTCACCTTCGGGACCGAACAGAATCGCTTGTGAGATCCCTCAATACGAAACTTTAACTGCCTATGGAAACATTACAATCGTCACCCATGAATATTTTTTTTTTAAATGAAGCCACAATATGAATATTATTCCGTTTCCTATAAAATTATTTCAATAAACTTATTTTAAAATCTCATCAATCAGAATAAAATAATTTCAAAGATGTACTTTATTTAATAGCAGTTAACATTTCTATTAATACTATATCTTAAAATATGAGTTGGCAAAAAGGATTACTTATCAAAACCATTTTTCTGAAAAATAAATGAAACTGATTGTATATCTCTATCCGAGATGTTTCATATAAACAATAAAAAGACATCAGCATTGCGAATCTACATCATACAGTATGCATACTATTTGGAATACACTTGAATCTTTATGCCAACCTTTATCTTCATGACTATCTATATCTCTGAAAAATACATATGTTGCTGAAATATGATGAATTATCCTTTTGATCCGAAAAAAATACAATGGGCGCCAATGTGGTAATTAAACAGGTTTTAGCTTTTACACTAATTATTCGGATTATCTAGTGTCCATTTGATATGTTTATGTGATATTCAAAGTCGTCAGTTATTCATATAAACTTCGCTAGCTAAACATAGTAACTTCATAATTTAAGAGAATGATTGATTATTTTGTTTTTTATTGAAGTATTAAACTGAACAAATTCCATGGGGTCAACTTTTGTCTGTATGTCTGTATGTTATGTATATATTAATTCCGTATGTTTGAGAGTGCAAAACCGACTTCCTAATCTAGTTCGGGATTGTATCTTTTCCTCTATATTAACAGACGGTTGCTTTTCCATTATTTACTCTATCGTCTTTTTATTATTGTAGGTGCTATAGAAAGCAACAGTCGATGCTCTCTCCTGTAACACTTTTACAGCAAGTCCCCGTCCAGCTACGAGCACTGCAAATGATGTCTCTTTTTTCCTCTATGTGAATAGAACTAAATAGAATGTACATGCACGGAGCTTATTTCAAGAATTATTCCAATGTGCTCATCACGCATTGCCGAAAAGATGGGAGAGTGAAATAACGTCTAAATGGCAAATTAAGCGGTCATATTAGCAAGTTGTCAAGAGAACGCAATGGACTTCACGTAGACTATTGTATTAAAGGGGAGTTGTTAACTTTCTTGCAGTGCTTAATAATATATTCAAATTTACACATACACATGTGTTTCATCACTAACCTGTTATCATAAGTATATGAAGAGACAGCCCTTGCCGGCTACACGGTTCGAACCCCAATACAAAAGTTATCGGAGCGCGTACCGATGTGTCTACCGCGAATTTCCGTAGTAATGAGAGAGGGAATTAACATCTAAATAACAAAGTCAGCTGCAATATTATCAAGTCGTCAAAATAACTAAATCGGCGGTACCTAGAGTATATCATTGAACTATATATTACTGCTTGCTGTAACTTATCACAGTGCTCAGTATATCTCCATCTGTATCTCAAAATAAGGAAGAAGAAAAGAAAAGAAACATAAAACAGTCTCGCCTGACAAAGTTGTTCTACAACGAAAGCTGGAAAAAAATTAAATAAATTAAGTTTTCAGTAAAATTGCACGATTGTTGATTTTAAAAATATTTCATTTAAATACACATACATATATATATATATATATATATATATATATATATATATATATATACAAGTGTGTTTGTAATAGACCAATATCGAAACATAAATTACCCTAAATTAACTGAAAGTTATGTATGCTTATTATTATTTGTTTTATTCGTAAAGCTGTTCTCCTCTCCGGTAATATTCTCACAACTGTTCGGTCGATGTAACCTCTGACTTTATTCAAGTGCATCGTATCGAACTCGAGAATACGTACTGAATTTTGACCGTCACTTTTTATTTAATCCACAGGGAACACCTGCTCTCTTTCGTCAGTTATTACAGGATAGATATCTTAATAATTCGTAATTGTATAATAATATCGCACGCAGTAAGGATTGAACCTTCAGCCCCCAGAAGATTTTCACTTGCAGTGGATTATTTCTTAGCACTTATATCTATTACGGAAGGGCCTGTTACGCTACTTATATATAATACAGGATAAGTAAGTCCAGGGTCACTGTCTAAAGCTTTGAAGACATGATCGCATGCAAGAGCATTCAAGGTATACAATGCTTTATGGATTTAAACAATAAAAACCTGCAGCTGAGAAACATATATTTAACAAGTAAAATCGCTGAAATGACGAACGTGCAGAAAATGATTCACAAAAGTCAGAATTATAATACGTGGTAATCTTGCAGTACAATTAACAGACACTAAATCAAAAAAATAATAACTTTCAACAAACGCCTTGAAATTAATCTACTAAACTAATTAATTGTAAGATGTATTATTTCTATATTTCTTTTCGTTTAGTTGACTTGTGGAAATACGAAAAAAAATAACTACAATTTACGATAACATAATGCCAAGCAGCTATTTTGTTCTCGAGTGTTAAATATAGAGATTACGAATGAACTTAATTTTTAAAAAGATTTACTCAAACACATTTTCAGAACGTTTAAATTATTCAGGTCGGTAGAAAACTAAACTTAATCTGTTTAGTAAAAGTTATTTCATATATATGTTCTTCGATTTTGCATCAATTATGAAAATGATTTACAAAAGTCAGAATTATAAAACTTGTTAATCTTGTAGTACAATTAACAAGAACACTAAATAGAAAAATTAATAACTTTCACCAAACGTCTTAAATGTAATTTGCTTCCGACTAATGTACTTCTAATATAAACTAATTAATTGTAAGATGTATTATTTCTGGATTTTTTTTCGTTTAGTGTACTTGTGGACATACGAGACGGACACAACTCTAATTTACGATAAGATAAAGCCAAGCAGCTTTTTTTCTCGAGTGATTAAATATAGAGATTGCGAATGAATCTAATTTTTGAATAAATTTACTCAGAAAGATTTTCAGATCGTTCAAATTGTTCAGGTCGGTAGAAAAGTGCATCTTAATCTGTTTAGTAAAAGTTATCTGTTGTATATATTCATCAATTTTAAGTAAATAATTTACAAAAGTAAGAAGTGTAATACTTGATAATATTGCAGTACAATAAACATACACTAAAGCGAAAAATGAATAACTTCCACCACACGCCTTAAATGTAACTATACTGGAAGTTTATCTACTTTTTTCCATTTTAATTATTGTTTTAATTTTATTCAGCAAATTTGATTTTAAAATATGATTTTGAAAATTAAATTTACTTTTTACTGTATATTTTATTCATAGAATTATTTATTGAATGAAGTTACCCCTATAACTAATGTAATAAAATTAATGTTGTTTTATACTGTAATATAAAAATAATTAGGTGTATATACTTTTCTAAACATTCAATATGTTAATGCATGTGGATTAGAAAGGTAGTCCGAATAATTCATATAATATTAAGCAGAAGTGTTAATATATCGAAAAACAGACGATACGATTCTATTACATCTGTATGTCTCGATTATGCCAGGCGTATACTACCAGTTGGATTATTTCTGATATAATAAAGAAACAAAGGTCAGCCCTGCAATGCCAGTCTGGGTGAATCTCGGCAAAAATCGAAAATTCATCGATGTGTAAAAAGTAGATTTTAATCTGCTCTGTGGGTAATCGTATCCTTTGAAGTCGGTGTCGTTGGAAATTTGCCATTTGTTGGTGGCTGTTTGAGTGTGCAGAGAGCGCCGGCCTTAACCTCGGCCCAGCGTGATTTGAAATATTGTTTTGTGCAAAACGTGAGACAGTGTATAAGAACCAGTGAGGCGTGGCACGTCTTTGAGTAATGGCGATAGTGTTCGAAACATATTTTCCTAGTTTTTTTCGTGTTCTCGGAATATTTTTAATCACTTACTTGTTGAAAAGTATTTTAAGTACTACTACTGCTACTATTATTTCTACTGCAACAACTAACGACACAAATAATGATGTAAATAATCAAATAAAAAATAATATTGAATACAACAATACACAACATTAATAATATCAACAATTATAACAACAATGACAATAATACAGCAACTATCACGATACACATCACGATAAGAAAAACAATACAATAAATAAGAACAATACCAATGAAAAAGGCAATTATACATCTAAAAACAATAATAAGAATAATAACAATAAACATAGCAATACAAACAAATACAATATTCATAAAAATGGCGGCCACAGTAATTATAATAATTATAACAATAATAATAATAACAATAATAATAATAACAATAATAATAATACAGCTACAATCCTGAGAAATGTCCTCGAATGCGGAAACCAACCCACATAAGAAACGAATGGAGAACAAACACATGGAAGCACAAGACAACAGAACCGGGGAAAATACAACCGCGAGAGAGAGGCGCAAGCATAGGCTGACACCACGAATATTATGGACAGAGGGTCGATGAGGGAAAACGCAAACCAGACCTCCACTGGAAGAGCGCGGACAGCTCTGGGACCTTAGGGGGGCTTGTTGCCACCCGGGCCCCAGAGGAGACCAATGGCCCTTATCACCGTGAAACCGGTGGTAGGTGGCTGTTGCGATACTGCAAGGTCATCAGCGGTGATGAACGAAAAGAGGTGGATCATACTGGAAGTCTGAGGAGGCTTGTTGTCACTCAGACTCCAGGGAATACCACAGGTTGTTGGCAGTGGGTGATAACTGACGATGACCAGTGTGATAACTCCTAGTGAGTAAATAATAGATTATGATAACAATAATAACAATAATAACAATGATAATAATAATACAAATAATTTTTAAAAAAATGATATAAACATTAATTATATCACAGCTAAATTGTACCCCACTCTTGCGTTCGTCAGACGAGGTGATGTTGCCTGGCCGTTTCCGAGATCGATGGGTCACAGGGCGTTGATTTGTTGAATCTATTGTCTGGATGCGGTGTCGAGTGTTCTTGTCTAGTTACCAGCACACTTCCCACGTTGTGACTGTTTATAACAGTGAGCGATCATACGGCGGGCAATAACCGTTTACTTGTGCAGAAGAAAAAGCATTCAAGCAGAACTAAAAATAAACAAATAATGGCATTCAACTCGGGCTGGGTTTTGTTTTTTTTTCTTAGGAAAAGTAATTATTCAACAAAAAAAAATACAATATCAATATACACTTGGTTGGTTGCAAAACAAGATCGCCCAGTACTCAAAAAGTTCACTCTGTGTATAAAACTAGTAAAAATACATAGGAAAAGTCTGAATTACTCTTCCTTAATCTTTCCCTGTGTGAGCGACAAGTGACTGGCGAGGGACATGGTAGTGAGGGGGAGCAGAATTTCCTTCTCGCGTGCCGATCCTGTCCAGCTTTACTGGCTGACTCTGCTAACTCACTCCCCCGCCTTACTCTGCCACCTTCCTCTGCCGAATTAATCCCGTCACGAAATCATATATTATTGAATCACATTTTATTGAAAAGCTTGTGGCTGACATCACTGTCTCCCGTCACAGTTCGCCCACAACGCGCTAAGACAATCTTTAGTTATGTTTGTGTTGTCACAATTAATTAAATCCTTCTAACTCCATTCATGGAGGGGGTTTGTTTTTTAAGACCTATCCTCGAGAAATAACAACAACAAAACGACACGACAAAAAGTATATTTGTTGTTCTCAACAGCTGGGCAATCTTCCTGGGCTCTTATGCGAAATTGGACATGATGGGTTAGAAGCCTTTTTCCAGACTCACCGGCGTCTTGAAGTGCTGATAATTCAAATTTTAAGCAAAATTCACACACGTTCATACCCTTGCTCCATTTCGTGGGGCCCTCTCTCCGTATGTCATTTTCACTACATGCATACTAGTTCACTATCGGAGTCTTCCTGGATCTCGTGGGACCGGCGGATACTTGTCACAAAAAAACAGTAAATGCAGACTCTGTGTGTTGCAATACCCGTTCCTTCAGGGAGTCCGGTAGCATCAAACACAACACAATGATAGAAACAAGGATATGCTCGAGAAACTCCGTTTCTGTATTCTTCTCCACTAGCTGGTATAAGTTGGGTATACAAATATATATAATTAAATATTTATTTGTCAGCAAATGTCCTTTGGCAGTATTGTGCTAACCCTTGGCTTACGAATAACCCACTTTCTTTACCTTGGCGGCTGTTGATTGTCGACTCTACCCAACGTAGGTTATTTTCACGAAAACCAGGCAGTGATTTACCTTAAAACCTAGAGAGAACAGGACAATACGTTTTGTAGCACCTGCTCCCGGGATCTTGGGAAGGCTTGTTATCCATTCGCCAGTTGTGTACAGCAGTTCGGCCGTGGTGGAGGTACCTCTCATCGGGGTTGACCCACGACAAGTTTTTCTGTATATCCTCTCAACTCGGTCTCTGCTACGTAAACACTCTTTCTTCCTACGTTTAAAACCGCCGTTTTAACTTTGCATTCCAGGGGCCTTCTTCTTCTGCCTCGTGCACCTGCCTCTTTTAAAGGTTACCAAGTCGTTTTTTTACGACGGCATGCTCCGAAATGAACTCCTCGACCTCACACACATGGGGTCGTTTAAAGGTCACCGGTTCATTTCCGTTTGTTTTAGCCTAAATGACAATCTATATCATCTTCGGCCTTTCTTCATTATTGCAGGGTCATGCACTTAGCCTCTTCGTGCCGTCTTATGCGTTATGACTCAACATGTCTGAATATTTATTCTACATGTGGATCAATGAACGAGCGTTAATTCACATCCTTGGATTTATCAAACTAGCCGAAATAAGATTTAAAAGATAGACACAACTGTGTGGGGAAAGTGGTACACTGTTAATAATTCAAACAACTGCATTTTGTATATTTCAGAAAAACAAAAATAAAAAACTCCCCTAAGACAGGTGTAAAAACAGAGAATCTCATCCAAAAATGTCGATCGATGTAATATTAGTAACTTAGAATTGAATACACCTTGTAAAGTCGTAGTTGCTGTCGTCTCAGCATACAATAGAATCGATATCAAGGAGATATAAAAACAATATCAAGGAGATATAAAAACAAATCAAATACACGGATATTGCCAGTAAAACGGGGTATAGAAACATGAGCAAGCTCAATATAATAACAATAATCGTAGAAGCAGCAGAAACAACACCTAAAATAGAAATAAAAGACTAAACACACTTGAAATAAACGGAATCACTTACGCTATACAACGGACGAGAAGAGTTGAATAGGCTAAACTCTGGAGGAAAATTATGGAATGCGGAAACCAACCCAAATGAACTTTAAAAAGTTGATCAGTCGCATGAAAGCTGTAATAGAAATAAACAAAACCATGGAAAGAACAACAAAAATCGAAGGCACTGAAACTGCAAGAAATGTAATAGGATAATGTTGTTAGTTTGAAGCAGTGTTTAGTGTGTATTTAAATGTATTCATAGAAAGCAATAAAATGAAGAGTTGTAACGGATAAATACAAACTGAAACATATAAAAACATATCACGTTGGAATGAGTTTTGCAGTTTAAAGCTTTTTATTTATAGTATTCTTTTAATTATAATTACAATCTTAATTGGCGTACAGAGCGGTTCGGTTAAGTTTCCGTATACCATACTATTTCGGGAAAATAACTTTCCATTCTTCAGATGTGTGCTCAATCTGAATTCAAACGTGCATAGCAAATACGTTGCCGGTGGGAACAGATCAGCAAAAATGAGATCAATTTATAATTGAACATTTTGAAAAACTTGTTTCAGATGCAATACATATTTGCAAGAAATGTCCATCACCCTACAAAAAACACAATTTGCCAGCAACAGCCTCTTCTGACAGAATAGAAAATAGCCGTGAAAGGTCAAGAGGGATTGAAAGAGCGAGGATGGAGATCACTAACCAGACTACTATTATAAGGGTGCAGAAAATACTGCAAGGTTGGATGGCTTATTCCGACCTACATCCCAGAGAAAAACAATAGTTGTTGTCAGTAAGAAGGCAATTGTTAACGTCTATTGAGATAATGGCACATCGTTTTCAATGCTTATCAAAAGTGTTGGAGAGCACAAGAAATCTTGTCAGACTTGTTGCCACTGAGACATTAGGGAACACCTCGGTTGTTGTTAGTGGGCAATAACTGGAAATTACCATTCTGAACTGTCCTAGTGTCTATATAATAATAATAATAATAATAATAATAATAATAATAATAATAATAATAATAATAATAATAATAATAATAATAATAATAATAATAATAATATCATTATTAATTTGTAGCCGAATCATGTGGAAATTGCACGGTGCTTTCTACATCAATCTATAACATTTCTTGTTAAAGACCCAGAATAAAGATAACTAACCAGACCTCCACTAGAAAAGCAGAGAGAATACTGGGATCTCGTGGAAGGCTAATTGAAAACAAAATCCGTGAAAATACCAATTGTCGTTGTCAGCTAAAATTCTATTGTAAGCGGCTTTTGATTTGCAATGCTTATCGAATGAGGTAAACCGTACTGAAAATGATGGGGAGATGTGTTGTTACTTACACTCACGAGATAACTACCTGTTATTATCAGTTATCACTTTCTGAGGAAAATCTCTGTGATAACACACAGTGATATACTACTACTACTACTACTACTACTACTACTACTACTACTACTACTAATAATAATAATAATAATTAACATTTTTTAAAAGACAAGGGATAATTTTAACAAAAGGAGGGGGGCAACAATATATATATCACTGAGGAAAATCTTACATAGTATTTAGTCTGATGCGTATATAAAGTTGTTATACACACCGGTCAGCAGGACCACGTCGTCATAGTCGTCTCATAAACTGCGCTCAAATGGTGAGGTTTATTTCAATTTTAAGGAATATTAGTTAGCAGACTGTACAATTACAGAAGCAAGGAATATAATTTCAGATATGGGTTAATGTATCAGAGAGAGAAAGAGAGAGAAAGAGAGAAGGATAGACATATATACAGACATGCAGACAGGCAAACAGGCACACACACATACATACATACATACATACAGACATACATACATACGGACAGACAGACATACAAACATACAGACAGAACGAGAGAGCAAACGGGTTGAGCAAAATTATATTTAGTTATTATTGTGCGCTTGCTTGCAACAGGATTGAGCGACTTTTTAGCGTGCACTCCCGTTCGCATATCTGCCATACCAGAGCACCGATCATTTTCTCCCGAAGCCCAGTGATGTCCTCACTTCTGTTTTCTAATCACGGTTAATCCATTAACAAAATACATCTCAGTGTTAAGAATAACGATCGACTGCGAAAACCAAGGTAAATAACACGTAATTGCTGACCTACCAGAGATACTCTGGCATAACATTACACAACTAAAATTAGAAGGAATATTCTGCGAACTCTGTGGAAAATGAAACCACCAGAGATGATGAGAAAAATCACATAATCTGAAAACCCTAAAATAACAAAGAACACTTAAGCATATGTTGGTGCGAATGAAGAGTGCGCGAAGGCTACAAAAGATGCATACGTCCACTGGTTTACTACAATCATCGGAATACTTATACCATGAAGAAACTAACGAATGTTTACAACAATAAATAATTGATAACTGAGAGATATGAAATGTGGGGAGGTATCATGTAACTGTGATTCAAGAGGACGTTACCTATTGTTATCTGAAAGCGATCACTGGTAATGGATGACTTGAATTAGAACTCATTAGGAATACATTTAAACAAATCCTTAACACACCGATACCGTTTGTACGAAAGGAAATGTCTTTAGAAGGTGGGATAGGTAAAAAAGACAGATAACAGATAGCACTATTGAGATCTAGATTTGTAGATAATAAGGATTTATACACTTTTCAGAAGGAGTATTGTAACTGAAATTCTGTGATAATAGACTGATTATTATCACCGAAAACTTAATAGCAAACGGCTGGTACGAGTATGAAAAATAATCCAGCCCCCATTCTAAAGCAGGGATCAAACTATTGAAGTCAGTATCTAAAATTACCAGCACACGAATATGCGGTTCCCATAAATAATATATACACTGTTCCTATATAAACATTGACGACAACTGCAGCAATGGTATATTTGTTTTTTACAAAGTATTTTAAATTACGGTAAAGTAGTAGAAGACGATAGCATCTTTGAAACCATTGCTAAACCCTAAGATGGCGGGGTAATATATATACATATATATATATATTAATTAATTTTATTTATACGTACATAGAACTAATCCATGACCGCGTGTACATCCGCATAAGCATGGCTTACTTAAACAATGATCGACATATCAATAGTGATGTCAATAGTCAGGTGTTTACTCCAAGATTATGAGGCTTTGCCTGAAAATATATACTATACCATCTGTACTACATTAATATAAATAACATATTCTCTATTTTATTTTTTGTTCCCTTCTTAAGTGACCTCAAGAAAAGTCAGACCACGTTGTGTAGTGCCGGTTGTTGTAATTCGTATT
>OY744535.1:77682140-77699640 GCA_963556195.1 Sepiola atlantica
CAATGGTGTAAACTACCCTGTATTTGAAAGTGGGACTCCAGCTATGACCTAGGTCAATCACAGCAGCCATCAGACCTGGATAAAAAGGCACGAGCCCTCTTATCTTCACTATGTCCAGCGACAACAAACAGAAATGAAAATGGCCTAAAACTCCAGCCATTGTCGGTTTCATGGAATAAGCGTTTTATACTGCTACCACTATTTTATGCTTGACAAGTGGAGCAACACTTCAAATAAGATCTTAACGAGTATGTTTTGCTTTTCTGAAATACGCCTCGTCTTGACACTATTTCAACCAGAAGAGGCATATACTGATTGATCGATGGACTTTCCCGTTTGTTGTTACGATGGATGCAAAAACAAAAGCAAATCTAAAAAAGAAAAAAAGTAATACGAAAAAGTAGTGTTTTGCGAAGTATGTAGCTTATTATATGTGTGATGGTCTCTTCCAGAATATTGAAGATGTCTTTCCAACCCATTACAACATGGTTGTCATAAAGTCTAATGTATAATCAAATCCTCTTAAGTAATTTACTGCCTGTGTTATCTATTATTTGTGGTGTCCATAATCGTCTAAATGACAATCTCTGAAATCTTTATTCTCGAATGGCTACGAACATTGATAAGCAGTGCTCTATGAGTCTAAAAATAGTAATACGAGGCTCGCGTTTAGTGGAAAGCGCTGAGTTGTTCAATGATGTGCAGGATCAGTATACGTGTGTCATTGTTCGAGAAATGTAAGCTTCATTTGAGGAAGATGTTTTGGTTTAGATCGGGTTCACTTTGTGCTTATCAATAACATCAATTACTTAATAAATTATAATCCCACTTTTCATTTCTTTTACTTATTTACTTTACGATTATTTTTGTTTAGTTTTGATTTTTTTTTAATATTTAAACAATTAATATCTTACTTCACATTCGTATTCCTCTTTTTCGACTTATTCCTATAGTATTTTTATCGTTCTTATTCGTGTCTTTTCTTGCTTTTCTTCAATCTATTCTAACTGTTAACAATAGTTTTGTTTTCTACACTTTTCTTCTTTTTCGTCTAATTCAATTTGTTCTTGGCCTTTTGGCTAAGATCAAAGTGTAGTATCTGTTCCGATGGATACTGGGCCCCATAGATTGGTATTGTCTTGGCCTTCGGGGCTTGATTTACGCCGGTCTATGAGTCTGTCCTGTGCAATTCTAAAAGGCCCACTCTCCCAGGCTTCGCCTCCCCTCTTTGTGGAGGAGTAAGTTTAATGCTTACTGCCTGAGGCTCCACTACCGAGGAATGCCGACGGGGCTGTCCAGGCAATTTTTAAACCCCACTTTCCCGACCCGACCTTGGGTCACATCTTACTTGTGGGAGTAAGATAAAAACTGGCCTTGTGCCTTACTCCTGGAGAGGAGTAAATCAATACATGTTACTATTCGACGCATTCTTCTTCTTCTTTTGCTCCGCATTCTTCTTAATATTATAATTGTTCTAGTAGTATATCCCACCAATACTATTTACTTCGTACTTTTCTTTGTTTTCACATCCTATGCTGCTACTACTACTACTACTACTACTACAACTACTACTACCGATGTACTACTACTTTTCTACCGATATTACTAGTACATCAACTACTCTTCCCTTGTTTCCAGTCTTCTTCGAAATCATCTAATTCAGTTCTTTTCCAACGTCTTTGTGTTTTTTTTCTTCTTCTACTCGACGTTCCTCTTCCCATCAGATCATTCTATCGATCCCTGTTTTTCTTATCTCCCTTATTTTTATTTCAACCTAATGTTTCTTATTCTTTCTTTCTCCGAATCGTCCGCCTTATTCTTACCCACCACTTCTTTACGCCGTAATCGTTTCCCCACCACCCGTGATTCTGTCTTTACTCTTATATTTATTCAACCACATATGTGTCTTAATCATTCTCTCACCTGCTGTTCTTATTCAACATAAAGTCTCCCTACATTCGCTTTCGTCCTTCTTGTCGAATTCCATTAAGTTGTTTTCATATTTCTCATAGCATATTCGTTTTTATTGCTGTTCTGTATCGACTTTATTGTCTCTTTCTATTACACAAAAATGTGTTTTTATTCCTTTTAGCACAAACTGCCCGTGCGTAATTCACTCGCATTTTGGGATCTTCCATTCTGACGTTTATGGTTAAAAATAATACAAACATCTCAGTCCACTTTTTCTACATTTTCTTTCTACGTATTATTTTCTAATGCATATTTATATTTTATTCTTAATTTGTTGATTTAATTTTCATGTGTTGTTTTCTCATTTCTTTTATATTGTTTTCTTATTTCTTTTATATTGTTTCCTTATTTCTTTTATATTGTTTTCTTATTTCTTTTATATTGTTTTCTTATTTCTTTTATATTGTTTTCTTATTTCTTTTATATAGTTTTCTTATTTCTTTTATATTGTTTTCTTATTTCTTTTATATTGTTTTCTTATTTCTTTTAGATTGTTTTCTTATTTCTTTTATATAGTTTTCTTATTTCTTTTATATTGTTTTCTTATTTCTTTTATATTGTTTTCTCATTTCTTTTATATTGTTTTCTTATTTCTTTTATATTGTTTTCTTATTTCTTTTATATTGTTTTCTTATTTCTTTTATATAGTTTTCTTATTTCTTTTATATTGTTTTCTTATTTCTTTTATATTGTTTTCTTATTTCTTTTATATAGTTTTCTTATTTCTTTTATATTGTTTTCTTATTTCTTTTAGATTGTTTTCTTATTTCTTTTATATTGTTTTCTTATTTCTTTTATATAGTTTTCTTATTTCTTTTATATTGTTTTCTTACTTCTTTTAGATTGTTTTCTTATTTCTTTTATATTGTTTTCTTATTTCTTTTATATTGTTTTCTTATTTCTTTTATATTGTTTTCTTACTTCTTTTAGATTGTTTTCTTATTTCTTTTATATTGTTTTCTTATTTCTTTTATATTGTTTTCTTATTTCTTTTATATTGTTTTCTTATTTCTTTTATATTGTTTCCTTATTTCTTTTATATTGTTTCCTTATTTCTTTTATATTGTTTTCTCATTTCTTTTATATTGTTTTCTTATTTCTTTTATATTGTTTTCTCATTTCTTTTATATTGTTTTCTTATTTCTTTTATATTGTTTTCTTATTTCTTTTATATTGTTTTCTCATTTCTTTTAGATTGTTTTCTTATTTCTTTTATATTGTTTTCTCATTTCTTTTAGATTGTTTTCTTATTTCTTTTATATTGTTTTCTTATTTCTTTTATATTGTTTTCTTATTTCTTTTATATTGTTTTCTCATTTCTTTTAGATTGTTTTCTTATTTCTTTTATATTGTTTTCTTATTTCTTTTATATTGTTTTCTTATTTCTTTTATATTGTTTTCTTATTTCTTTTATATTGTTTTCTTACTTCTTTTAGATTGTTTTCTTATTTCTTTTATATTGTTTTCTTATTTCTTTTATATTGTTTTCTTATTTCTTTTATATTGTTTTCTTATTTCTTTTATATTGTTTCCTTATTTCTTTTATATTGTTTCCTTATTTCTTTTATATTGTTTTCTTATTTCTTTTATATTGTTTTCTCATTTCTTTTATATTGTTTTCTTATTTCTTTTATATTGTTTTCTTATTTCTTTTATATTGTTTTCTCATTTCTTTTATATTGTTTCCTTATTTCTTTTATATTGTTTTCTTATTTCTTTTATATTGTTTTCTTATTTCTTTTATATTGTTTCCTTATTTCTTTTATATTGTTTTCTTATTTCTTTTATATTGTTTTCTTATTTCTTTTATATTGTTTTCTCATTTCTTTTATATTGTTTCCTTATTTCTTTTATATTGTTTTCTTATTTCTTTTATATTGTTTTCTTATTTCTTTTATATTGTTTTCTCATTTCTTTTATATTGTTTCTATGAATATTTTCCATTCTTTGAATTATTTGTTTACTTCCTTAACAGTATATATTGTTTGCGTTTTTTGCTGAATTATATTTCTTGCGCTTTCATTTCAGTTGTATCATTCTCTTTTATTTCATATTTCACTTTATTACATTTATTTATCTTTTTATTCTTTACCTTCGCTTTTTATACACTCTTTTTTATCTATTTAATCTTATTCTGTGTATCTCGTTCGTTATCTTTTTTTATCATACTTTTTTATGTTCTTATTTATCTTAAGAATTTTCTTCATCTTCTTTTTCTTTTCATTTCTTTATTATTCTCTTATACTTTATCATCATGTGAATAACTGATCGGTTTTACATATTTAACGAAATGTTTTATTCTACTCAAGCAGTTGTACGTATCATACTTATCCTTCATGTTTTTTTCCTGTTATTCCTGTTCACTTTAACTTATTCTCCGTCAACTTATTCTTTATTATCTTTTTTTCATCTTATTTTGCCATCTGCTTATTCTCCTGCTATTCTTTAATATCCTTCTCTTGCTCGAAATTCCTTTCATTTTTATCCTCTTTTTCTTCTCTCCCTTCTTTTTCTTCTTCTTCTTCTTATTATTATTATTATTCTTTTAGTGCTTCAACACTAGCATTTTTTCGTTGCTGTCTTCTCATAATTCACCTTACCTTGAACATGTAGATTCAGATTGAACAAAGTATATACACACGCTAAACTGCCATTATATATGTATTTTAAAATATTTTCGTTTAATATCAAATAATCCTTTTTACATATTAATCGGAACCTGTCACTTAAAAATGATTATTAACATTTATTACGTATATGGAAAAGGGGACTGCCTGGATAACACGCCCAACAGAATTTAGAAGTGATGAGTTTTTTTTGGAAGATTGAAATCGTAATTTAAATAAAATAAGGGATTGCTGATTTAAACAATGTTTAGCCTGCGATCTTTTGAGATATGTTGAAAAATTAACGTCAGCTGTTAAACAGGCGAGAGTGTCGATGGTAAAGAATTGAACGCTAATCAACATCTGTAAATTGTAAAGCTGAAACGTATTCTCACGATAGGAGTTGGAACATACGCCCAAATTACGAGAATAATATGCGATCTACTCTGGAGAGAGTTTACTCAATGAAACTACGGAGGATGTTTTTTCTCGGTCGGGCAATGCTAATGATCTGTCTTTTATATATGCACGGACGACAAACATAGTAAAAGGGAAGAGCAGATACTAGAAGAGAATGGCAGAGATTAGCAGAGGAACGAGCTTTGCTGGAGAGTGCCCTGCTTTTGAGAAAATTGCTGAATATCAATGGTATTTGGGTGAGTCCAAATCCGATGTGTTTACACCGCATATTCAACGATTATTATTGTGCTTGTAACACGGTCTTCTTTTGTTTTCGATAATATATTTTGATTTTCATATTTGGAAAATTATTGAAATCAATTTTTTTACCTTGCTGTTTTCTAAGCGTATTCATTTCCAGTTGACGTCGATATTCTTAAACAGATGCGCGACCTTGAGTTAAGATGAAAAGAAGCAACACGTTACGAAGCTCAGGCGGATCAAGTAAGACGATTTAACAATATATTGTATTCGTAAGGGCTGCGGAACACATTCTTTTATTCAACGCCCAGGGAACCAGACAAAAATATGCTAATACTTTTGAAAGGATGTATATCACCGAAATAACTCAAGTTTTTAAAGTAAATATATAATTTATTTTACAAAATATTATTAAATGCGTCGCCCGGGTTTTTAAAACATTTCTTTCAAAATGTTCTCCTTATTATATGTACCAGAAAATATATGCTCCCTTCGGTCGCATATTTTTGCTAGGCCGCCGCGTCAGAAATGAATGCTCACCCGCTAACCGATTGAGCCCAGTCATATTTCTTGGGTGGTTAGACATTGATAATAGAAACAGTTTGTAAATGAAAGCTTTACGGCGTAAAAGGTCACGCCGACATCCTAAACACACTTAAGGTCGTTAAAAAATGATAACATTGGAAGTTTTTCAAATCGGAAAAAGGTGTACTTAAAATAAAACAGTAAAAAAAATCAAATACTACGAACACGATTAGGTATTTAAATGCTCACGGAGAAAAAGTTTACCGAAATTAAATTAATTAGAATGTGTGTTTTTTTGAAATAGTAAGTTTTAAATCAATTATTATTTTAATTAAACAATTTGATTCAATAAATTTGTAAACATCAAAAATTTAATCATCTAAATAGAGTGAACAGTATTTTTCAAATCGGAAGAAAAGGGGTACCTAATATAATACATTAAAAAAATCGGTACTCTTTTACTGTAGGACCCGCGCTAACTTTGACCATGGCCCTAAACATAACTCTGAACCCAAACTCTAACCCCCACTTTGATCCTGACGTTAACCCTAACGACGGGGTCAAAGTTAGCGCGGTCCTACAGTAAAACAGCACCAACAACTCGAATACAGTGAACGCCGTTAATTATTTAAATGCTCTCGGAAAGAAAGATACCTAAATAAAATTCATTATAATGTGTGTGTTTGTGTGTGTGTGTGTGTTTGTTAAATTACCCTTTTTGATTAAACAATTTGATTCTAAAATCAGTTATATAGTTTTCCAGTACAATGCGTTCATTTTTTTGTTGACAGAAAATACAAAAATCACATCTTTAATTTTAATAAATAAAACACGGAATAATAAAAAACAGTTTGTAAATAAAAGCTTTACAGCGTATAAGGTACCATCGAAATGATAAACACACTTAAGGTTGAGAAAAAATGATAATATTTGAAAGTTTTTCAAATCGGAAAAGAAAGTGTACCTAAAACAAAGTATTAAAAAATCAAATACAGTAAACACGAATAGTTTTTAAATGCTCGCAAAAAAAGTTTACCTGAACTAAATTTATTATAATGTGTGTGTTTTTTTAAATAGCGATTTTTAAATAAATTATCATTTTAATTAAACAATTTGATTCAATAAATTTGGGTTTTAAAACATAATTGATAATAAGATTAAGAAAATAAACAAACTCAGAACGTTTTAATAAAATAATCAGTATAAAAATTACACGGTAACTGCCAGCGTTTTGTTTACATTTTAAATAACGCGCCCGTCTTGCGTCCATACTGGATACTCAGAGGTAGGTCACCGATTCAATGGGGTAACGCTGGCTGTTCAATCAGTTTTGCAGTAGGTAGATTAACTGCGTAACTCATTTCATATATATATATATATATATATATATATATATATATATATATATATAATAAATTAAATAATTATAATTTATAAATACGGTTTTTAGCGGGGAAAATAGCGTAAATACATGTGGAAATCTGAAGAAAACAATCATGAGTGTATATGTGCGAATACTAATTTATTAGAAGTCTGAAACCAATGTATTATGTAAATTGAGAAATGGGCATAGTGTTTACGACTGTATTTGTAGTAGTATATATAGAAGCTGGCAGACTAAGTAAATAGTAATATTACTCTGATAGAGTTTCTGCTTTAGACAGACAGACATATATATAGACAGATACATAATATTCATTATTAATATATATATATATATATATATATATATATATATATGTTACATATATATAATAGTTATAAATACATATTAATTATTCATTCTATACACACATCCATGTTTCATGCTTACGTAATCATCAGTGCAGGAAGTTAATCTCCGACGGTCGTGAACTCCAATAAAAAATCACCACTGATTCGCTGTAAGGAGCGTCTTTCGTTTACCACCACACATTAAGTTAGAATTAAGGAGGAATTTAACTTCGATAACACCAAGTCGGTGGGTATTTTACAGCGAGCAGCGAATAGTGATTTACAGCAACAAACTGTGTTCGATCTCGCAATATATATATATATATATATATATATATATATATATATATATATATATATATATATAAAAGTTAAATCAGTAGTTGTATTTGTTTTGTAAAACTCCTATACAGTTATACTGACTAGCAACGCTACTATTGAGGAAATATAAACGCGTCTGAGTCTAACGTTTGGACGAGGGTATATTGTTTCGAGGAAGCCATCTTGTTGTGGCGGACAAGATCCAAGGCGATGACACGGAACACTGACTTATCAGCCGAGTCTTTATTCGGTCCGAATTAAATAACGTGGTGTCCTTTCTAGCATGTTTTCTCTCTTAACCTCATGCGATCAATTTTACCGAATGCAAACGTGTATGTAAATTGATGAAATGTGTGGGTGTGCGTGTCATAGAAGGGAGATGTAAGAGACAGAGAGAACCCGGTAGATACCAAGTACAATATTAAGCAGAGTGTTCGATGAGACAAACAAATCGGTGTCAGGGAAACCAACGACGACGAACAACAAAACAATACACGTTAAAATAGAAAAATATAAAATAATTTTGAAAAAAAAACAGAGGAGATAATCACATGAAAGCCAAACAAGGAAGGGTAATACGTTTTAATAGATAGCTTGTTATATGGTAGACGCACAAATTTCCTAAACAACTACAACAACAACAACAATAGTAGTAATAATAATAATAATAATAATAATAATAATAATAATAATAATAATAATAATAATAATGAACACAGTGGCGCCAACATACATCCGGGAGTATTGTCTAGTATATATATATATATATATATATATATATATATATATATATATATATATATATATATATAATTATCCTCCACGTACTTATAAGTGTCATTCTTGCGGAATCTTTACTGTTGAGATAACTGTGCAGCCGGTCTAACGATTCGAACCCCCGGACATGAGAAAATTTAAACTCCATTCCGAATGCTCCAACTAATAAATACATCTTCAACGGCTATGTGGTAAGCCGAGAAAAAAAAACCTATTGATGTGAGTTAAAGCGGACAACACAGTAAGCTGTTTTTTCAGTCTTCAAAAAATCACGTTAAATGGAACTCGCATTCAGCTTAGATTGGGTGGCTTCTTTAATTTCCCTTAAAAGGTTCAATCTGAAAAAAAGCTATGAATAATTATTTGATAATAAATAGTTTTACATTAATTTGTTCACCATTAAAGATAAAAAATTGTCACGGAAACAGAAAGAGGCTACTGGTAATTTGAGGAGGTATATTTATAGGGCCTCCTAGATGTTAAGTTTAACAGTTAGAGTTTGGTTACATTACATTAAAAGGGCTGCACGTTTGTACGGTAACAAAAGAATCCTTAAGACGAGCTAGAAGTTATTAAAGTAGAAAATCTCCCAACATCTTGAGACCTAAACAGTTAAGGGGTTGGATAGTGTCAGTTGTTAATTCGAGAGTATTTATGTTGAGGGAGCACAAGATTCTCAAATTACTCGAGACACATTCCATTGAAGTACTTGTAAAACAAGTACAATGACGCACCATTGCTGCGATGGTCTTGGGACTGGCGCTTCGTAGACAGTGTTGGACCTATTAAATTAGATGCTCCTTTTTGGACGTAGCTCTAGTAATAATACTCTGTTCATGGGGGAATGGTTGCTTTAGAAATATATAAGATAGTGGCAGGTGGTAGTTTTTCTAAACGGCTTGCAGTATCTTATGTGCATTTGTCTAATTCATATTAACTGGGAATATAAGTCAGAGAAGTGTTAATGTATGACGTTCAAGTACGGAACTATTAGTCATTGAAGGCCTTCTTATAATTGTTAAAGAAAGGGAGCTTTGTTTCAGTAGCATTAAATGTAACCATCATTTTTTTAGCCCCCTTCAACTACAGACTGGCGGCCATGTTCTAATGGTTTCAGCTATTCACTTGCATATGTGCGCATTCGTTTTTCCTACATGTTGAAAATAGGGCCTGGTGTAATCAGCAAGTATGCACATTTCTGACGCATTTTGTTGCAGAATGGGTAAAATTAATTCCCCGAACAGAACAATTGTTCACCAGTTTATGTCGTTTTTTAGAGATTAAAATTAAGATATAACGATACGAGACTTTATGTCTAGAACCCTTATTCGAATTGTGATCAAAATATTTTACACAGTACTGATTGTAAAACATACCTAAAATGTAAGCCTCATGCTTTAGTTGCCTTAAAGAAAAAAGTAAATATTTAGATTTCAAAAATGGTAATCGTGCGCAATTACCCCAATCCTTTGAAATATCATAAGGACACTGAAATTCAGGGGTATATCAAGTAATTTATATCTAATAATTATTGTGAACATTTCAAGAATATCAGAGGTGTCTAAATAGCCACAAATTGTTTCCATCCCTTCATAATTCTTTTCGTTAAAACTAAATCAAATTAAATATAGTCGAATTGAGACATATGATTCCTAGCATCTAATGATCGGTTAATTCGATTAGGCGTGAATCATGTACATACAAATATATAAAGATATTAGCATACCAAATTTATAAAGATCGATGATATCAGTCTCTATCTGTCTGTCTGTATGCCTCTCTCTCTCTCTCTCGATGGCATCGTGATAGGCTTACAGCTATTTCGTCTGGAAGCCTGGTTCATAACAACAGACGGTAGTAGGGCAGCAAATCGGCAAATAGTGATTTGGTGAAAATCACGGAAGCGCCAACAGTATGATTTGTCATTCTTTGGTCGTCTTTACTTCTGTGTGCGACCAGCAAACACTTTTTTTGTGTGTTCTGTGCAACAATTTTAACGACTTTACATGCAACCGCAAAGCCTTTTTTTGGTTTTCGGCGCTGGACATAACACACATAGAATCATGCAAGTGAACCATTAGCTGCGACCGGCAAAGCTGGCTTCATACACACCAGTCACTTCTGAAAAACGATACCCGTAAACTATATATAAAAGTCCGACTCAACAAACACGCCTACAACTTCGGATACCGTATATCTATTATCGCATAAACTTCTTTATAATTTCCATTTATTATCGAACAATAGTAAGCAGGCTCCTTCTTTAGGATTAATTTCTCAAGTTGTGAGTACTGATAATATGGTGTTTTCTATAGCACATCACAGCTGAAACAGTAACACACACATCTAGAAGTATATGTTAAAATAGACTGCCTGTTTCCGATTTGAGTATCTTTACGGCTGTGCTTTTAAACTTATCCTGGACTGCCATATTCTGTAGCAAGTTATTAGATAGTGGATTCTTTTGAAATACGAGGTGCAATATGTAAAAGTGTTTCAAGAGTTTTTTCCTGCATAGGATACGTACTAGTTTGCGTATACAGCAACTATAACATAAATCCTTGTGTCGCTTATTCTAATGTGCGTCGACCAGGCACTGACTGCTGATTGCAGCTTGTATTTAGTAATTCAGTATAGTCCTTGTTTTCTCTTCTTCAACGTTAGACACATGATTGTCTTTTGATGGGCACAAACTTCAGCTCCCCTAATCCCTGGATCATGACACTCATAAAAAATAAATTGCCTCCACAAACCTAAAATTTAAAAAAAATACATGAATAAGAGAATCAGAACAGATATTACACTTTGATCCTTGCCAAAAGGCAAGGAAGCAATTAAGCGTCGTCATCGAAAATAAGCGGGCATATTTAATCGTCATTAAACTTACTTGCGCATAAAAATGTTCTCCAAAACATTTTTGAATGTTTTTTTTTATTCTTAAAGATACAGTTTCAACGGAATTCGAACTATCATATATTAATCGATACACCAATTATATCTCTTAATTAAATCGATTTCCGGATACGTTGCATTCGATTCTCCTCTTAATGATAAGATCTGATTCGAAACGATTATGTCCGACTCGGGTCAAAAAAATTCAATCAGCATTATTTATTTTGTTTTTACTTTTTAAAGAAATTGATTGATTTCTCCAAGACGTTACTTTAATCATTCGAAGATAAAGTTCGGTTAATTGACATCTTTTAATGTTCATTTCCTCTTGAAATTTCAATTTTTGACCCCAAAATCAGACATGATCTCAGCAATAATATGTTCCATATGATCATTATCAACAATTAATTGGCCAACAAATTTCGAATTGCACTTGAAATAGTTCATGGTTCCATTCCCTTAAAAGCACCAAATATACATTCGGCACCCCTGTTACCTGCACGTGAAGGTATGTACTCGGCGATCAATCCGACACCCTAGGGGCTTCCTTGGTGGTAACATGGTCATTTTTCTCTGGGCGAATATTGTACAGCCTAAGCCTTTGAGTTTTATTATAACATACATTCACTTTTTTCGTGGTTTGTTTATTGTCGATAGCCTCAGCTAATTCTACCGAGAAATACTGATAGGGCCGTACTGCTTATGATTCCTTCCACTATAAGCTACACATATTTATTAAGCCCCCCCCCCCTGTAAAATGGCAGTGAAGATACGTCTATGACAGTCAATCCCACAACTAGAGACGCCTGTGGCAGTAGCATACCCATTTTTTTGCTCAGGAGGGGTACGTTCCACCTCGTGCATATGAAACGCTCTCTACAAGACATTTAGTTTTTTTTCTGCGCGATGGTCGTTTACTTCCGATAGCTTGAGATAATCGTACCGGGGAATATCAATGGGCATGTTTATTCATTCTTTCTTGTTGGGGCTGGATTGCTAAATGTTGCGGCATTGTGCAATATATTGCCGAATAAATTCAGTTGGCTTAATGTTATCTGTGTATCTAGAATGTATTTTAGGTTGTCATAATAGCGGTATATCGTTATATTAAGCTGCTAAATACTTTGAAAATTATGGGACGAAAAGTTATGCTACAATAAACATGCATTATCCTCGAAATTGCTATTCATAAATGCGAGAATTGTCTTCATTCATCACCCTGTATTTACTTAACACTGGTTTCAGTTATTTAAATCTAGTATACTTCTTATTATTCTGTATATATAATGAAGCGAAAAGATTAAAAGATAATATTTTGACTGCCTATTTTTAATCTACTCATAATTCATTAATCATTTCTATTATTATGTTGGAATTGCATTAACGTATGTTTGCTGTCTATATGCAATAGATTCGTTAATATAAACAGTGGTTAAAAGATTCGTTAATATAAACAGTGGTTAATTGAAGTTATCTAATAAATGAATCAGAAAAAATATCTAAAACACATTAAGTTATGAGTCCATGCGCTCACTGACGACTTTGCCGAAGGTTGTTCTTGCAACAAGCTAGAAAGTGGCGATAAGTGAAAATGGGTTGATAGGGCAATGAAGTTGTCTTGGCTTGCTACAAGGGAGACATAAGCAATAAAGGAGATAGGGTGGAGGGAGAGTGTAGTTGCTTCGCTCACTCTCTTTCTGTCTCTGACCGTTTATCTCGCCCTCTTTTTGACGATTTTTCCTTTTTTTAACTTGATGAAATTAAGAAACGAAAGAAAAACAATATTTTGTAATTTAAAGTGGGGGAAATTTGTGTACATGAATTCAATTTTCTATTCTTGTCGCAAATCAACCATTAAATTCAGCGCGCTCAGAACTCAGGTCATGTGCCACAGTGCTCTCACGATTTATAGATATAATGCATACATATTCCATTGCCTTTATGACATATTCATCTAAAATTTTACTTTATAGAGACGTCTACAGGTTACATTGTTTTTTGCAAAATTAACTTAAACTCCATACTTTTCAAAAATACTTAATATAAAGTAACGCTTTATGGCTAAAGTATATATACACATTAGAACAGTCCAACATGTTTAATTGTTTTTAGCCCACATAAACACAGGTTAATTCGCGTATTCTGGCCTTATGCTAATATAAAATTATATATATATTTATATATATATATATATAAATTGTACCATACATTCAAAAGTAGATTATGTGGCCAATAAAACATCACCGAACGAAAATACACTTTTCACATGGTGTTTTATTCCTAGCCTGAGAGATAATGAGAACACAAAAAAAAACATAAAGAACGAAATTACTTGCAAATATGACTTTGTTTGTATGAAAAGTAACTTGCGCAACCAAGAAAAAACAGGATAAAACTTCTATGAATGCAATATCCGATAAATCTGGGAAAACATGAACTGAAATATCGTCGCTCCCATGGCCGACAACATAAGCGAAAGAGCGTCTCATTTTTTAGATGAATGACAGACAAATACCTTGCATATAAGAATGAATCAGATCATTTTGTATCGTTACTGACATAAAAATAATTTAATTCGCCGGCTTGGGTATATATTGATGAATGCTAAATGCATATTGAAAAATAGTTTATTCTCAGAGTAGTAAGATATTCGAAACTAAGGAATATTATTTGGACTATTCCCACACTGACCAATAAATGTACGACGCCAACAATTGTTCACATGTGTATGAGATATTTAAACGTTTGTTCTCATAAACATTTGCAGTACATCGGCAAATGTAAGTTCAGGCAATTTGTTTTGGTAAAGTTGCATGTTGTCTATATCTGCGCATATACCCTTCACATCATCTAGCTTTATATTCATTAAGAACCCTTCCTCCGGTACTTTTTTCATCTATCTTATTCCCTCTGTAAATATTTGTTTAATAAAGTTTACCATTTTTACCTCATTAACTTGTGATGATATTCCCTACTTTCACAAAATGTTGATTGTACATACTCATTTTAAATGGGCTTAGGTAATCTGCGGCAGATGATATGGATGGTAGAATCCAAGAGATGTATTTACAATGATCTAAAAGTGCTGCTTGATGAAATGGAGATTACTACAGTTTATAAAAATGCGACCCTCGCCGATGAATATGCCATAACGCATACGCGATGCAAAAATAGGTTTGTTAGTCCATTTGAGCATGGAATCTGCATGCACAGCAGAATAGCGAGAATACGAAGTAAATAACGTATACAGACCACCTAGCACAAAAAAAGGTTCAGAGTAACATGTCTCAATTTCCCCGTTTACCGACAGACAGTCGGGCGGGCGGAGGTCCATACCATGTCACTACTGCAAATATGTATATGAATTTACTTCAATCCTGTAACTTTTTATGGAGTTGCCTTCGGGAAACCCCTTCTTTTCCATCTGTAAATCGCCTTTCATTGGACACCTCATAAACGGGCATTCACCAACTGGACATACCTCATATCTTTTTACACGAACTTTCTCTCTCTCCATTACTTAATATTTTTTTCAAATTTTGAATTTTGGCTTTTCTACTGCTAACTTATCTATCTATATAATTCTTCTGATGATAAGATTTTTATCTGGTAAAAGCCTTAGCTATAGGAAAGAATAATACACATATTTTTTACCGAGTATACCTTACATTGAACAATCGAAATTGAAATAAATTTGTCATTCGTACATGTGTATTCCTTCTTCTTTCATATATCTTTATAATTGGTCTATCTCGTATATTGAAGCATAAACCATTTCACACTTGGTTCTATCTACTAAAAGTATACTTTTATTATCACATTATATATATATATATATATATATATATATATATATATATATATATATATATATATATATATATATATATACATACATATATATGAAATCAAAAAGTACTGGATAGCAGAAGATTAAGAGCTTAATACAAATAATTGATTTAAAACAATATGCATGACATATTTGATAATCGCACTGCAGTTTCATCCAGATCGGCTGACTTTTTAATTTTTTGTACAGTCTATAGTCCAAAGAGAATTCTCAGCGTATTGAAATGCGATCAACCACAATAAGAAATAGCGTTAGAATTCATCGTTAAAAACGGTGCATTATTGACGTGCTATTTCTGAAGAAGATACCAGGGTTATAGGTTTGGAGGATTGACTTTTATTTTTTAAGTATTTATTATTTATTTATTTAAAGTTTTGTTTTTTAAAAAAAGTTTTTATTTTATTCTATTAGGTTCTTTATTTTATACTTTATTTATTTTTTGTGTTGTATTCTTATTTTAAAAGGGTTGTATTTTGAAGATCGTCGATAGACTATAATATAGTTCTTTTGCGTCTCGATAAACTGGAAACAAAGGGGGTGGCCTTTAAATTCATTGTTTAAAATGGTGCATTTTTGACGCATCGCTTTTGAAAGAAGTACTGATTCAGGATTAAATTTAATATATGATCTTTATTGCAATTAAGTTTTATTAATATTAATTTAATTATTTTGATAGGGGTTGGCTTTTGTTTCTGTTTAAAAACTATATTTAGTTCAAGGATAACTGGGTGGCATTGTTTATTGATTTGGCTCTGGGTGGGATTTATTATCATGTTTATTTATTAATTATTGTTTTTTTTGTCATGTATAGTTTTGTATTTTGTTAAAGTTATTTTTATAAAATGTGTTTATGTAATATTTGTTACCTTTTCTATGGGGGTCTGTATTTGAGTGGATTACTTTCTATGCAGTGGTTGGATGTTAACGCAGATTACATATGTGTAAGTGAAGGGGTTCATCTAAGGGCTATTTAATGTCTAAAGTATAATTGCCATATACATTTGTGTTGAGTTTATATATTTAGTGTGTTCTGTTGGTGTTATCTTATCATGTTTATGGGTCTATTATGGGGCTTGTGTAGGCCAGAGTAAGGGTTATGTCTAAGAAATTAGTAATGTTATATTTGTGGTGGATGGGTGTAAGAGGGATACGTGTTTAGCTTGTACTGTGATTGGTAGTGATGATGCGATTGTGGTGTAGCATGTGTAATATATCTGGGAATGGCATGTTGTATGAAAAAATAAAATACTTTTGGAAAAGTCTTGAAGAGGGTGGTTATGTTATATATTTGTTCAATGTTTAATTTTATTTATGGTGTTGAATCATTGGCCTTAAGTTGTTATTAGTGAGTTATGTATTATATACAAAGAGACACCCATACACACATTATATATACATATATATATATATATATATATATATATATATATATATTATATATAGTATATTTAGTATATATAAATATATATATATAAATATATATATATAGAATATATGAATATATATAAATATATAAATATATATATAAATATATATATAGTATATTTAGTATATATAAATATATATATATATATAAATATATATATATATATATACATGTATAGTATATTTAGTAAATATAAATATATAAACATATATATATAAATATATATATATAAATATATATATATAAATATATAGAGTATTTAGTAAATATAAATATAAAAATATATATATATAAATATATATATAAATATATGTTATACATATATATATATAAATATATATATATACATATATATATATAAAAATATATATATCAACATATATAGTACGTCAATGAAAATTAATAAGACCTGCAAATGGAAGCAAATCGGTATTTTCAGTTGTTCAAAACAAGGAGCAGTTTAGTTAATAAAAACATTTATTTTTCATCTCTTTCTTTCCTTAAACCAGGCTTTTCAAAGATTAAAAGCTTATCATCAGAGGAAAAATTATGATTGATAAGTTGACAGGATAGGACTGTCAAAGTTCCAAATTTGAAAAAGTGTTCTTTTAAAATTAAAAAATTTAAAAAATTAAAAAAAAAATTTGTTTAAGTTCAAACGGGCAAGGGAACCACCAATAACGAAATCCAAAAAACGTGGGGATCAGAAATATTGGTAAATCCAGAGGAATCTGTATAGAAATCAACGACGGCGATTCC
>OY744535.1:77702140-77747140 GCA_963556195.1 Sepiola atlantica
TAATCTTAATGCACACACATATATATTTTTTATGCTTGGAAAGGATGCCATGATATAATACATAACTTTATCTCAAAAATGTTACTCTTAATGCATGTATATAATTTATTATCACTAATTATGTTTTATCTCTTCATTTCAGATTGTAAGTTAAAGCTGATTTGTTAAAATTTGTGAACTGCTGACAACATGGCACCTGGAAGACAACTATGCTGTGGGAAAGTGGTCAGCGATACAAGTGAACGGGATGAACCAACTGAAAAGAGAAGAAAGGTGGCAACTCCTGCCACAAGGTCATTCAGTGATGTGTATCTCATTGGGCAACCCAGCTCCAGCATCAGGGGATCTCAACTTCCTACTAATCGCCAGGGATTCCAGTATTTCCTGCATTTGAGGAATGATAATCCCAACAGTGACAATAGGTCTTTAGTCCATGATACAGTGGATATCGTTTTGCCATTCTGGAATATGGCAAGGATTAAAACACTAACTAGACCAAATGCAGTCAACCGTTTCATGATCCTCCATGAAAAGTACAGGAAAATTATAAAAACAAGGGAAGAAATAACAAACCAGAGGAAGAGAAACGAGCTAACTCTCTGAAGGACTTAGACAAGTTATTTGATATTGGAGCAAAGGATGTTGTGGAGGAGATAAGAAGCAACAGGCTGCTCACAAAGGAGACCAAGGAAGAGGACGTCAATTTCTACTTGGACAAACAGACAACTCGCCTGGCACACATGTCAGGTCATGATAAGGTGTTTGAGCAGAAGTCTAGAGAGAAAAGCTTCCGAGAAGAAAGAGAAGAGAGAATGTTATCATCAGTGACTGCTGCAGCAGCAGAAGTTGGAAAAATTTCAAGTGATGAAGACCCAGAGAACAGTCAAGGCTCTGGTACTAGTGAGGGTTCAGAATACACTGAGACAACACCAAGCTGTTCATCAAAACCAAGTACGATAACCTTACACTTTCCACACTCAGTTATGACCAGTGAAGAGATGTGTAGCACTGACTACAGACTACAGCCATGGTGTCTGCAGTGTTGAAGGCAGGAGGCGCAGATCTTGATGACTTTGTTATATCAGCCTCTACTACAAGACGAATAGGATAAACACTCGTCATAACTTGTGCCAAAGTTACATGAATAACTTTAAAGAAAAGTCCGCCAGATTACTGCACACTACACTGGGATGGAAAACTTCTACGGAATGTTCTTGGTTAAAGATACCCAGTGGAAAGTCTTGCAGTGCTCGTCTCTGGTACTCCACAGTATGAAGAAGGGAAGCTGCTTGGTGTGCCCTTCATAGAAAGTTCCACAGGAATCCAACAGTGTAATGCTACATTGGAACTGATAGAAGCATGGGGTCTCACAGACAACATTGTAGGCTTGGTATTTGATACCACAGCAAGCAACAGTGGCATAAACAAGGGTGCAGCGAAGCTTATTGAAGAAAACCTAGGCAAAAAGGTATTCTACTTCGCTTGTCGCCATCACATATCAGAGGTAATAATTGGAAGTGTATGGGAGGCTGTGTTCAGCAAGGTCAAGAGTCCTGACAACACACTGTTCAGCAATGTGAAAGAGAAGTGGGACAAGTTGGTTAAAGACTGCCCAATAGTTCTGGGCCTAGTTGAACAAGACTTGAAACAGAAGAAGACAAGCACAATTGCAGTCTTAAGCAATTTCATTGAGGAAGCAAGTCCGAGGGCAGATTACAGAGAGGTGGCAGAGCTGTGCCTGATCCTGCTTGGTGAGGAACCTCCTCGAGGTATCCACTGGGCCAAGCCAGGTGCCATTCACCAAGCCCGCTGGATGGCCAGGAACATTTACTGTATGAAGATGCTCATGTTTTCCAAGGAGCTAAAATACAACACGGACACTATCTTCAAGCTGGAGAGGATGAACAAGTTCCTGACCTTATTCTACACCAGCCACTGGGTGACCACCACATCTGCAGCTGATGCATCTATCCATGACCTCCAGCTTATGAAGAACATGCTGCAATACAAGCAGTATGACTATGAACTGGCAACCTCTGTTCTCAAGAAAATGAACAACCACCGCTGGTATCTGACCCAGAGACTAGTGCCATTCACCTTGTTCCGTTCCCATGCCAGCATGACCAAGTCTGCAAAAGAGAAGCTCGCAGTCAAGCTGTCAGAAAAAGAGAAACCTGAGAGTTACAGGAAAGGCAAGCCAGTGTTTCCTGTCATCAGTGCAACTACAGTTCTCACAGACCTGGTAGGGCCAGAGTCTCACTTTCTGTTTGATGCTCTTCGAGTGAAATGTCACTGGCTCACTACTCCTGCTGACACCTGGGAAGACAATGACAGCTACAGGAATGCACAGAAGTTTGTGAGGTCAGTGAAAGTGACCAATGATGTGGCTGAGAGAGGTGTGAAACTAATGAGTGACTTTGCAACTCAGATCACAAGTGACCCAGAGCAAAGAAGCTGCTTACTACAAGTTTTGGAGTACCACAGGAAAAGATTTGACAGTTTCAAAAAAGTCACATTGAACAAGTGATAATACATGTATTAGTAACATCCTATCTGACAGTTTCTCATGCAATGTATGTGTCAGTGCAGTGCTATCATACTACCAAACTGATTTTGTGTATTGTCCCAGCTGTTTGTGCATTAAAATTAGTTAAAATTTACACAGGTGTTCATGTGTTTTATTGTGCTGACTACCATATGCAAGAAAATGTTATTAGCTTTCATTTGGTACCACTTTCAATGCTATAGCATCAACCTCTGGAAAGCTACAATGAAAATAAGGACATAATATCCCATATTTTGCAGCGTTTTTGAGAAACGTCAACAATAAAACTACATGGCTCTTGAGGCAGGCATAGCCAAGGCTTAAGATCATAATAACTGGTATATTTAGCTAATATAGACCTTGGAGAATTGGAATAATAGCAGTATCCATATGTTTGAAGAAAAAGGTCAATTTTGAAGTGGTCTAATGTATATGTATGTATATATATATTTGTGTGTGTGTGTGTGTGTATGTATATATAATAGTCACGCCTTCTAAAATGTAAACGCATTGGATGCCACATCTTTAACCCTAGAGCATGTATAAATACACATTAGGCATATAGATACCAGCAACCATGTACTTATTAATTTAAACAAAAATATGGATTTTGACGTGCCGTTTTTTCAGTACTGAAATATTGAGATATATATTTGATTTTCTATTCATGTTACTCGTCGAACAGAAAGTCTAAAAATCATGTCCAAATAAGCAGTAAATAAAAACTAAAATAATAAGACATATTTTAAAAGCATTTATACAATTAGCGGGGCCAGTGCAAAGTACACGAAATTATGGTTTCAATACGAATTACTTTGTTCTATAGTTGTTTGACTAAAATATATGATTTGATACGTATATTTATTTTATCAAAAAATAACAATACAGGAAACAATATTCAAAACTGCTTTATATAAACTATTTCTAGTGAAGGTGATATTTTGACAACAACACCTTACTTTGTAAATGTTTAAATTAAATTAAAGTTGGCTCAAATTCATGAGCTGTATACAAAGATTATGAAGGTCGTTGCTTTTGATGTAAGCGTGACACACAAATCACACACCCGCTATCGTATTAATATGTGTCTTCCCGGTCGTCCCCTCCCTACCTCCCTCTCCCCTTCGATGTCGTAAGAAATATATGAGGCTGGTTGGGATCGAACTTTGAACCAGTCGGGCCGATGTCAAAATCCGACATCAACATTTAAAGTCGCTAACCGTTGCGCCAAAGGGAAATACTTGAAATATTACGAAAATTAGATTACTTTGAGTCTTTTACAAATGTAGGTGCGGCACGCATGTGCTAAGCTTTTCATGTAAGTGTGACAGACAAACACACTCGCTATCGTATTAATATATAGATAAGTTAAGTAAGGAACGTAATATTTTGTATGCTTGATTGACGCGATATGTTTTACTAACATAACTATGAAAACAACGTATACGTAACCTTAATATTGCAATTAAAAATAACTAATATTATTTAAAGAAAGTTATATTAAATTGAAATACAAGTAAACAAAAAGAGTCGAGAATATGATATCAGTATTGTGCCACGACAAATACAAGTGTTGCTTCAACGTTATTACATATACACGAGCAAATGTAAATATATATATATATATATATATATATATATATATATATATATATATATATATATATATTGGCCGTTATGCAACAATCGCTTATCTAATGACCGAGATTTATACGCGAGAAATAGTTTTGGCGAGAACAACAGCCGACACGAATTGTCACTTTCCGACTGACACTAAAACAGACAAGACGTGATCCTGCATTCTCTACCGTACGTTTGCTAGTGAAATCGAGCAACTCAAATGTTACGTTAGTTCGTCTTGTCTACATGAACCAACCTAATGCACTGTATTTGTCCAGTTCTCGTCTTGCAGAGAGATGTGATTCGTATTGCGGTTATGTAATCGTCGCCTTCTTATTTAACGAGATGCATACGCTATGAATCGTTTTGTCGGGAACACCAGCTGACATAGATAGTCAGTTCAAGCTTGCATTTCAAACAGGCAGGACGTGCATTCCTGCGCTGTCTACTAGGCCAGCGGCAGGCAAATCGAAATTATCTATTGATAAGATCATTTCATTTAGTATATCAACCCATTAAACTCGTTTATTTTTGTGTATGTGTTTTCTGTACATGAATATGCACACATCTTTAGTTGTGAGACCAATGTTTATATTGTGAGTAATGGTGACCCAGTTTGCTTATTCTATTTCAGTCGGGTTTAGCCAGACGAATTACACATCCAAGTAAGTTCGTCATACTGATTTTCGTCTCGAGATACACCCTAAACTAAAAGTATCCTTCTCACTTAAAATTGTCTCTCTCTTATAGATATATATATATATATATATATGTGTGTGTATATATATATATATATTATATATATACAATCTATATACGTATAAATGTATGCATATGTATATATATATATATATATATATATATATATCTTCTTTCTATATATAATATATAAAGTAGAGACGTTTTTTCCCCTGTACGTTCTCGGAGTATAGGAAAATAACCACATACATCACAGGCTACTAAACTCACTGCTATACTACACTTATTCACTCGAGCGTGTTTTAGTAAAGTTGTTATTATTTTTTCCAACCTAACACTAAATATTACATTTAGCCCACCAGCAACGTCTCTCCGAAAAACCAACTCCATATAGGTGGAAGCAAAGACTTTTTCCCCTAACAATTGTGTACTGTGACTACACTCATCGACACCGGGTACTAATAAACACAGTTTACTTTTCACAAAACAGTCCGTCCTTATTTATTATTTTCCTGGTATTAATTTACTACATAATATAAAGCAATACGCAAACAAATAATGACCGCTCCTGTTGAATCCGATGATATTCCGCAATATCAGATTACGTTTTTCCTTTTTCTAACTATGATTTCTACATTTACATTCATTCCGGAATTAAGCGAATGACATTAACGAACACAGTTCCTGCAACATTTATTCTTCAAACATGACGGCTACAATCCCTTCGTTAAATCGACTTCCTACTTAATTCAATAGCCGCCAAAATACTGTTAGACCCCGACACATTCATATTTTCAAATACTTAATTCAATAGCCGCCAAGATACTGTTAGATCCCGACACATTTATATTTTCAAAATCATATACCTTTAACCCTTCTCAAATAAATGACCTGAACCGTGTCATTGTAGAAATTTATTTTTCGTCGCCAGAAGCTGCCAGTAAACAAGCTTAGCTTAAGTGGCCTATTTTGACAAATATTTGTAAAGTTGTTACTGTGGCGCAATGGTTAAGAATGGAGGTTTCATTATGGCCAGTTTCGGCGTTCGATCCCATTATGCTTTCTTTTAATTTTCTTTTTTTTAATTTATAACATTCACCAACACGGTAGAGGGGGGGGAGAACAATAGGCGGTTTCTTTTTATGCAATAGGTAGTACTTTCTCCCGCGCAACGCCGGGCGACGGGTTCCGCTAGTATATATATAAAATACTTAAACCAAAAGAGTATGTCATAGTTTATTAGTGTATGTTTAGAGCTCTTTATTTTTCTATAACTGAAACATAATTTATTCAGAGAAACTCACGATATTTCTTTCATTAAGTATTTATTCATAAATAACTATACTTGCACATATTGACAGCATATGGTTATAATATAATGAAAATCAGAAATAGTCATGACGAAACTTGATTAGTGTATGTTATCGTACAGTTCAGCTAAAAACTTCAAATGCATTCAATTCATTAATTTTTACATATTTCTTTTTTTCACTAACATTCAAAAGAGAACCCTTACTTAACTTATTATTTTAATATAAAAAGGCATGTTCATTATACATGTACTTCTTCTTCTGTTAAAGAAGTTTTATATTTGAGCGATGACGCAATATTTTAAAGTGAAGATATGAAATAAATATTACAAAACAAAGTATTGGTATGATAAGCTTTTTCCTATTGCTTTCCTTTTTTACTCAATTCATGATCTGTTTTATTTTCTTATACATATTAAAGGCACACAGATTAAACACATAGTTGTCTATCAATTCATGGGTTTGGATTCTACATGAGTGTTTACTTACTCTATTCTCATGTTATTGCACAGGAAAACTACGTGTATGTTGCCCTTTTTACCTGTATACCTCAGGTAAATAGCACTATCTCTTTCTCTATGAAACAGTTAGTTGATTTTAATATCTGTGTATCTCAGCGTATCATCAGTGTATTATTCAAATTATGAGATACGATCAAGTTTTATTCCATTTCTCTCCTAGACGTAACTTTGAGTAATGCTCATCGAATCATATTTTGTTTACTAATATTCGAATATATATTAAAATTGAAATAAGGAAATACTAAACATCAAAAAAGAAATTAAAACAAACTATGAACTTTAATATATTTAACATACTCTCTAAGTCTTTCCCTTATCAATATATTTATTTCATGAAAGTCGCCTGAAAAGCTGAAAAGGACGTAATATGATAACCGCAAACGCACGAAATACCTATTGATGTTAGTCTTTAAAAGACTAAGTTCATAGTTTGAATGGAAATATTCATCCGAACTGATGAAGACCAATAAACCAACGAGACGAACGACCTGGAGCAAAGAAAAAAGGGAATATATAAGACAAACAGAAGAACACATATCATAATATTACGAAATATATAATATGTATCCGTCCGGGCAACGCCAGGTAAATCATTTATTTTCAATCGAACTATGAATTATGTGTGAATGAAAACATGTGCGTTTAAGTGCGAGTGTTATATATATATATATATATATATATATATATATATATATATATATATATATATATATATATATATATATATATATATATATATATATATATATAAACATTGATGGTGCTCGATATAAAGGTAACTGTTGCCTATTAAATAAACGATTTGCATTAAATGAATTATGTATGTAAAATAGGTGTTAATATCCTTTCTTCAGATCTGATGAAACACCTTCATGAAAACTTTTTGGAAAGCTGTGAACAATTGTTCATATCTTTCGCAGATAAATCTCAGCTTACACTTATGATATTTGTTCTTTTATCACGTTTTATAATCGTGTAGAATTGCGAATTCCTAACAAATATGTTTCTATGTGTCGAGATTTTTTTTTAGATATGTATTGAGAATTTATATTATACGGTTTCTTCAGACAACTGTTCTCATCTTGAGTGTAATGCTCACAACATGTCGATCAATATTACCTTCGAATCTCCAGGTGCGTCTTGTTAGACTCGTTAATCCCTTATCTTGGACTCGGAAATCTGTACACAATTTTAAACGGAACGCTTTAATTTATTCAGGCGGATAGCTTGCTCTCGCTCCGTCTTCAGTAGTTCCTTATTTTATTTAAATATCGTCCATATTGAGGATTAGATCATCAGCTGCAACTAAATTGTCACTTGGATCTTATTATTACTAAGCATTTTGTCAATTGTACCACGGATCCTTGTTTATTATATAAAAGGACCCGTATAGATTGCTGAGTTCAACAAAAATATTTACGAATTCGACATGTAACAACTGAAGATTGTCGGAGATTACATCGACTAAAACGTTATGGAAATAACAGCCAGAATGAATACAGTTGTCGGAATAATTCAAATAATACGAACATTTTATTTAAAATGTAAGTGTCAACTACTGATAATCTACATATATTCTAGTAGGGCACTAAACCTTATTTATTCAACGTTGCCTTAAGTGATGCTCTTTCTTAATATATTTTTATCAGACAAAATACATACTAAAATATGCTTCAACTTTAGGTAATGTATAACTGTAAACAATTGTTTTTGGTAAATCAACTGCAATTTGAAGTTAACTTGATAAGTGCGACATCTCTTAAGAAGTGTTTATCTATCACTCCTAGGTAATCTCACTGTATATTGGTTGTCTTCTTTTTCATACGATATTTCCAGTTCCATTTCTAACACAAGTTAATATCAACTTCTTGTTTTTTTAGTGGCATCGCTCCAGAGCAGACATGAAGCGATTTGATGTAAGGAGCTAACAAAGAACGAAACATAATTGTCAGAAAGACAGTGTATGCCTATAGGCTGTAGTCTTTAAAATATCAGGGCTATTGATAAAAGGAAAACAATCATTAGTAAGAGATTGTAACGATTCTGCAGTGCTTAGAAAGAAGCTACTGGAATAGGAGGTTGTATTACAATGAGATATCAAAACAGCGAATTGATAGAGACCACTACACCAACGAGTAAAACGAGCTGGAACACAATATGCTGGGAATACATCGCCATAATTTCGAAGACACATGTCATAATATTACTTATATAAACATTTCTTGCAACATCACATCTGTGAGAGACAAGGAGGCCAATCAAATTAGTCTGATAGCTGGAGTACGCGCATTTAATTAGGTTGGAAATCCATAGAAGTAATAATAGAGGGTGCCAACCCAAATAACACTCATGTTATTGTAAATAAAATTCAAATTACTTAGAACAAGCTGACCATTTTGGGGACATAAATTGAAGACTATACCTGACTTGTCAAAACTTCAGCCATGAATGTCAAACAGTATGTTTGTTGTCTCTGTCGTGATGTTATTATCTTTAAATGCGATAACCTTATTATTAACCATGCAGTGCCAGAGTTTGATTTATGGACCTAATATAGAATGTTAACAGCCACACCACTAATACGCAGTGACACATCTTCAATTATGTTTTCGATTCGGATCCACAGCAAAATTGCTTTTTGTCTGAGTACTTTACAATTTGTTTTTCTGACTACCCTATTTCCTAACCCTAGTGACAACTAAATCATCTCTACTAGATATCATGATATGGGAATAAGACAGCACTGATATACATTCTGTATTTTAGAAAATATAAACAAACGATTGATTTTCATGTCTATTTATTATTTTATCAGTTATTCAAGTTAAGCCTAATCTTGTTTGCTCATGAATTAAACTTACATACGGAATTGTTTTCTTTTCTTTTTTTTATTACAAGTAAGATAAACTATCACTACTTTGGTCATACAAATAAAGTTGTATACTTGATTTTAGAAGTGAGTCAGACACATTTTTAGTATTAATAAGATATCAGTTGCTACTTGACCATTAATTCAATAGACTCAGCTAAATTTAAACTCAACTATGTCAAGTTCTTCTGTTTTCCATTATTCGTTATCAGACTAAAGAACATACATATATATATATATATCTTTTTTTCGATTATAGACATCGTAGAATAAGAGGTCCGTCTTCCAGGTTATTGGCTTGTTTAAACAGTGCCTTTAAGCATTAGCATCCGAGGTCTGGAAACTATGCATTACGCAATTGAATACCAATACGTTACACGTAAATCAGCCATTAGATCTGACTTAAATGGTGGGTTAGTAAGTGATGACTTCACGCACTTGGTTAAGACGGCAAATTACTTCCAGAAAAGCTTGAAAGCAAAGTAGCAGCTAAGGATACCTTATGTAACTGAGCAGTGCATAGTTACTTCATCCACGGAGGTTATGTTTTCAGTCAAGTTTTGTTCATATATGTTTGACTGTGTTCATCCGAACGTGCACATCGCCAAACATAACCAAACTTAGTCAAAATTTCAGTCACTGTCTGACTATGTATGTGTATATATGTATACATTAGAGGAACTGCAATGGCACACGACAAGCAACGACCAATACATATATAAAGAAACAGGCAACTTGAACCAGAGAAAAAACAAGGAAAATATATTTAAATGACAATGAATGGAAAGGAAAGGAAGATATTTGACAATCTTGAACGCAGACACTTTTTTGTGTTCTTTTAGAGGCAATTATAGAATTTTATTTTTAATTTTAAACACAAAATTAATGCTTGTTGAATTGCCTTTTACTGGGATTAGGGTTACAGATTAGATTATTTAATATTTTGACATAAATAACAAAATATGTTTTATATATATATATATATATATATATATATATATATATATATATATATATATATAGTGAGAGTGAGAGAGAGAGGGGGAGATAGAGAGGGAGAGAGAAAGAGAGAGGGAGAAACACGTGAACTAGTAGCGACATGACGATATATCTTAACAGTATTTTAATGATGATTGTATAGTGATTTCATTTTTTTAATTCAGTGTATGAATTGACAATCGAAAGTATGTGACATGCCCGTCCGAGCGTGGGATGGTAGTCGTCAGGTTCTGAGTACAGACAAGTCAAGACCGTGCACACCTAAAAGAATGGGGATATAGGCATTCTTGTTTAGTCGCCTGCTTTAATAATCAAATACTGCCAAACTTCCACAACCATTACCGCTAATCACGGTGCTGTATTACCGTTCAACTGACTCATTAACCATTATACTTGAGTAACCCCTTGGGCCTTCATATATGGTGACACATCAGTAAAAAAAAGTGTTCCATTTCAGGTTCGAACCATTTACATAGCAATAAAGACGATACAACACACAACCATATCACCCTATTATCATATGTTAATTCGTTCATTTATGAGAGAGCACTACACAAAAATGAACGAGTGTATAAGACGATGAGAACACTTCAACGTATTTCTGATATCGGGCGATTATGTTCCAGTATATTTTCTGGTGTTCATCCTTTGCAAAAAAATCAGTGTCCATTTTTGATTCTGAATTATTTTCTGCTCGATGACCTGCTGTGTCCACCCGCGATTCATGTCCATTCGATACGAGCGCCATTCAGTTCTCAGCCATTTTGGCTATATTACATTATTTCCTCTTCAATAAACATTATTCTTCTCCTCCGCCATTTTGTTCTCGCTTATTTATTTCGTTATTTCTTCCTGCTTTTTTTTTTACTTTTTTCCTTGATGTCCCCCGTTGATTTCGATTTTATGATCGCGAAATAGTTTATTTCTTTTCCTTTATTACTTTACCGACGATACTTTTTTTTGTATAATTCTCTTATATGCTGGTGTTATCATCTCTTTCGTCAACTTCCACCTCCTTTTTGTTATGTTTTCTGTTTGTTTTTTTTTTTGCATTTTATCGTTCATCTTTTTTGTAGTACAATAACAGCAAAAAAGTGAGTTTATCTCGACAGATGTCGAACATTTTTAGTACACATTCTCATACTGAACAACGATCGCAGACAGCGGTACTTCTTCAGAATTTTGACCAAACAAAACCAACTTTTGCGGAAACAGATTTACGAAACAAGCTGGAAAAAGTCGAAACATTTTTCCAATAAAAAACCGAGAAGAAATCGTGACAGTCGATTAATAAAGACACAATCAAACTTGAATTTATAAAACGAAAATAAATTGTATTGTTTACCTTACCCGTACTCACCCCTAAACCGTACCCTGTATTTCTACAGTATTTGAACCGAATAGTTTTGGCTTTACCCTAACCAAAATCCAAACTAATCTTAACCTTAAACTAACACTAACCTTAGTGAGTTTACTTTAGTTAAAATTGTGTAGCAACGCCTATAACCTGACCCTCAACCTAACCCAAATCACGAACTATTTACGAATAGATGTTTGTCTACGACTAAGAATCTTGCGTTTGTGTTAATGACTGAAGCAATATTCCGTAAATAAAACTACGACAGTTGTTTCATTCTTAATCTTCGTCAATAAAAAACTATTTCGAGGAAAACATATTAAAGTGGTTTTATTTTTTTATCTTCCTCCGAAGTAAACCCTTCTTGAGAGGAAACAATACAGTGATCTTTTATGTTGCCTGTTTGACGACGGTGCGGTTTGATTCGACTTTTTGTAGATGTTTATATAAATCTGCTTCGGGAAATGTCGGTTTCGTTTGTTTCAACTTCTCTAGAAGTACCCAGTGTGTGTGTTTATAGGGCACAAAGGATATTGGCCGCTCTGAATCATCGCGGATGAAAGCGGTTTCTATAAAAAATGTTGCATCCATGCTAGATGATGAAGAACTCTCTCGAATACATCTTCGAGAATACGGTGATTACTGTTCACTCTATAAGAAAACATACTTTTTTTTAACAAGTTTTACTACATAATTATTCTTTCTTCTTTTTTTCCCTTTTTCTTCATATTTTCTATTGGTTATTATTGCACCACTCTTTAACCAATACTTAGTCCACTTGATGTACCTAGATTATTATTAAGAAGTAGATCGGTGAACAATGGCTACCTGTCCCCAATATTTAATTTTAAGAGTTTCTCCGGCTCCCGCCAATACAGAACAATTTCTTCGACAATATTCTTCATTAGGTGCGTTATTATTATAATGTTTACTTTATGCAATTTCTATTTAAAAAAATATTATTTTAGTAATTTTTTACAGTAGGACCTGCGCTATAATTCCCTCAGCGTCGGTTCTTTCCGGCCGTTTACGTTAAACGCCGGACAGTGCCGAATGATAACTCCGTTGACTTTACTGCGCTCAAAACAACACACACGAGGCTGGATTTACAAGCGGGGCAAAACAAGCAAACAATTTGTATGAAATACATATTTATTTTTTAAAGAAGATTTAAATAAGTGTTTAAATTAAAAAGTTATGTTTTACGTGTATTTCTAACTTATTAAACATAACATTACACATACATAACAGTGATTAGAACAGTGGAAAGTTTATCAAGTAAGTATGATTTCACATTTGTTTTAACGAAATTCCTTTTTAATGTGTTTTTACTGATTAGTTTTTATTGATTTCGTTAGGGTTTTGGTTTAGAGGAGGGTTAGGAATTAGCGTTAGGGCACGCTCTTGTTTTAATCGCGTTTCTATCAGTTTGCAAGCTTAGCGTGTCGTTCAGTTTTGCTGTCGTCTGCTTATTCGTCTCGCTTCCAGTCTATCCGGGGTTTAACGTAAACCGCCGGAAAGCTCCGACGCCGAGGAACTTTTAAGGCGGGTCATACCATAAAAAGTACCATCATTTTATGTTAGACATTAATTGTATAAACAATTTCACTAATGTGTATTAATGGCAAAATATTTTCATTATCAGATAAGTACGTTGAAAAGTATTCAAAACAATATGAAAAATATATTTAAATAAAATATAGTTTCATTAGAACAAATATATTTTATTATATACTTTTTTAAATAATATTATACAGATTTTTTTACAAAGATATTGTTATTAAAGCACAACAAATCTATTTTATCATTTGCAAACACAACACAATAATATTTTTAATAAAACATTGTAATGACAAAAAATTGTCTGAGGTTTCGTGTGTGTTGCCCTAAAATACGCAGCTTCCATATTCCCACCGTATACCCTTTTTCGGTCTTTTTCCTTACAGGAAGTCAGGAATATCGGTCGAACTTCCCATGTGCCTTGCTTCTTTTTTCGCGGTCTACTTTCGTTATTTTATTTATTCATAATATGTCGACAATAAGTAGTGATTACACGGCACTTCTACAGATATAGAGCAGGCCGAAATTTATTTGTTTTAATTTTAGAAAAGCTCCAATATTGTAAAGGGGCAACAACTGCCATTGTTGCCACTAACCTCCTGCAGAGTCTTTTTGAACAAATTTCTTAATTTTTTTTCTATTGTAATTGTGTTTTAAAAACAAAAAAAAAACAAAACAAATTTAAATTGTAAAAAAATATAAAAGTGTGTTAAACTAAACGGGATAACTATTCTAATTTTAATTTTTGAACTGTTCATATCAAATGAAAAGAATATACTGTTGATTGTTCAAAATGTTCTTTTCTTCAATAAATGGACTATTAATCAATTGAATTGGCATTCTATCATAAAAATAGTATAGTTTGACTATTCAGAGGAAGTATGCACTTAAAAGTGAAACAAAAAGAGATGTTTTTTTATCCTGCATTATATGAGCTATTCTAAAATGAACACAACTAAATATAGGCCGTCCCTGATCTGCAGCAGGAGTGTCGTTTACACTATCCGTCCAGTATTTGTTCACCAGTTGGACGACAGATTTACACCTTATTTTCTGACCACTTCTGCTAAGTTTATTCTTCGTATTTTGGAGGTTATTTTCTCTCGGGTAAATATTGTCATCAGTTGATTACTCATATGCATTTAAGTTTTTGGTAATCATGTAATATGCTTACCGGAACAGAAATCGTGGAGAAAAATATACAACAAATATATTTTAACAAACGCCATAAAATTTACTTTTCAACCGATCTGCATAGTTTAGACTTCTGAATTTTTAAAAATTATTATTTTAATATGAAATTTCGAAAATATATCGTCTTTCACATACAGTTAAAATCAACATTGTTGTCTGTATTTCACTCCTAAAAATAGTTATGAATTACCATGCAACAAACCCTAAGTTCGAATGGCACCACATAGTATTTAGACTTTGCGGTAAAGTAAGCCTTATTATTTTTTTTAACCGTTTGATTTGCGACCAGGTCTAAACAAAATCGACCGCGATTTTAATTTACGTGTGTTTTGCTCAGTAAAATTACGATAACAAATTCAGATATGATAAATCTAACAATTTGTTTCCATATATTAAATGTATACAAGTCGGTAGAAAAAATGACTGCGTTTGTTAAAAGTTCTTTGTTGTATATCTGGTTTGTTTTCTATTTATTTTCTGTTCATCAAATTATATGAATGCGTCTTTCTTAATTACGGTTTTTTCTTTTACTTATTTATAATTTATTACTTTATTCTTGCTTCTTCAAAGTGTAAACATATTTTGTTATTCTTTTTCTTTTTGGTCGAGCTTGATTTCGCGTTTTATAACATTACCCTCTCTCTTACGTCGAGGACAGAATAAGTTATTTCCACAGGCAAACACTCCTGGTCGAACATTTCTCTAGATATTTACTCTTTTAGTTGGACGTTTATTTGTAGGGGCATTCATGTAGTATAATAAACAGTCGTGACATCGAAAGCGAACAAACTATTCAACTAATTACGTTTACAAAGCGAAAAATAGTAAGATTTTACCGAACTGAATTTTCGACGGATCCGTATTTTTTTAACATATAAGACTTGTTTTACAATTGTTCTTCATTTTAACATTTCGAAGTCCGTATTCGGCTATTCTTTAAGTTTTTAAGCTCCAAAACAAATTCTTAAATATAAAAGTAGAAACATATTTACAAAACGTTTCAGAACGGTAAATCTATACAGGTAGATATCGTATACAATTTTCTTTGGTAAAATAATCTGGGTGTTTCTTATGCTTGGTATCTATATATCACGCTTATTCTCTGGTAATATATATTAAATTTATTTTGCGATTTACACGTACAATTGCAATCACCACGTTACAAGAGCAAGGAAAAACTTCTATTGTTTCGAAAGCACGTGTGCTTAGAGAACCTGGAACCCTTACCCTACACTCTAGAAAAAAGGCTGTGTGACAATTCAACCAATAGTTCAACGGGACGTCTCTGAATGCTCAGCAATCTATTACGACGAATAAGGGGTTTACGCTAATTTAAAGTTACATTTTTGTTATTTCCGTAATTCATCTGAGAAATTGCGTTGTTCTAAACACCGGATCACAAATAAAACTCATTGAATCATCATGGCTCCAGGTACAGCGTTAGCTGGTCGCTTCTGTTCCTCGTATGTCGTCATAATGTATGAAGACTTCGGGCTACAAGTAGCCATCGTTATAATAGTTATCTCAAAACTGATGACAGATAAAAAAAAAAACGTGGTAAAAAACTGCAACTCAACGAAAAACAGTTTCAAATGGCAATAACAATAACATTACCAATAACAACGGCAATAGCATCAACAAAGATACTATCCAAAATAGAAACAAAGAAAAAACTAACCAAAAAATAAATACTTAACGCTTTCTCAATATATGTGTGAACAGTCGAATACACATACTACTGTTCGTAGTATACATATATATTTAACAGACTTGTTCACTTATTTATGACTGAGGGGAGTACGGGATCCCAATATATATATATATGTATATATATATATATATATATATATATATATATATATATATATATATATATGTATGTATGGGTGTGTGTATGTATGTATATATATGTATGTATGGGTGTGTGTATGTATGTATATATATGTATGTATGGGTGTGTGTATGTATGTATGTATGTATAAATATATATGTATGTATGTATATATATATATGTATGTATATATATATATATATATATATATATATATATATATATATATATATATATATATATATATATATATATATATATATGTATATACCAATCAACAAATGTTATATTACGGCACCAATAGTCTCTTAAACGCTTCTCGAAAGCCGAAAACAATACGAAAGTTTAGAAGCGTATTCAAACTTTTTTGTTAAGGCATTTTTAAGCCTTTAAACTGAGAGTCCATTTTTATAGTATGTTTACCCACTAATCTTTCCATTACTTTGTTATTATTATTTTCTGCATTCTTTCTTATCTCAGTAAACCTCGGTTCGCTTCAATTGTTCATGCTTAAACAACTAGTCATTTTTAACACCAAAAATGTATATGTTTCATACATTTAATTTCTCGTACCTTCTCCTTCGTCGTGAAGGGGTGTCGTCTCGATGTCGTCTGGTTTCTCGTACCTTTTCTTCTTTCGTCGGGTGGAGGGTTGCCGTCTTGATGTCGTCTAGTGGTTGAATTCTTTATTCTTTCTTTCTGCCGTGAACCTCGCCGTCCGTTGTGTCTGCAACAAAACCTTTATAACACAAATTAACGAGCCAACGATATTTTAGTTTTCATTTTGGTTATTTCAGGCGTTAACTGTCGTCGCCGCCGGAGATGCCTGACCAAATTCGAGGGAGAGACCAACTTACTGTTTCCTCGTAGTTAATTCCTATTTAAGTCCTTGCCCATTCCAGGAGGGGAGGGGCGAAGAAGGAATCTCATACCTGTATTCTCTTAGAGAAATAAATTTCCATTTCTCACTTCGAACTCCATAGAAAAAAACGTCTGTTCGGCTCGCTTCCAAAACCCAGCCTCTCCAAACTCCTAGCTTCTCACGAAGAAGGAGTGACGTCACAGATCAACACGTACGACACTCATGCACAAGCATTTTCTCCACTCATGTTTTCTAACCTCTTGACCCGGTTCGCTGTAACAGCACCTGACTTCTCCGTGAGAACAACATTGCACTCGGTTGTACGGGTTCACCCGCACTAAATCGTGCAAGCCAAACCACACGATCTCTCACACATACGCCTGACCTTACAGGGCTATTATTTAACACAAACAATGCACCTAGACGTATAATGTTCCTCATAAGTAGGGGCCAGATTTATAGGGCATTCTAAGTAATAGTTGTGCAGCACGATTTTTTTGTCACATTACATTTCAATCCATTCGTGTTAATACACTTGGAGAAACAGGGATCAATGAGCGGATTCCGATAGCAAACTCTTCGAGAGACGAAGATATTAGTGTTGAAAGCTTCTTGGCACCTGGTAATCTCTACACTAAATTGGTGGGATCTTGCTGATTGTCAGGTTCGTCGGGGTTATTTACGTTGTTGAGCACACGTGCAACAAGTTCTTCAGAGCACACATCATTGAACTGTTTGTAATACAAACACAGGGATGCAACAATGCGGCGATGAGAATGAATAAATGCTAACGTGTTTCTTTCGTGTTTATAACAATGATATGTGGATGTGTTTTTAAAGATTTTTTTAAAAGTAGTTTTAGTATAGGTATTTGAGAAACAATCCACTTTCCGTATAATATTGAAGACTGAAATATTCTTTTAATAAAGCATTTTATGGATTTAGAACAAATTAATCTTTACTCAAAAAATGAAAAATGAATCAAACCAACTTTTCTTACATACAGTGTGAACTCTAGTAATAAATATATATTTACTACAATTAAATCAGGGCTAAACATTTACACCCTTGTGTATGTATTTATTTCATAATCGACAGTTTAAACCGAAAAGTGTTCCGTTTCTTCCGGCTTATTCGGTTTATTAAATACACGGAGTTGGGGCTATACCGCATTCTTATGAATATTAGAAAGAAAACCAAAACTTTTATTAAATCCAGCAGAGAGCAATACTTTTTCTTCATAAGCATTCCAGTTTATCAATCTTTTTTTCATCGTAAAAAAGAATGCACTACGCCGTGAATCGTGTATAGTGGAAAGGAATTTAAAAGTCTTTAAAATGTCAAATACATTTGTGAGACTACTTAGATCCAAAGCGAAACAGAATCGAACGCAAAAAAGATCCACGATAAACGGTTTACAGGTAGAATATATTTTTTGACCCGAATAGAATGTAAAACAGTTTAAGGTCACATAATCCGTACAAGATTAGCTTGATACGATGTTTTAAACTTCGTCACTAATACAAATTAAGTTGTTTTCTCAAAAAATAAAGAATAGCAAGGAATGCGCCTTTCACTATATTAACAACAACCTGAATTTTGTGGGTTGTTTTTTATTTTCTTTGGATGGCGAGTATATTTTCTTACTATGTGTCTTCTGCAAAAGATCCGGTGGAATATCCAGCTCAGTGCTGTCACTTTAGGTAATAAATCCTTGTAGAATGTGCATTATTTCCCGTATGAGCCGGTGCATAGCCGTTTCGAGGGATCTTATTTTGGCTGCGAATACTTTATTTTGAATATTTGCTCAGTGTTTACTTGTAGGGGATATTATTCCCATGTCAGATTGTACATAGAGCCTGACTACACCCGAGGATAGTGTCTAGTACATAATTATTACTCTCTAGTAAAGAATCCGCACTCTCTATAACAATGCATACATATACATATAGCCAGGCAAATGTTATTAAATAACACATATATTTTATAAAATGTTATGAATGGATTTAAATTTAATCGACGTACTTAATAGGATAATTGAAACAAAAATGAACAGAAGCCTTATGAAACAAAAAATAGTCCGTATTATTTAATACTTTTTTTTCTGAATGAAAACCCTCTGCCATAATACACTCATTTAAATATATTAATATAACTATATTCCTATAGGTGTGCATACAGACTCAACGAACATTGTTTCTATGTTACGGATCCTACTATGCTTACATTTCTAAAGTATAAGACCCGAGTAGTAGCGGCTTATAAAACCGTGAAGGGAATTTCTTCCAGATAAGAACACTGATATTTTACAGCTGCAACATTACAGCCATACATAATTATCAGACAATCTTCGGAGGTAAAGTCTCGGGGAAAGTCCTGAGCTGGATTTCTCGATACAGACCGACTCTGCATTCAGCAACATTCTGTTATCTTTTACGACGCAATAAACACTATATGTGTAGAAAAACTATTGTTTCAGGAGTAGAAGTTTGCTATCAATAATTATTTTCCAGGCCCTGCGTCATGATCGTAAATTTATCGTAAAGACAAATACTGACAATAATTCCATGAACATCAACCTATTATGAACTGAGCAAAACGAAAGCAGAGATCAGATTAACGACAGAAATGCGTCGATACTGTAGCAATACAAAGTAATGATAAATTATGATACCGGTCGTTGGTAACAAGACAAAGAGATATCTAATGTTTAGTAATTGTTTTAAACTGCAGTAAATTAATAACGATTCATATATATATATATATATTATTAAAAATAACCGACAATTTTTGTCTGGCTATTTTAGTGTTGATCCCTGGGGATCAACACTAAAATAGCCAGACAAAAATTGTCGGTTATTTTTAATAATACGTGTCTTAAAGAAAAAATGCTGCCTCGATACACATATATATATATATATATATATATATATATATATATATATATATATATATATATATATATACATATATATATATATATATATATATATATATATATATATATATATGATTATTTTTATTTACACAGACGTGTACAACATCCGCGACACTGGCATGTTGATGTTATCGATCAACAGCAATTATAAACTGAGATATCATCAGGGAGAGTTAGAATCCGATCTTAACCCTCAATCATATTTGGAAAGAATTAAATGGAGAAAATAGAAGAAAGAAAAGAAATTTAAAATTTCAAAATTTGGAAAGTCACGTGGTTTGGACCGTTAAAAATCAAAATATTAAAATCAAAAAAACTATTTAAAAAATAATGAGAAAATATTAATATAAAATATAATATATAAAATCTAAAATATAATATAAAATCGTTACCATTGTTGTCATTATTATAGCTACCATTATTATTATTATTATTATTATTATTATTATTATTATTATTATTATTATTATTATTATTATTATTATTATAATCAACAATCATTATTATAATAATTATTATTATTATTAGTAGTAGTAGTAGTAGTAGTATTACCACCGATAATTTCTCTATTATTAAATAATTTATTTTTATTATCACATTTACAGCTACTATGATTAATATGAATTCCTATCTTCATTATTTTTCTTTACCTTCAAATATTTTCTGATTATTTTCATCCAATTATTGCTTACTATTATCGATTATTATTATTGATTATTATTATCATCATTATTATTATTATTATTATTATTATTATTATTATTATTATTATGATCACTATTTTTAAATATCATTATTTGCTATTTCTGCACTATTATTGAGATTATTATTATCATTATTATTAATATTAATTCTTTTACTATTATTATCATAATTATTATTGATTGTAGCGGTAACAATGACAATGCAACCACTTTTATTATTATTTTCAACACTATTACTATGACCATCGTTATAGTCATCTTGCTTTTACTACTATTGTTATTATTGTTAGTTGTGGTGGCAATGATGGTACTACCATTAGTGATATTGCCATTATTATTATTATTATTATTATTATTATTATTATTATTATTATTATTATTATTATTATTATTATTATTATTACTACTACAATTATTATTATTTTTGTATTATTTATTATTATTTTTCTCATTGTTATAACTATTGTCACGATTATTGGGGTTACCTATGTTATCATTATTTTTATTATAGCTATTATTATTACCATTATTAATATTATCAGCATTATTGCAACTACCAATTTTACTATTATTAATAAAATTATTCCTATTATCGTATTTACAACCATTATGATTAATATTATTGCAATCTTATTCCATATAATTATTAGTTTCATGATTATTTATTATTATTGTTATTACCTTCTCAATATTTCCGGATTATTTTTACCCGACTATTACTTATTATTAATTATTATCTATAGTAAACACCACGTTCATATATAAAAAAAACAATCAAAAAGAAAAATGCGTGCAATATGTCTGCCGATTTTCTTTATTTCCATACATATTCTCATACTAATACGATATGTATAATATAAAGATTTGAGTCAATTATATTTATTTTCACAATCAGACAAACAACGAAGACACCGCATACTACGGTCGCCATAGACAAGAAGCCTTAAACTGTGGTTTCGCCCTCCTAAATCTCTAGTCTATGGCTGTTAGTCTATGGCTACACTGGTCGGAGAGATTTCCTTGTCTGTCTAAATATGGAAAACTATGCACCGTCTTTATTTTTAGAAAGTTTAACATTTTTTGATAATGTTACCTTCACTTGAAACATTCATATTTTCTTGTTTGCGTTTATTTCCTGATTTGTTCGTGTTTCTTGAAACCTTCTTTTTAGTGACACAGGGTTATCTTAATCAGATATTTTTTTTATATTCATGTGTTGTTTGTTTACCGATGCACACCTAACTATTTTGATACGTTTCTTGTTTTAAAAACTAGCGTATTCTTCATCTTATCATTAAGTGAGACAAACTCTCCAAGAAAACGTCTCGAATTAGAAATTTTAGAAAACATTACAATTAAATGAAACAAAAAGAGACCTTACATGTCAAGCGTTGTACTCGCAGGCATTAAAACACATTAAATAAGAATGATATTATAGTGGTATTAAATCGGTGCGAGGTATTTTAAAATAGAATTGGGCGATAAGGATACGTTTGTATAAGCAGGAACTAAATACAAAACAAAATGGCTGAATATTCGAATTGTAAGTCACGGCGCATGCCCAGAAAGACAGGAAGTAGAATTGAATTAAACTAGTCGAACTTTAAGGGTAACACGTACAAGTAAGTAAATAATATTCGTAAAGCACAGTTAAGGAAATAACATCTCATTGAAAAACTGACAAACGTAACAAAGATTGATCGAACGAAAAAGTGAAACTACAAATAAGTAGAAATCAAATAAAACCCTTTGGGAATATTTGAATTTTCTTACGGTCTACTTTTCAATGATTAAGCTTACTATCGAAAATCATTCGTCAAAAAAATACTAAGAAAAAAATCACACGATCGATCACGCTGAAATTAAATTGGTTAAATCAGGGAAAATTTAGAATGGAACACGCGTTGACTTTTTACTATATGAAATAACAACACCCAAATTAAATATGTTCTACCAACTTCCTCTCTTTCATTTCTCTCTTTCTCGTTCTCTATCTCTCTCTTTGAATCTGAAGCCTGAGGTAATAACTATTAGTACATGTATCGATGTTTCTTTTGACAATGAGCCACTAAGTAGAATGAGGAGAAGGGGATAGATATATGGAACAGAGACAGACAAAAATATTACTTCTGGCTGTGTAATAAGCAGCAAGAGATGACGATAACATTTAGAATCATGAATAGGGTATGAAATAAGAGCGGCCAGTAAATAACTGAGGGTGGCAAGTGTTAAAATGGTAGTAATTAATCTTGTTAAAAGTTGGTCTCATGATAAGTAAATAAACAATTACGGCTAATTAGAAAAAAATGAAAGATAAGCTGTGTCTTTAAACATAAATCATATCCGAGAACTTGATGTGATTAAATATATAAGAATAAACAATTTATTAACCAACCTGTTTCTCAACTGAGTATAACACCCCCCACACACACATATATATATATACATATATATATATATATATATATATATATATATATATATATATATATATATATATATATATATGTAGTATAATTTTATTTACACAAAATCAAAGATAAAAATGAAAAAGAATACTATAATACCGTCTTTTATTGAGCACTATATTATACATACCGGAGTTTAGATAACATATTGGGGAAAACCCTATAAATACTATATATATATATATATATATATATATATATATATATATAATATATAGACGTATGTGGGGCCCGTTGAGTCACTACTAGTAGTGCTTATTCTACTTTAAGTTCATTCGAAAAATTATCAACTGTGGCTTTGTTTGCATGGCTAAAAAGTGTACCTCATTTACTTCCTTATTATCCTTACAAATCATATTCGCATTAAATACTATCATGTACTCCTTAGATTATTGTCTAATGTTGTTCATTAGCTCATGTTTACTTATAGAAATGTATTCGCTCCTTCAATCTAGAAGATCACTTCAAAACAACCATGTGTGCTAATTTCTGTGTTTTGTTTGTTCTAAAAAATATATGTTTTTTTTTGCGAGTCGACCATGATAACAAACACAATAATTGTTAATAGATGAGTTGAGTTAAAAAGTGTTTATCAGATTCATCACCATAAAATACTGTACGGATCGCATACATTTGTTAAACGTGAATTTCTATATAGTTTAGCATAATATTGTGACTAATTTGAAAATGATCGCTGATGCTTTTTTTTCCTGAAGTATCTGAAGAATACATGTTCGTATGTCACAATATTTACATTCGAAAGTTTCCGCGTAAGATTACAAGTAAGTAGGCATGGCAATGTGTCAGTCTAAGTCGTGTAAGGGAAACATGTACAGGAAGTTACGTCAGAGACAAGGCGTAATTTCAATGTGTAACGCACAAATTAATCGGTTCTTTATCTGTCTTACTGGACGTCAGAATAGAACGGTCTAGCCTGTGACACAGGTTCCATCCATTTATAGGGGATGAGTAAAGATGACGTATACTGTGCATTTCATGAGAATTAAAAACACTAAAATCTTTGTCATTTTGTGCAGAACTTCTTTAGTACATTTGGCGGCCTACGTTATCAATGAGAATAACAACACAACAAGAAAGATGAAAGAGTAATACATTACTGCTGCGTGTCATCAACACAACGAGATTACAAATTATGAGTAACGCCATCCGGATAATCTGCTGAGATCGAAGAAGACAAAAATCGAATATAAGCACAGGAAATTAAGTTCTGCTGTGTAGCATCTACTTAATGAAATGTCGATTGCTTGCCTTAGAAGCTGCTATCCAGATTATTTGGTGGGATGAAATAATCGTTTCGTGAAGTTCTACACATATTTATTTAATTTTAACTTTATTAGTATCTATTTAGCTTTGCCCGTTTTTACTTTCGACTTATTAGCTCTTTGCCCAGAATATGTCTATCAGCCATCGAAAATATTTGCTGGTTTTATGCAATAAACCGTTTCATAGATCTTTCCCCCAAATTAACAATACATGTTTTACTACTAATCTATACATAACTTGAAGAAAAGTGAGTAGTGTGTCTCCTATATAACCTTTATTATTCAGAAAGCAAAACTCGGAATTAATAGAGAGAAACTAGAAATTTAATGAAACCATTTTATAAAAAGAAAAATATATTTAATACTACGCAAATGCTGTTCATGTACGTTATCACCTTTCACAATAAAAAAAAATGAGATCGTCCTATTATCAAAGATTGTTATTCTTGTGTAATCTGTAAGTTATAAGACTGTGACTGGCATATACACTTAGATAAAACACATTACAGTTACATGAAGGTTGATACTTACTCCAGGAACATATCACCACATAGTAATGCATCTATGAAAAGTTCAATCGCATTCGTAGATACTAGTCATACCCTTTCTTCAAAGCTAATTCATGTTAGGGGTGCTTCCCGCAACTACATGCAGAAATGCACATACATTTTGAAACTTTCACAATAAGGTGATGAACTTAATGTATTAACAGATGCATGATGTAACAATGTTGACCCAGCTACTGATAGATCGTCTTGTAAAAAAGAAAAATAAGTTTGATCCCCGTCTGTGTCGTTTTGTTTTCCGTACTGTAATTCATATTCTTCCCTTTTCAGGTTTTCTCACTTCTTTTGACTATAATATCAATGCAAGTGATTGTAAATGAAGACTTGAAAAATATAATTCATTTCTAAGGAAGTGTTCTGCCCTTGTATGACCGATATGAAATTAGACTAGACTGTGGTGTATTTAAAAAAGTTTTTTATTCACACAAGTACAAGTTAGTATGCTACACGAAGACTGGTATTTACTTCCGTTCGAACCACATGAAGATACGGGACAATGCCTACATGTGAAAATCGCAAAACAGCGCCCTTAAATCGGGGACACTCTGGGCTCTTTAACATTACATGAGCAGTCTCTTTATGCGAATGATGTTATAAAAATGATGCTTGCCATTCATCATAGGTTCCTCTATTCATAAAATCTAGAAGAGTCAATCTAATCACAAAATAATGTAGATCACAACTTGAACATGACAAGAAATATTTTGAAAATGTAGACGATGTATTAAGCTGTCACCATTATTGTATCATTTTGTATTTTCCTGGTTTGTATAACCTTTCCTTCCATTAATCACTGCATTTATCAATACGTGTTCAGGTGAATGAGTTCGATTATTTCCATTAAGAACACGTAAATCGATTCAGTTGAATCAAAAGTGCCTCGTTACACGGTCTACTGCTTTGTGTACTTTCCATGATTCTTCAAGGCAAGTAATGTTCATGTTTGCTTCGCCATGCTGTAACGATATTACACAGAAGACGAATCTAATCGAATTCAATATTTAGACAGAAAAGAAATGAGATTTAAGATAAGAAATTTCCCATTTAAATTGTTATCTTTATTTGGCCGGAAAGATTCCACTTATGCGTCACTTTATAACACGTGAGTTATATATAAATGTAAGTATATATATATATATATATATATATATATATATATATGTATGTATATATATATGTATGTATATATATATATATGTATATATATATATGTATATATATATGTATGTATATATATATATGTATATATATATATATGTATATATATATGTATATATATATATGTATATATATATATATATATGTATATATATATATATATGTATATATATATATATGTATATATATATATGTATATATATATATGTATATATATATATATGTATATATATGTATATGTATATATATATATATATATATATATATATATATATATATATAAATATACTAGACGGCAAAATGCGGACACATGTGTATTGATATTCTTAAATATGAAATTAGGAAATTACAGAATAATTTGAATTTACTTATAAAATATCGAAGCTGGACGAGAGATTTGAATAATTAAGTGTACACTTACTCACACTAAATTACAAGGTGTCTAAAATTGCAGGCATTTGCATCGGCTGTTCTTATATTTTTCTTAGGAATTGGTATTTCGATTAATATAAGAATAATATAAAAAAAACAAATATATTTTTCTTTAATTATACAGTAGATTTCGTCTAAATAGTCACCTCAAGTAAACAGAAAAGGTGCTCACTTTCGCAAATTAACAAGTTAGGCTAACTTATATGTGACTTGATTTAGTGAGTCAACCATTTAGTGACTAAATCCTTAAACTTGTATCACTTTATAACAAAATTTGGAAATTTTCTTTTGGAAATATAGTTAGATTTTTAAAAACCTTTCAAAATATAAAATAAATATATTTATCCTTTGAAATAAGTGCAAAAAATAGCTACAATTGGGAAAAGTAAATAGAAGTTGGAACAAAAGTGGCTAACAATTAGAGAGAGTTAACTATTAGGAATAGTTGAATGTAAATCAACTATGTCAAAGTTTGGTTTAATTTGTTTTATTATTAACATCTGACAACCCATGGCATTTGCATGTAATACAAAACAATCTAAATGTCATGGTATGTGCAGTATGGATACATTGTTTCATACAGGCACATTCCTCTGGTGATACCAGATCAGGCTGCCCTGTGGCTCCCTGAGACGAAAATCACCTACATTGACGTTTTTTTTTTTTTTTTTTTTTTTTTTTTGTAAAACTTAATCATGTTCTACAAAACCAAAAACAAAAACAACAGCCCCTCTCCCTTTCTCCCTCCCCTTTTTATTTTATTTTTATAACTTGAAGCATAAATCTTTTACTATAATGACCAGATTCGGCATTAAATAACCCAAAAAGGGTTGATATGCCGTAAAACAAAACTACCAAACCAAAAACGATCATTAAACATTTGAAGATATAAAGAACTTGAAGCATAAAAACTTTTACTATAATGACCAGATTCGGCATTAAATAACCCAAAAGGCTTGATATGCCGTAAAACAAAACTACCAAACCAAAAACGATGATTAAACATTTGAAGATATAAAGAACTTGAAGCATAAAAACTTTTACTATAATGACCAGATTCGGCATTAAATAACCCAAAAAGAGTTGATATGCCGTAAAACAAAACTACCAAACCAAAAACGATGATTAAACATTTGAAGATATAAAGAACTTGAAGCATAAAAACTTTTACTATAATGACCAGATTCGGCATTAAATAACCCAAAAAGGGTTGATATGCCGTAAAACAAAACTACCAAACCAAACCAAGCCACATTCCCTAGCTGGGAAGAGTCAGCCACATATTATACTCCCCTCGGGGTATTGTGGTAAAGAGCAGTATCTAATGTATTCTTCACATTTTGGAGGATGCTTTAAAGAAATTAAACTGTATTTAATGAATAACCTAATTGATAACTATTTATATTCTCATGATATTGCTAATTTAGCTCTACATTTAATTCTTCAAATCTAACTTCCAGCTTCAATATTAAAGAGTTGGTTCCACGTGTGCTTTACTTTTCCAGGTTTGTGTCCGCATTCCTCAGTCTAGTCATCTCATTTAAGGCATTGCAGTTTAACAATGTTTAATGTATATTTTATCATTATTAATAATAATAACAGTACTTCCAAAGCATCAGTGACCCGGTTCACCTTGACTAACATATATGTTGACTTTGTGTAAATATTAGCAACAACTGCTAATTGAGTTGAACGAATAATTATTATTAAGATATAAATGATGAAATCATTTAGTTTCTTTGTGAACTAGACTTTGACTTATTACTTCTTAACTGCTGAAAAAAATAATTAAAACTTTCCTTCGAAATCTGCATAAAAGCAATACTAACAAATTCTAACGAACTTCCTTGTCCTAATTTTGAAAAAACATATATTTTAGTATAATTATTTTTTTAAATACCTTTTTTGAACAGCATTACAACATTATGAAGCGGACAATAGTTACAAAGGCAGAATAAATAATAGTGTACTAACGTTGAAGTTAACTTTAAACATGAAGTTTGCAACAATACTAGGTTCACGTGTATATTTTGAAACAAACAAATATGGGTTAATGGAATATATTTAATGAAACAATTGCTTTTTTTTCTGGACAGACCTGCTACATGGGTGTGTACCGCCAATAAATACAATGCCCGCATAACTATACCCGATCATTTTAAATTTAAATTTTACAAAAGAAATTATAATTAATTTGTAATGAAGGTTGCAATTGAAAATAACTACACTTCTTTAGTTAATACAAATTAAATGTACATAATTAAACTATTGTCAATTAAATCATCTCCCTTTCTTTACATCCCTACTACATGATTCATTACTTGTCATAGCGACAAATCCACAATTGACAATACTTTAGTAATACTTTTTGAGATTAGGTTTATACATGAAGTTATTTGGGAATAACAAACAGAAAACAATTCAAATATATTTACTTTTGTTATCAGGCATAGTTAGAATCCGATCTTAACCTCAGATCATAGTTGGAGAGAATTAAGTGGAGAGAAAAAAAAGAAGAATGAAAAAAAATATAGAATTTGAAAATTTAAGTTATGATAAACAAGGATATTATACGGTTGGTTCGGCTGGTATACATGTGCTATAGAAATAGAATTGAGCGCAGAAGTTAAATCTCGTACAACCAAATCGTACCTGCAAAGAAAGAAATATGATATATGTTTAACGTTGGCATCTAGAGTGTAACGGTTCATGAATTGACGCGCAATAGAAAAGCGGAAATAAAAAAGATACGCATGCAGAACGTGTTCCAATCGCAACCACCTATCACTACGCAAATGACACCTTGCTTCTGTTATCTTACCACACAACGTACGAATAACATCATTAGTGATTAAATAAAAGTGCCAAAGAATATAGATCTTTATTGTCTAACTTGTACATATACATGAGTAGTTTATTTTTTAATCATAAACTAAGCCGTTACAATAAATGTGATGGATTTATTAAGTTATTCTTGAAACAGGCGTATAGTTCTGTATAGTTCCCGGTGGGGCCTTTCACAGATGTATGTTGTATATGTTTTTAAATCGGTGGTTTCTGTTTAAATATTAACGTAGGCATACCTCAGGTGATTAGCAGTATACAGACCTGTTCTCAAATGGTGGGAAAGCGAGGCCTGCTAAGGTGGACTTCCTAGTACTTGCATAGTACAATATTTAAGACCGACAGACAACAAATCATCCTCAAAGATGACAGAGTTTGCCGTTCTGATTTTTGTATGATTTTTTCTAGAAACAATATAATAGCTCTTTAAAAATAATCAGAGAAGAACTTTTAGTACGTGTGTGAGTTTCTTTTTTTGCAAACTCATATTTATGTTTAAATTGCAATTCAATACTGTTAATAGCATGACTATTTTTAACTGAACAGTGTATTTTATTTAGCGTTGATGTAACACGTAGGCTAATTATTATTTCAGCAGGTGTACGATTTATCTTTGTCAAAATGACATTTGTTATTTTTTTCAAAGTGAGAGATGAGCAATATGTCTTGATTTTCCAACAAACAAGGCATATTTCTAGTGTCCACGTGTGTCTGTATATACATATATATTATATATAGACATCCTACTACAATAAGGATCTAATACTTATTAAAAATAGTACAGATATGTCAAAATCTGAAAAAATAACGTCTTTCTCCACGTTCGATAATAACATTTTAACAAGAACTGATACCCCAAATAATTAAACCATCCTTATGATATATTCGGATTTAATAAAAGTTACCGACCTAGTAGAACCTTCCTGGTTTCGAGAACTAGATTATAATTACAAATCTCTTAAAGGCGGTTTTCATAAAGACTATGATCGATTCACTATAAATTCTTACTCTATGAAATATGGTAGGACTATAGTAATTAGGCACGCTTTTAAAACGTCGGTCGTTACATTACTATAGACATGGGGAATAGACCTTCAAATTTCATAGAGACTACTTTAAATTTAAATAATAAATAGCATGCACCCTACCATTTACACACACTCACACTTTTTACGCCCATAAAAAAATCAAACTATTATCAATCAATAAGATCAATAGTTCCCGTAATATCAGTTAATAGCTTAAGACTATTTACCAATAAACACATATGCAATCAACATTTATTATTTGACAATAATTATTTACAGGTTCAGCATATCAGATGATACATTTAATTTAATCGTATTCTATAATAATAATACAAGTATCATAAAACTTAACATGGCAGTAACGATGCATGTATCACATAATCAAGATAAATATTCTCATTAAAATATTATACAAATAATACTAATAACAGAAACATACTAAATATTAAGTATGCCTGTAACCTATTATACACTTCTTAAAATAAAAATAAAACTGCTACTAATATGATGCGTACTAATACGTGAGTTTAGATCTAACTAAACTGTATTTAAAAACGAACAGTTTTAGGCGATAAATATTATTATTAACCCTCCATATAGTTAAAACGTAAATACAATCACAAAATATGTTTCAAATAATTGAATCATTGAAGTAACCATACAAATACCGATCCATGATTTTTTAAAGTATACCATAAAAGGTCTTATGCACAATGTCCTACTTTAGGAGATATAATACTAAACTCAAATAATAGAAACATTAAACATGCTCAACTATTTTCTCCAGTATCATTTCCCCAAAACAATTGCTATTGTCACGATGCACAACATTACCTTTACAAAATGATTATGTATGTACTTACGTAATATATTCTTGCAATATTAATAAGCTACTTCCGACCAAGTGCTTGAATTGCAATCATCTATAAAGTGTAACCATGCTTTCAATCCTTTTCAATAACACACATCGGCTTCTTAGGAACGATCAAATTATTATTCTAGAATTCCTATCCTAAATACACTTATATTTATATACTACTGACGCTGCTACAAACATAATTTACCATAGTATCAACGTAATCAGGAAGAACACCTTAGTAATTTTGCTAATAATATTATATATTTCCTAAACCAATCTATTACAGTTGCATGGACTAAAAGTTATACTACATATCCTATCGTAAATGTTCTTGAAAGTAATGTAAAAACATCGAATTGATAACATCAACGTGATCAATGGAATGAGTTTACAGTGTTTCCTAATACTAATCTGTCTTATTGAATGAAAAATAATCAAACCCAAAATTCCCTAACTATCAGTTCCTCCAATATAATTCTCAAAAAATAAGATTTCCAGCGATAATCCCTATCACCACGCGCCGCCGATCACATAAGCTACCTTATACTTACAGTAAAATTAACCCCACATATTTTACGTATTTTATTAGGAAGCTGAACTCTAAAAACATATCTAATACTTAGAGTTGGTATATCAGTAATACATTATTCTCGTATAAGCCAAGATTCAAATGTTGTCACTTAAATGGTATATCAAACCCCTTTCCTTAATAAGAAAAATGAAATAATTTCAGCATGAAAACATAAAAGATATAAGATATTTAGTTTGTTAACCAAAATGATAGACTCACACTCCTAAAATGATACAGCTTATACCATCCCCAATTACATACTCCTCAATATAGGTTCTATATTTATTTAATACTATTTTTATAGCCTATGTAATGACTTTCTTAACTGGCGGAATAGATTATGGCAAAACAATTTGTAGATTGTTGCGTGTCGAATCCCGGACAAGTACTGACATAAACGTAGAGAAAAAAGCCACTCCAGGAAGTCACATAGTATCATAGGTGTGTTAAATGTTAACAAAAAATAAACATTTTGTTAACAAAACTCATTTCATGTGTGTCCGGATTCAAAGACTACTTATCTAGATAATGTGTCACTTTAGTTAAAAATATGATTCGATGAGAAGGTTACAGTTTAAAATACAAACTGTTTACTTCTACAATTTACATTAAGTTATATACCACGTTAATCCACAGAAACATGGTCGTGAAAGAGTTATGATTAACAAGAATATAATACCGTTAGTTCACCTGGCATATATGTAGTATAACAATTTAATTGGGTGCAGAAGTTTAATCTCGTATAACCTAATCGTACCTCGATGCAAAGAGAGAAATATGATATATGTCAAACGTTGGCATCTAGACTGTAACGGTTAATGAATTGACGCGCAATGGTAAGGCGGAAATGAAAAAGTCCGCATGCAGAAAGTGTTCAGATCGCAACCACGTATCACTACGCAAGTGATACCTTGCTTGCGTTATCTTTCCAAACCACGTACGAATAACTCCATTAGTGATTTAATAAAAGTGCCAAAGAATATAGATCTTAATTGTATAACTGGTAGATATGCATGATTAGTTTATATTTCAATCATAATCTAAGCCGTGACAATAAATGTGATCGATTTATTATGTTATTTAAGAAACAAACGTATATTTCTTCATAATTCCCGGTGGGGCTTTTAGCAGATGTGTGTTGTATATGTTTTTAAATCAGTGTGTTCTGTTTAAATGTTCACGAAAACAGATAATGTGTGATAAAAATATGTCTTTAAGTGGATATATTATTTTTCTTTTCTTTAATTAACATCTTATCTACTTATTTGATTTATTTCGAAAGTCTCGGGGGGAATGTTTTAGTACTTATATAATTTACTTTATTTCAACGAACTCGTTTTACGTCGTCACGCTGGACGTGAATAATTTGAATGTGTTTAATTATCTTCTTTATCACGACGGAATGATTAGTCACAAAGTCAGGAAAGTAGGTTTTGAACAGCCAGTTCCTTAGAAGAATATTATTCTGACCGGACAGGAATTCCCTTGGAAACCTCATCGTCATTCCCCGGTAAAGATGCCTCAAGAGATTAGCAGTATACACACCTGTTCCCAAATGGTGGGAAAGCGAGGTCTGCTGAGGTGGACTTGCTAGTATTTGCATAGTACAATATTTAAGACCGACAAACAACAAATAATCCGCAAAGATGACAGAGTTTGCCGTTCTGATTCTTGTATGAGTTTCTTTACAACCAATATAACAGTTCTTTAAAAATTATCAGAGAGGAGCTTTTAATAAGTATGTGATTTTTTTTAAAATCCTATTTATGTTTAAATTGTAATTCAATACTCTTCATAGCATGACTATTTTTTTAACTGAACAGTGGATTTTCTTTAGCGTTGATGTAACACGTAGGTTAATCATTATTTGAGCAGGTGTACGATCTATTATTGTCAAATGACATTTGTTATGTTTTTAAAGTGAGAGGTGAGAAATGTGTCTTGATTTTCCAACAAAAAACATACTTCCAGTGTCCACTTATGTCTGTATATACATATATATTATATATACACATCACACTGAAATAAAGTTCTTATACTTATTTAGAATAATACAGATATGTCAAAATCTTTAAAAAAATTGTGCTTTGGCTAAGAACGTCCTTCTTCACGTTCGATAACGTTTTAACAAGGACTGATACCCCAAATAATTAAACCATCCTGATAAGATACTCGGACTTAGTAGAACTTTACTGGCTTCGAGAACTCTATTATAATTACAAAGCTCTCTACGGCGGTTTTCATAAGGACTATGCCCGTTTCACTATGAATTCTTACCTTATGAAATATGGTAGGACTATAATAATCGTCTACGCTGTTTAAACGTTGGGCGTTACATTACTGTAGACACGGAGACTATAACTTCACATTTCATAGACACTACCTTAAATTTAAGCAATACATCTCATGCACCCTACCATTAACAAACCCTCACATATGTTTACGTCACAAAAGCAATCCAACTATCTTTGATCAATAAGATCAATAAGTCCCGTAATATCAGATACCATCCTAATATCATTGGTCAATAAACACATATCTAATCATACTTTATGAGTTTACAATGATGCTTTACAGATTCAGGATATCAGATGATGAACATGACTTTAATCGTATTCTATAATTATAATAATACAAATATTATAAACCATAATATGGCAGTGACAATATATATATATATATATATATATATCAAATAATCCAAATAGATATTATCATGAAAATATTATACAAAATATACAAATAACAGAAACATAATAAATATTATTAATAACTATAACAGAGTATACACTTTTTAAAATAAAAATAAAACCGCTACTAATATTATGTCTACTTATACTTCTATTTAGATCTCACTAAACTGTATTTAAAAAACGAAAGGTTTTAGACGTAAAAGATAATGATAACCCCCCCTATATAGTTATAACGTAAAAACAATGACAGTTACAAAATTTGTTTTAAAATTATTTAATCATTGAAGAAACCACACAAATACCGATCCATCATGATTTAAAAAGAAAATCCCATAAAATGTCGTATGCACCATTTCCTACTTTAGAACATATAATAATAAAGTAAAATAATAGAAACATTTAACAAGCTTAAGTATTTTCTCCGGTATCATTTCCCTAAAACAACTGCTATTGCCAGGATTAACAACATTATCCTCTACAAAATGATTATGTATATACTTACGTAATATATTAGTGCAATGTTAAAAGGCTACTTCCGACACTTAGCACACATTACAATCATCTATGAAGTATGACTATGCCTTCGATCCTTTACAATAACACGCATCGGCCTCTTAGGAACAGTCAAATTAGAATCCTACAATTGCTATCCTAAATACACCTGATGTATATACTACTGAAGCTAATACAACCATACTTAAACAGACTATCAACGCAATCAGGAAGAACGCCTTAGTACTTTCGCTAATAGTGTATCTTCCCTAAACCAATCTACTACGCTTTCATAAACTAAAAATTATACTAGAGATCCTGTCGTAAATACTCTTGATCTATTTACTCTCGAAAGTAATACAAACATATCTTCTTCATAACTTCAACGTGATCACTGGAAAGAGTGTATAACTGTTCACTGATACTATTCTGTCTTCCAAAAGGCAAATAATCAAACACTAAAGTCCTTACACTATCAGTTCCTCCAATATAATTGTCAAAACAAAAAATAAGATGTCCAGCGATAATCCCTGTAATCATACCACACTGACACACCGTATAGGGTCCACACGTACATTGGATCCGCTTTGACCACAATAAAAGAATTCGCCGCCGATCACATAAGCTTTGTTATACTTAAAATAAAATTACCCCTACATATTTAACGTCTTTTATTAGGAAGCGTAAATCTAAAACCATATCTTATACTGTGATTTCGTATATTAGTAATAAATAATTCTCGTATAAGCCAAGATTCAAATGTTGTCACTAAAATTGTATATCAAACCCCTTCTATTTATAAGAAAAATGAAATAATTACATCATTCAAACATAGCAGATATAAGATATTCAGTGTGTTAACCAAAATGATAGACTCATACTCCTAATAGTATACCGTTTATAACATCCTCAACTTCATAATCCTTAACGTGGTTTCTATATTTATTTAATACTATTTTTACTCCTATGTAATTATCTTGTTTACTTGCAGAAGAGATTCTGGCAAAACAATTTGTAAATTGTTGCGTGTCGAATCCCGGAAAAGTACTGAAAGTAAACGTAGAAGTAAATGCAAATCCAAGCAGTCACATATTATCATAGGTGTGTTAAATTATAATAAAAAAGAACAATTTCTAACAAAACTCATTTCATTTGTGTCCAGATTCAAAGACTACTTATTGAGATATGTGTCACTAGAGGGCGCGCTGAACGCTTGTGCTTCAAATAGAATCTGATTGAAATCAAAGAGACGTCCTCTAATGGCATTTTCAGGGTGAGGATATATGAAACAAGGGGCGAAGGAAATCTGTTTGCATTCAGCTTGTCAAAATTAAGCACCTCTGTTATTAGTCAAAGAAAAAGTGTATTCCCTAATCAGATCAGGCGAGTTCGGAAGAAAGGGATTACACGTATTGTATCATTATATAAAGAGATAGTTATTTAAGGAGAAACATGGGAAGTAAATTCCTTTTACAATTTGTGATATAATCCCTTTCTGACGTAATCGCTTTCGGAGACAATCCTGTGTGCATGGGGATACACACACGAATGATAACAAACAAACACACATCAGATCAACATATATTTAGGAGTATACTAGAACCAGATTATATTGTATATTACAAAAGTTGTTATCTCTGTTTTAGTTAATGGCGACATTTTTTTTTTATTTTGCAATCCTACACTGACGTCATCGCGTGTGCAGAAATTCAAACAAGATTAACAGACAACAGAAAAGAGTCGCAGTGTTTTCGAAGTAGACAGTCACATCCTTCGGCTAGTAGTGACATTAGGGTTGCAGAGTCGGAATGGATAAGGTGCAACTCCGACTTCGATTCCTAAGATACCAAAAAATCCGACTCAAACTCGTCGGGTTCCCAAAGATCCGTAACATAATTCGACTCCTTAATGTGAATATTAATAGATTTCAAAATCCCGATTGATTATCACATCATTAAAAACTCCGACGTTGTTTCCTTGAGTGTTTACGAGCAAGACTCCGACTCCGACTACGACTTTGACTCCTGCTTAGACCTTAGACGCTTTCCGACGCAATAACCCTAGAAAAATGTCAACTTTTGTTCAATTCATTGTGTGAAAAATCTCGTTTACGATAAATATTGTGTTTCGGCATTCCATAAGCCACAGAATTGTTGCTTCGCATGGAAATCAATACACCAAACAAAAAGAAACGTATATGGCGGCAATGACTATTGATATGCTAACATACAAACAAATCTACTAACACAAAGTGTATATAAAAAGAAAGAAAGAAAGAGCGAGGGAGAGAGATAGAGAAAGAGATAGAGATATATATAGATATTGAAATGCTCGTGTGAATCAACGATTGTCCAGTATTGAGTATCCGACGTCTTATAAGCATATCTGGTATTCTTTAACAAATATTTAAATTCCTTGATTTTCGTTTTCCTGACAAATTATAATCATTAGACAAAAATGTATCATTAAAATGCAATTTCGAATCGCATTTCTCAATTACTGTTTTGATTGCGCGGGAAGTGAACTTGTCAAAAAAAAATGCTTCAATTGCAGAAATGCGAAACCAAAAAGAGAAACAAACAAGAAAATACGACACACGTGTTAAATAAACGGAAATGTATGCGAATCTAATGCTTTAAAGAAATGCAATTATTTGCAATGTTCACAAATAGTGCAAACATTTGTGATAATTCATTTATAATTATGTTTTCTCCGTTCTTGTTCCCGGCGGAATTTCAATGCACACCCGAGTATTTAGACAACAATGGACTCCCTTAATTTCATGCGGGAACCTTTTTCAAACATCCCTGAATGGCGACATGCTGAACAAAAGCGTCTTCAATTGCTTAGAATTCGATCAATTAATGTTCTCAAAAGCCAAGGCTGATTTAAGAAATTAACGATGCATTTTTAGTTCTGTTTATTTTCGCTAATAAGTTGTTTTGTTTGAATTAAAAATCTAAAAATATTATATTCAAATTCCAAAGAAATACACATTTATGAATAGATAATTAATCTTATTAAAATATATACATTCATCCTGATTTCGAATTCTTTCGTTATTTCATACATATTATATAGACAATCGCTACACCCTGTATGCGTCCCTCTGCACATTTATAGTGAAACTATGTTAGTGCAATCGCAAATAACAACACTCCTGACTTGGTATTACTTGAGTTTAGGTGTAAACAGAAATTCACGACGCCTAAAAAAATATACTTTTATCATTAGAGAGTTTTTCATGTGTTTTCATTTATATAGTCACCGCTTATTAAGACCTAAATACAACTCGGGGATAATGATTAATAACTTAGTCAATGGACAGTGAGACCATACTTGAGTATTGGTAAAGGTGGCCCAAACTAGAGCTGATTCTTAAGAGACAGGCTCAGCAAGAACTTGTTAACATCGGACTGAAAATACCATGTTTTAGTCAGCTGGGAAGATGCCTAGTGATATAGTGTTCAACCAAAGGGCATTTCTTGGAAAATAAATATGCTTATAGAAATTCTTTTTTCGTGTTTTTTTTTGTGAATGTTTTACAAGGGTTCGATAGATTGGAGTTGCCAATCACCTACCGTAGAATACTGATAGAGTATTGATTTACTCCTCTCCAGGAGTTAGGCACAAGGCCAGTTTTTATCTTACTCCCACAAGTAAGATGTGACCCAAGGTCGGGTCGGGAAAGTGGGGTTTAAAAATTGCCGTCGGCATTCCCCGGTAGAGGCGCCTCAGACAGTAAGCAATAAACTTACTCCTCCCCAAAGAGGGGAGGCCAGGCCTGGGAAGGTGGACCTCCCAGAACTGCACAGGACAGACCCATTGACCGGCGTAAATCAAGACCCGAAGGCCAAGACAACACCAGTATGGAGTGCAGTATCCATCGGAACAGATACTACACTTTGATCTTAGCCAAAAGGCCAAGTTGTAAAGACAGACTAGCCACCTCTGTTCTGTGAGATATACCGGGAAGAAAAGAAAGCAGCCTCCATTATATTCCGATGTCGGTTTGTACTCTGGCAAGGCAGGAAATGCTGTTTAATGCGGGACCTCTCTAGACGTGACAACAGTTTTACGTCGACAAGTTGCGTAAACATCACTTCGTTGTTTTTTCTAGACTAGTTATAAATCGTAAAATGCATTTATTTCTTATGAATCAGATGTGTCTATTGTTTGCATTGGTTTCTCCGCTATATTTTTTGTTAGAACACTTTCTAGAAATGCATTGGGTACTTACGGAAGGCACCACGCGAAGATTGACAACATCCTAGGCGAAAGAGTTTATATGGATGTTATTTATTTAATTTGAGATTAGTTGCGAAACAAATGCTTCAGGGAATAGTTAAGACTGTCGTTAAATCTCAAGTGTGCCTGACGATCGCCTGCTTAATACCACCCCAAGCAGTATAAGGTAAATAACGACTGAACTCTCATGGGTATAAGTGAAAGGTAGGCCATATTGCAGACACATGTTCGGCTGTAAAGATTTACACGTAGCCTGCGCTTGTGATAATTAGACAACGCCACTTCTATGATACGTCTTAATGTATTTGAGTTAAATTCTCTTTAAATCATGCTCAATCGAGAAGAAATTGCATTAGGATCTCTTTAGGGTTGAGGTCTTCAGGTTAGATGAATCTAGTTTTCTTTTTTTAAGCCTTTCGTGAATAAATCGATTTTTTTAAACTGCTACTGTTGGCTTTTGTTCCATTTAAAATGCAAATGAAATGAATGTTTAATGCTAATTAAAAGATGGAATTTGGCTAAAAATTCAACTCCGATAATTTGCTGTGATTCCATTTCGAGTCAGTTTTTTTTCTGAGTTTAATTCAAAACATGGCTGCTTCTCAAACATTGTATGCAGAGATTTAACTCGGATATTTCGTAATCCGCTTCTTATAATACGGGATGGAAATAATACATTACTATACACGATGTTAGAAAAACACATTTCTGTGAAAGGTCCCAAAACGGACTGAAATCGACCAAAGAACAGCATATAACATATACACATTAAACAAATAAACTGAAGTGAAATCGTCGGCGTGTGTATAGAATTGGCGGTTACGTAACGTTTATGAAATACAATAAACACATACATATTAAGCATAGATCGGTAAAAAGAAGGAGTATTGCTCTCGGAGCGAAACTAAGAACACATATCCTTCACTCTATGTTAAAGAGAAATGTGGCTTCTCTCTCTGCCCCCCCTCTCTCTCTCTCTCTCTCTCTCTCTCTCTCTCTCTATATATATATATATATATATATATATATATATATATATATATATATCAAACAAAAGATATAATAGGCCACTAATATCTTTAATTAGTGAGCATCCGGATGAAACTGAAGCTCAATATACTGGATAGATCATTAATAGCATTATATAAAGTGAAATATTAAAATAAGGTGCGAATCAAATTTTATTATAATTCAATGATCAGGCAAAGTACCTTAAAGTCCTTAACTCATGAGTTTTCAAAGACAATTCTTCTCCTCAGATGGCAATTACTGCAATGACATTACTGCAGGTAATAAAATTAAACTTTGAAAATATATAAAAATATATACATGTATATATATATATATATATATATATATATATATATATATATATACATATATATATATATATATATATATATATATATATATATACATATATATATATATATATATATATATATATATATATACATATATATATATATATATATATATATATATATATATAAATACATAAAAGTATATAAAACATCAAATATATCAGCCCAAAACATACTGTTTTGTTAAAGCTATACAGTGCATCGAAGTCATACAATTTAAAACATATTCAGGAGAAGACTTTTCTTTGAAAACTCATGAGTTAAAGACTTTAAGGTACATTGAACTCTAATTAAATTTGATTCGCACCTCATTTTATTATTTCACTTCATATAATGCTATATATATATATATATATATATATATATAGAGAGAGAGAGATAGATAGATAGACAGATAGATAGATAGATAGATAGATAGATAGATAGATAGATAGATAGATAGATAGATAGAGATATGTTTACACTATATTCCAACAAACAGTGTGTACATAATATTGAAATTACTATTAAAAGAGACAAACACACAGTGATTCCACAGTTTCGTATTTTCTCATTATTTTACTTTACTTAATAAGCTGGCTGGCCTGACCCAACATTATCTACCTCATTCCTCAAGTAGAAATGAAATCAATGTGAGTTGTAAGTTTTCTTATGGTCTTCTGTTTGATTCATTTATATGTATTTTTCTGAAGAAGAAGTGTTGGTTTCAGAAGAGGCCATAGATTAAATTTATCTTTAAAATTTCACAAAAAAATCACAATATACTGAATTCACTTCATAAAATAAGATGTGGCACAAGGTCAACATCGGTGTCGTTCTTTTTTTGTATTCTGTAAACAAGTTTTAGTCACCAAAATACAAAATTCACAAGATAGGTAAACCCTACTAAACATTTTCCCAGTTGTTTAACGTCTTCTATTTACACAATAATATATGTCCAAAATTATCGGCTGAGGTGGCGGTGTTACAAAACAACAGAGATTGCGTTAAAATAAAACTCAAAGTGTGGTGGTTTGTAGAACGCTCCCAAATCTATCTAAATATGAGCTGCTGACTGTCTTTCTGGTTGTTTAACGAGCTGAAAACCAGCAAGACAGTGTCTAAGTGGCGAGAAAAAGGGGGGTATTTTGGTATAACATAAGGAGAAGCAAGGGGCATGATTTGATAGGGGTCCACTAGAATACGTAGCATTTTTAGGGAGCAAGAATGGAGAAAATGAAAATGGTGACTTGGCATCTCGAAAAATTTATAATAGCAAAAAATTAAGGGATAGGCCACATTTGCACCGATAGCTAAGATAATTTTATAACAGGAATACAGTCAAATACATAGTTTTCTATGATATTCCTCCTACGTGTAGGCAATAGATAAAAGGTCCGTGATGTCCATAGTGATGTGCATAGTGATGTACATCACTCTGTACATAGTGATGTACATAGTGATGTATGATGTTCTTCTGTGACCAAAACTGTTCGTAAAAATATAGCGAAGTTTTTGATTTAGAAAATATGAACTGTAAAATTAATACAATATGTGTCACTAAATGTAGTTTAATATTTTCAGATTTATTTATTTATTTTGTATATTTTATTTTTAGTAACTTTCTCCTATTTTCTCTCGCTCTTTCTCTCTCTCTCTCTCTCTTACTCTATCCTTATCAGTCTCTGTCTCTCTCTATTTCTCTCTTTATATATATATATATATATGTATATGTATATATATATATATATATATATATATACATGCACAAAAGATATGTGATACAGCTAAACAGTATGTATATTGACGACTATATATATATATATATATATATATATATATATATATATATAATGATATAAAATGATGTAATAAAATTAGGTGTCAATCAAATTTTATTAGAATTCACAGTTCAAGCAAAGTATCTTGAACTTTGAATTCTAATAACATTTGATTGACACCTTATGTTATCACTTCATTTTATATCATAATAGTAATGCTCTATCCAGTATATTGAGCTTCAGTTTTTATCCGGATGTTTTAACTAATTATAAGATATTAGTTGACGCGTATATCTTTTGTTGGATAATCGAAAGATTTAAAAAAAAAAACGCCGCTTTTTTTTAAACACTTTCCCGAAGATAATACACATTAATAACCAAGGAAATAGAAGCAACGGAATAACATATAATACGAACATTTCAAGAAAGCGACACATTTCATTCACGAGATAAATCATCACAGTAATTTCTCTACAAATATCTAATCACATATTGAGCACTTTTGAAATACACACACACACACGAGACTGAGACAATTTGAATGTTTATTCGTATCCAAGGTGACCTGTTTCCGGGAGCTGGATTTAACTAACATTAAAACTGATTTTCTTGTCTAACTCTGCCCTTATGGGGAAGTAAGTCAGAAGGGAATCTCCAGCGAAATCAAAATTGTCGGTTTCAAGCGGAAATTCTTGCTTCCCCCAAAGGGGGTCATTCTGAACTGCTACAAAGATACCCTTAAAACGACACTCCGACATTACCTTTCATGATCAGCGATAAACTACTTCCTCCTACTAAAGGAATTTGAAGTCAAGACTATGAGCTACGAGAATTAAAATCTACATTTCGAATAGGTATTTACCTTACCATCGATTCTAATTCCCCGCAGACTTTCGCCAAAAATGTACCACCGTCTCCTTCGGCTTCTCTTGTACCGCGGAAGAACATTCCAGAGGAGTCTGTGAGAATGACTAACATAACCAAGCTTAAAGTGGACTTGGACAAACATTCAGACTGTATATGAATGTAAATATCATCTTCCTGTTTTTTTACATTGCTTATTACACTTTGCTCTTTGTTTGCTAAATAAATTTGAAATTCTAAATAAATCGACCAATTAACGTAAGATATAGTTTGGTTTTGTTTGAAAAAACAATCCTCATCATTTACGAACAGGGTGATCAAAGAATCTTCTACCCATGGAATTGTAAAATACATTCACATATATGGAGAATAGAAAGTTGGTCTTGTCTTTACTTTCCGTAGCTTTGTAACTCTTGCTTCTCTTTATTCTGTCTTTTAGTCCTTACATTCTCACAAAAGTGGAAGAATTGCTATTTTATGGGTCAACATATGTTAATCACAAAATTATAGTCGTCTAGTTGTTGATATCAGTAGTATTTCTTAGCTCATTACATCAGGTGACTTTGTGACTTGTTTGGGGCGAATTTCGATAACAAAATAATTTTTTTCTGCAGTTTAATTCTATTTAATACAAACATATTTTAGTCAATGACTAACTCAGGCACATAGTTTCAGTTATACACATTTAACAGTGTTTGTGATGATGTATAGATTTCGAACAAGACAAAACCGACTTTTTCATTAGGCATTTTAAGGCCGTTTTCGTAAACAGCCGAAACATGCCGAAGCGCCAATGTATTAGAAATTTCGAGAAGCAACCGACAACTTTACCTGTACTAAAATAATTCTCACATAAACAAGCATGTACAAATTTGGAAACGGACCAAAAACGAACTGTTGTTTTCAATCCAAACCTAACATTTTAACCCTAATCAAGCATTACACTAACTTTAAACAAACCCTAACATAACCCCATTCGAAAGCTTGCCCAGTAAAAACGTAAACGAACAAATATGTAAAAGTCGTAATTTCACTGATAATTTTTTTCACTATATTAAGTTTATTTATGAAAAAATACAATTTATCGAAAAAAATAACTCAACACTTTTCACGTTAAAAAAACTAATTGATTTTCTTCGGCAAAAAATAACCGTCATAAAAATAAACATTGTTTTCTTCCATAATGTACTACTGTTTAAAACCCGCATACTTTTGGTGTTACCGCTGTTTCGTTTTGATTTGTTTTTTTCAGGGTTTTTACGTATTATTGAGTCAGCAAAATCTTGTTTGGTCTGGTTCAAAAGCTGGAAGTGTACGATTTTTTTTAAATTGCCGTCCAATGATAGAGAGAGAAGTTGGTG
>OY744535.1:77752140-77759640 GCA_963556195.1 Sepiola atlantica
GCCTTACCTATACTAACTACTTGGACTCTTCTACTCACCATAGCTAATGGGAGTACAATCTTCTATACTGCAGTCAAGAATGGCGCAACTTCTTTTTACAATATACTTGTTTTATCCAACTCCATGTGTGTCTATACCTTCCTTCCCCTTTACAGACACACAGCAACTGGGGGTGTGGTACAGTAAAAGTTTCCTTACAACAATAAATGGTATGCCACAACTGGCGACGAAATATATTAAGGTTTATTTTCAGAAGTTTATAAATACTAACGTGGAAAAATAAACAGCAAATTCATCCGACAATGTTCCAGGTTTAAAAAAAAATGTCGTGACTCGCGGACTAAAAATAAAAAAAAATAATATAATTTATTTTCAATCATTTAACAAAGATCAATTATTTTTTATTGCTATTCCGTCAATGTGTTAATTTTTGAAAAGAAAAGAATACATAATATTTTCCAGTCTCTCAAAAGGATGAATCCTGTTGCCGAAAAAAATTGGACCCTTATATGTTTTTCTGTGCACAAAAGTTATGACCGTAAAGTCTACGTTTACATGAAAAGCGTACCAAAGAAGTTAGTTTTTGTAGTCTAAAGAAAGGACGTTTTCTACTCTTTTTCTATTTTACAACCGGTAAAAGCGTCATATCAAAAAAGAACTTCTAAAAGCCGTATTCTATTTTTAAAAAAAAACACTTTAAAGATTGAGGATTTTAAAGAAACGATAAGAGAACTCATCAAATTAAAAATGCAACAGAAGCTAGAACAAATAAAAACAGCCAACGAAAGGCTACAAAGAGCTGAAAAATGACAACTAAAATTAAGAAAGGTTTCAAATGTTTCTACTGCAACAACAATAAAACTTCAACGAGAGGTAACAAAAAAACAGAAGAAATACTTATGGAACAAAAATAGAGCCCACGAAATGTTACACAGACAGTAAAAATACTTATGGAATAGAAAAAGAAACCGACAAAAGGCTACCTAAACAGGGAAAATACATATAGAAGAAAGAAAAAGATGAATACTTCAGGATTACTTTAAAAATGTCGAACAGAGGTCAGAGTAACGAACACGATAATGATTTTCACAGAGTTCCGTTCGGAATGCAATTGACAATTTGACTTATTCCTCAGACGAGGATAACCCCTTTGCTTCATGTTTAATAAAGGTATTGGGATTCATACACAATAGATTGTGAAAACTTAGTACAAAAAGATCCACACAAGAACCCTGTTTCCGTTGTAAACCTCTGCATTGGGTGACACATTGCTGATACTGTTTTGAACCTGTCTAACTTGTAATAAAGTCGCACACAATGATTCACAGAGGAAATAAACCTCAGGGTACTGCCACAAAAACGAACGAACAGGGCAGCAGAATGGTAATGACATATGTACAGGTAAAATTCCTAGATTCAATTGGTAAATTACAATTAGATACTGGCTCAGACGTGTTGATCATAGGTAGTGAAAGTGGGATATACCGACTATGCTAAGAACCGAAAAATCGGCAAAACACTGACTGGTAAAAAAATCCAATTCGAGGGTGAAATTATTATCGACATTACTTTAAACAAAACTATCAAAAAATAGAAATGTTCGTATTAAACATACCAATAATTAATTTGGCACGCACTTCTGCTACAAACTAAAAACGTCGAAGGCTTATTACACACAGAAAATAAAATTATGACGACTGAGTCAGAAAAACGAAAGAAGGAACTACTTTTAAACTATGAAAAAGTGTCTAAAAATGAATTAAACTGTGTGCAGAAATAAGACCACATACATACATTAGAAGAGCTAACACAAAACTGAAACAAATCAAGTATTTGCTTTTGGATAATCAGTTGAGGGGTACAGAAAGTGAGCTCATAAGTCCAGAGCTAGAATCTCTAAAGTTGAAACTCAAAGTAGTCTTAGAAGAGCCAAGAAATGTAAATATAAGGCTACTTGTCTTGAAGGAGTATGTCGAAGCAAATAAGACATGTTTCAAAGTTTTAATATGTGCTCCAAAATCAGAAGTTTTGAATTTAAAAACTGGAGGATATCAAATCTGATTTTGATACAGACAGTTAGTTCTCTAATAAGATACACCTTGATTAAATTGGGAAACGCCTATTGGAAGACACCGACAACATTCCCAGGAATAATTTATGGTTACCAGTTACGACACAATTGAACATACAGCTAACTTAACTAGCATCAGAGTAGCGTTAATTCAAAAGGAAAATATACTATAACTCCAGAAAGGCTGAGTTAGAAGAGTTACGGTACCTTACCCATACGATTTCGTAAGACGTCAGATCGCTTTTATTCCAAACCGATATTATTATAGACACATTAAACAATCTATCCAAATAATGAATTGAAGTCTTAAAAAAAAGTGTTCTCTGTTGTATTATACTTGTTGTAATAGACTTGGTTTGTCTTATCTCCGAGTTTGTGTATTAATTCCGGTCCCTTTAGAGGGGCACAACAACTCGCGATGGTTGATTCGAACTTACACCCTCACAACAATAACACTGACCCAATAGAAATGGTAGTAACTGTAAGGCTCGGTGTTTAATAAATGAATTTGAGTACTTCTGCAGTTTACGGACTGGGCTACAATCAACGTTTCCTCGACATAACTCAGCATGTTACATGAACCTCTGAAGGTGCCGAAACGCTTAGTCAATCATATCGCAGCAGCCGACAACTGGCAATTGCGTCAAAATATTGCTAAAACCTCAGCAAGTTATTAAAATTCGTTAAACTCATCATGAATTAAATCAGGTTATAGCAGACGTCCCAGTCTTTTTATGCAGAACATGTGCACATACATGCAATTTAAAAAAACATTAGTTGTAGGTCGAGTATGCTTGACCGGTCACAAATGCCCAATACACGCATATGGCGTCAATACGAAGTAGGACCTTTTTGGGCATGTCAAGATAAGCCATGCGGCAAATATTATGTGCAGACATACATTTAAAATCTGCAAACACACAACAATATAAACCTAACCTAACCTAACCCTAACAAACAAACAACCTTACCATCACTTAGTCGGTAAGGTTGAAAAGGACAAGGCCAGGAAACAATACATTTTCTTGGTAACTAAAAACTAAATATGTTTTCAATGAATTGACTATAGGATGAGTGTTTTGTGTCTCCGTTTTAAATGTGTTTTCTTAAATGTTTAACGTTTGCTAGTGTGTTAAAGTTTGCTAGCGTGTTAAAGTTTGCAAGCGTGTTAAAGTTTGCTTGCGAATTTGTCAAAAGTATCACGAAATGTTTTTTAAGGAACCTTCCGGCAGTTTATGTAACCCGCCGGAATATGCCTACGAAACGTTGGTTATAGCGCGGTTCGTAAACTTGACAAGTACTAGAATGTGTCGCGGGCATGACACAACACTTCCTAAAACACCCTTAAGGAAGGTTTTGACTTCTACGCGCCCCATCAATTGATCATTTACCCCACCCCAAATCATAAGCATTATATGTCCTACTGTGTCCGGTCCGATTTTTGCCAAACCTGTGCCCCAAACCTATCAACTACGTATGCCACAAAACTGCAACAAGTGTGAAACATTAAGATGGCAGCGATGGTGGTGACCCTTAAGGGGTGTACCGGTTAAGAGTTTGTGATGATGATCTAGTGAGTTACTACATACAATTATGCATATTGATAAGTATAATAACATGCAGTGCGTCTATGATCAACCCATAAACATCATCTAACAACATTTAAAGATCACAGCAGATCCCATCAATTGGTTAATAGAATGTATACTTGATATGTATGACTTACATATTTATATGTGACTGTATCGCGTTCTTTAGTTTCATGTGTAGGCTTCCGCATTCAATGAGTGTCCTTAAAATGTTGGTAGTGTCCATTATCGCCATTGTTGTATGGTCTCAATTCTCCCTTTGGTTCTTATTATTTTTTGTTTTGATTTCAGGTTTATCGAGATTATTCTTAGTGCCGCTCGCATTATAGGTATGATATTCAGGTTTTCGTGTTCCATATTCGTTTCAGTTCTCTGGCACTTCTATGCATTTGCATTGGTTGGTTTTCCTCTTTTATCGTAAACCTGTGTACATCAAGGACGGCTATTATTATTATTATGATTGTTATTGTTATTATTATTATTATTATTATTATTATTATTATTATTATTATTATTGTGATTATTATTAGTAGTAGTAGCAGTAGCAGTAGTAGTAGTAGTAGTGGTAGTAGTAGTATTTGCAGTCACTAAGCCTTCTTACAAAAGTTATCTTCATTGATTGCTCACTGATAATAACTGGTGGTGTTTCCTGAAGTCTTTCTGACAACAAGCTCCCCAGGTGTCCACCACTCTCTATATTATTTGGATCCCTATTGCAAATGAATTTGCGGTATCAGAACGGCCGCTTACTAGTGATTGCTCGTTAATAAGGAACTTTGGATTTCTCTGAGGGTTTTTATAGCAATAAACCTCTCAAGGTCCCATTACTTTCCGGACTCTTCCAGTGGAGGTCTGCTTAGTGGTCTCTCTTCTCAGTTTTCCTATCCTCCTTGAACCTCCACAACCAGGCTGTTGTCATAATTTTTGTGGGGAAGGGAGGTGAGTTTATGAAGTTTGTTGCGGTTAATGTTCCTTAGATTCATTTGGTGGTGTCCTACCTGTGGTTTTGTTTTCTTATTGTTGTAAAATGTGACTAGTTACGGTTCGTAGCTCATGCAGGTTGGGTTCATCATTCGAGGATTGTCCTTAAGATCGCAATTGTTTATCATAGCCGTACTTTGTATAGCTCAATTATTCTTAGGATTCCAATTTCTTCCACTCTTTTATCCAGATTGTTTAGGACTGTTCTGTTCCTAGTGCTCCTTTCATTATCGGTATTTATTTGACTTGAATCATACTCCATACATCTTTCAATTATCTGTCAATTCTTTGTAAGTATTATTATTATTATTATTATTATTATTATTATTATTATTATTATTATTATTATTATTTACTCACTAGGAGTTATCACACTGGTCATCGTCAGTGGTCACCCACTGCCGACAACCTGTGGTATTCCCTGGAGGCTGAGCGACAACAAGTCTCCTCAGGCCTCCAGTATACTCTTTTCGTTCATCACCGCTGATGACCTTGCGGTAATCGCAACAGCCACCTACCAACGATTTCCCGCTGATAAGGGGCATTGGTCCGCTCTAGGGCCCGAGTGGCAACAAGCCTTCCCAAGGTCCCAGAGCTGTCCGCGCTCTTCCAGTGGAGGTCTGGTTTTGCGCTTTCCCTCCTCGACCCTCTGTCCATAATTTTCGTGGCGTCAGCCTATGCTTGCGCCTCTCTCGTGCTGTTGTATTTTCCCCGGTTCTGTTGTTTTGTGCTTCCATGTGTTTGTTCTCCATTCGTTGCTTATGTGAGTTGGTTTCCGCATTCGAGGACATTTCTCAGGATTGTAGCTGTTATGATCATTACTGTCCTTTGTATGGTCTCAGTTATCCCTTTGATTCCTATTTCTCTTAGTCTTTTCTCCATGTTTTTGGGGACTGTTCCTAGTGCTCCTATGATTATTGGTGTTATACTGACTTTCTTCATGTTCCATATTCCTTTCAATTCTCTGGCAAGTTCAGTATATTTGCTTCTTTTTTCCGTCTCTTTGATCTTCACTCTGTGGTCTGCTGGAACGGCAAAGTCCACGATTTTGCAGGATTTTTCTTTCTTGTTGATTATTATCATATCCGGTCTCCTTGCTGTTATGGGTTTGTCTGTTTGTACATTCATATCCCATATGATTTTGTGTTTTTCGTTTTCTAGTACAGTTTCTGGTTTGTGTTTGTACCGTTTTCTTGCATATTCGAAATTCAGTTGTTTGCACATTTCCCGGTGTACTTCTTTCCCCATGCTGTCATGTCTGTTCTTGTATTCTCTTTGTGCTAGCTTGCTGCATTCACTTATTATATGATTTATCGTTTCGTCTCTTTGTCCACACAATCTGCATTTGCTGTTTTCCTGGGTTTTATCTATCTTTGCTTTAATAAAGTTTGTCCTAATCGCATTGTTCTGTGCGGCCGTCAGCAGAGATTCCGTTTCTCTGTTCAGGTTTCCTTTTCTTAGCCATGCCCAGCTGTTTTCATTGGCTTCATCGCTTGTGAGTCTTATAAAGCGTCCATGTAGTTGTTTTTCTTCCCACTTTTCCTTTCTTGTCTTTTTGTTTCTGGGTTCAGTGCTTCCGGGGTTGTTGGTTGGGCTGGTGTCTCTTGCTGTGGCGATCAGTCTTTCCGTGTTCTGGGTTACATATTTCTCCAGCTCTTTTTTGGTGTCTTCCACACAGTCTTCTATACTTACCAGTCCTCTACCTCCTTCATTTCTTTTCACGTAGAGTCTGTCCGTGTCGTCTTTTGGGTGCAGTGCATTGTGCATAGTCATTAGTTTTCTAGTTCTTTGGTCAAGGTGCCTGAGTTCTTCTTTGGTCCAGCCTATGAATGGTCCAGAGTATCTTATTAGTGATACAGCCCATGTGTTTATCCCTTTTACTAGGTTTTTGCTATATAGTTTAGTTTCTAAGAGTTTCCTTGTTCTTCGTAGATATTCTTTTCCAATCTTCTCTTTCATTTCTGTATATTTGATTGTGTCTGCTTCCAGAACTCCCAGGTATTTGTCACTTCTTGTTCTCCTAGCGCCCTCATCTCCTCTTGGTTGGGGAGTTCTATACCTTCTGTCTTTTCCAGTCTTCCTCTTTTGATCTCTAGCAGTGCACATTTTTCTATTCCAAACTCCATTTGGATATCCTGGCTGAATATCCTGGTTGTGTTTATCAGCTTTTCCAGTTCTTTTTTGTTTTTTGCAAACAGTTTAAGGTCATCCATGTACATCAGGTGGTTTATTCTTTGTTCTGTATCCGTAAACCTGTATCCGGCATCACACTTTCTGAGTATGTAGTTGAGTGGCATCATGGCTATTATAAACAGTAGTGGTGATAGAGAGTCTCCTTGAAAAATGCCTCTCTGTATTTTTATCTCAGACAGGTATTGTCCTCCGGCTGTCAGTTTTAGTCTCCATGTTTCCATTGCTTTCTGGATGAGATTTATAATCCTGTCTGGTATCTTGTATATTTTAAAGCATTCAATTATCCATGTTTGCGGGAATCTGTCGTAGGCTTTCTTGTAGTCAATCCATGCCATGGTTATGTTCTTTTGTCTGCTCTTCACCTCCTTCAGAGTCTTTTGATCAATGTATAGTAGACTATGTGCACCTCTTTGTCCTTTCCGGCATCCTTTTTGTTCCTCGGGGAGCAGTCCACGTTTGTCCAGGGATTGGTAGATTTGTTCTCTCAGTTGTGCTGTGAGAATTTTCCACATTATTGGTAGACATGTTATCGGTCTGTAGTTGCTGGGGGTCGTTCCCTTTTTGGGGTATTTTTGTATTAGTGTTGTTCTTCCTTCCGTCATCCATTCTGGTATGTCTGTTTTGCGGATACATCCGCTCAGTTTCTGCGCTATTCTTTCATGCAGG
>OY744535.1:77764640-77774640 GCA_963556195.1 Sepiola atlantica
CGGACACAAATTAAGTGTCGTATCAGAGCACATACTATATTTTGATCGTGTCCCAAAAGTTAACGAATCATAATTTTCCTATTTCCTGCAATAATTAAATGAAACATTACTGATAAGTTAAATATTGTTTTCAAAACACCATGTTAAAATTAAAGTATGTGGAATGTTCTCTTGTATACTAGATCATATGTAAAATATGGCCTCTATTACTCGTTTTGGAGATAGATTTAAAAAATATAAAATTAGGCTTGTTTTTATATGTTCATTGATTCCTGGTAAACGTCTGAATGAATGTCTGTACATTCTCTTATATCTGCTTTAAGCTTATGTAGAAGAAGAATATGTTGTCTATATTTACTAGAAAACCTATATCACTATCTTTAATAAGTTCATCTAATCTGTTTAACTCGTATTTTAAAGTCTATTCATCTCGTTGGAAATGTTTGTTAAAGTCTATTTGTTAGATATTCAATGTTATAAAAGTATTATAATATAAGTGGGTATAAATTACCTTAATATTATCCAGTCTTTCAATACATGAGGGTGTGTTGATAATTATAAAGTGTATAACAAGTTTCTATTTCACATTTAAAACATAGCAAATTACTTTTAAATCGCAAGGAATCAAGCAGAAAGGGATATTTTCTTTTCTAGTATTAACAAAAGATATGCATGTGTATTCGTATACGTAGAAATGTGAATGATATTTTTGCGGATTTAATTTTGTAAGTAAATGATGATTTTTAAATGGGATTGTCGGACATTTTGCTATACATGCTGCGTTTATAGTAATAGCTAAAAGAATACAAATCTGAGAACGGGTGGAATTCTCCCTAGTTAATAATTGTGCACCATTTATTTAAGGAAATCGCTTTAGACAAGACATGCATTCACTTGATGTAGGTCCCTAACAACATTCCACTTCATGGTCAAAACTGAGCTAACGACAAGTGGTATATAGACATATTCTCACCCAAAGAACATATATCCCCCTTTTCAAAAACATCGTTCATGTAATGTGAGTACTAATAAACAAAATAAGAGGAGCGAGTGTTACGAGACTGTCGAAAGTAAACCCAAGGCCCACTTTCTACTCAACGTAACTTTCCGAAAGTTAAAAACCAAAATATACTGATACTAAACGTTGTGGCTAGAATGTTTCGTAAAATTTTAATTATAAAATTGTTTCCAGATTGTTATTCTAAACATGTCTAAAATGTAGAGCCTGCCATAAATAGACATTGCAAGTCAGAGTCTTGTTCTATTTTTGTCTAAGTACTATAGATTAAATTAAATTTAAATTTGATATAATTTCATTTTAAAAGGATAGCATGTGCTCATATTATGCCCGCTAAAGCCACTTTTAAAAACTAAAAAGTAGCCACCACCTTTGTCTGCAACACAATACAACAATATATCGTCTACATGTGAACTGTTTCCGCTCTGCAACAGTTTTATTTTTAATTAATAATTATCGGCTTGTTATGAACCCATGTCCATATGAATATATAAACATATACACATACCTAACGTTATAAATATAAATAGTGAGTAATATTAAATAATTACAATAATAATGTGATAGAAACGTACCGGTGAAACACACACACATACAGTCACACACAAGACGTGGTCACACACCTTTATTAATATGGTGACTATTGGTATTCTTGACAACTTACAACCTATCTTCTTTTGATTTACTCTTTTATGTTTTTCTCGGATCTCGTTTTTGTGTTTATCCAGATTTAGTTTCTATTTTTAATATTCGCTTCAATAATCATACGGTAAGTGATAACAATTAAGATAGACATTTAAAATAATTTGTATATGTTTACTTAGTGGTCGAGAGATTTTTATTGCCGGGCTGTTGAGTGTTTTTAGGACGCTCAATAGATTGTAACAGAGTATGGTATACTAGACAGATCGATCAGGCAATGAATTTGTACTATTCACGCCTTCATAATTATATTAATCCGTTAAGATAATGCCAAGTCTTACTTTTCATAAAGAAATGAAATGAAACATTATTTTCATATAGGGTTGCATTACTTGTAAATGTAGCGTATCTAATAATTCACCGTCGAACTGTTATTAGTCGCGCATATGCAATTTTCAAATAATTTCAACACGCAACAAACATCAGCCGCCCGTAGTTTAGTAAGAAAAAGTAAACATCTATATTTCTCCATCTATTCTAGCTTTCAGAATATCAATTCCATTTTTAAGCAACATTTACGTGTATATCTTTATAATATTATTGAATACAAATACACTCAAACCATACGGGTTTGTTAATAATTCTGAAGATAACAATTACTTTTTGTTTGATATTTCAAGTACTGCTGAATTTTTAAAACGATCACGAAGAAGTGTATTCGTATTTGTCCATTATTAACAAAAAATATATTTATATATTTTTTATTATACGATGAAACAGTAATGCGTCGTTGCCGATTTAATTTCGTAAGTAAATACTGATTTTAAATAGAATTAGGCTATAGCAATCTTTTTATAGAAATATCTAAAAGAGTACTAGTCCCGACCCGACCAGAACAATCGTTGTCTCGCGTCTGCCAGCATACCGATTACGCCCTGATGCGCAGAATGAAGGGAGTCAAGTACCTCTGCACGAAGTTGTCGAGGTATTGGGATTTTGTAACCCTGTATAATGACTTCCACTAGGCAGTATATTTCTTCCTGCCTTGGCCGGAAACCCGAGCTAAGAGTGAAAGGTCATTGCGGGATTGTCGGAACCCATTTTTGATCAGATCTCTTAAGATCCTGCATTCTCCATATGATGCTGCCGCGACAGCAGTCCTTTGCCATGTAATAGCTTTCAACTTAGGGTTTCTTTTATACATCGATGTAAAGGCGGTTTTGAGTGCAGTGTCGATCATTTGGTTAGGGTTTCTTCATGGGGTACTTGCTTGGAATAGAGATGCGCAATCTGGCGCTGAATTAAGTTTTCCAGGGCGATGGTTTACTTGGAAGCGTTACACAGTGTCCTTTTCTTGGAGTTCAAAAGGCGTTGTTTTAATATTTTCTATGGCAGGGTTATAAAATATTTTTTATTAGCTGCAGGTGATCCAATGGTACCAGCAAATTCGGACATTGTGAAATTGGGAACATCCTGCATGATTCGAATCCGTGGGCAAGGGCTAACGTCTCTCCTTTCACTGGTGCATATCGCGATTATTCGTCGTTGGTAAAACGGGATCTAGCCAGAAGGAGTTTCCAGTCACTATTCCCACAACTTAGAGTAAGTTCACCCTCACATCTACAGTGTTTTTGAAATAGGAAGTATTCCTGTGTTGTTATAATCTGTCGCCAGCCCTATCACTCTGTCTATTTTGAATAAAAGAACACCATTTTCAATCATCTTCACTATCACTCTCTTCGATTCTTGGAATATGCTCTCTAGTGCCTCGTCCCAATAGAACCTTCTGTTCTTTGTCCTTAATAGTTCTCGGGAGTCGGCCATAACTTCTGCTTGTAAAACGACATCTGATTCACAAGTCCAAATCACGATCTTACCCCAGTAGTATGTGTGAAGGTAGGGAATTTAAATATGGTTTCTGTCATCTTTTTTTTTTGGGGGGGGGGGTCGACCACCATGATTAGTGATCAGAAATCCTGCGAATTCTATCTCAATTTCTGCAAATTAAACTTATCGAGATGATATACAATCCTCTTGTCTGCGTAGCGACTGATATAGTCAACCCTGTACCATAACAATGACTATTGAATCGTCCTATAGAAGCCTGTCGTCTATGCATCGGGTCCTGTGAGCCATATCCACTGTGATATCATCAAATCGACGGGTGTATCCGTCCCCTGATTAATGGAATTCTTGAGGGGCCTGACAGTACCTATATCGGCCCCACTCGATGATGAATGTAGCAGCATCCAGTGCGCCTGGCGAGAGCGGTTAACTGTAGTATCTATTCAATCCGCCCAGGATCGTTTTCCTGGTGTATGTCGGTGTCATCGAACTATGATTGAATGGTGTAGGTGTAATGTGTTTCTCTCATATTAGCATCATTCTACTTTTGTAAGTCAATTGTGCTCCTTAGAGACCCATCTATTATTCGGTAGTAGGTGTGCCTACCGGTACCGATTCTATTATCCCAAGTGCGACGTCTCTTTCCAGGTATTCCTTCACCTTCTTCTTCAAGTAATGAGGAAAGGATATTGGTGTGTAAATTGTTGTCGGTGTTACTCCCGGGACGAATTTCATCTTTTAGGGTGTACCTTCTACAGTTTGCAGTAGTTTGTGTGGGCATATCTTAAATGCGCTTGACATAAAATGTTCCACTAACCATTTTTCGAGTTGGTGTCTGTTCTCTTGAATGAGATGCTTTCTGGTTTCATCAGGACAGACGTTCTGCGCGGACATCCAGATGGGGCAATTTTTTTATGTTCCTTAACGAGCTATTCTGCAACAATGAAGTTGGGAAATTGTAAGGTTACACACCCAGATCCTTCAAGGCAGTTTGTGACAAATGAAATCCCGATGAATTTTCTGATACATATACTGTATGTTGTTCCTTTTTGCCCCCACCTTTATGCATAGAAACACAACACCTCTGATCTGTAGTCGGTTGTCTGTTATGCCCCGTATCCGATGGATAGTTGACACGAGGTACCCAAGGAGTTTCCGAATCTCAGGTCCACTCGAACATGTCTGCGTCCCTGTGTCTGCAAAGGCTGGGATGCAATGATTATGCTGGTTCACCGGTTTCTTTGGTATTTGTCCCAACTTTTCATGAGTTCTAGGTATCGTGGTAACCTCCACTGTCATCGAAAGGGGGTAGCTCCGGGACGCTCATCTGAAAGTGTTCCTTATCCGATGGATAGTTGACACGAGGTACCCAAGGAGTTTCCGAATCTCAGGTCCACTCGAACATGTCTGCGTCCCTGTGTCTGCAAAGGCTGGGATGCAATGATTATGCTGGTTCACCGGTTTCTTTGGTATTTGTCCCAACTTTTCATGAGTTCTAGGTATCGTGGTAACCTCCACTGTCATCGAAAGGGGGTAGCTCCGGGACGCTCATCTGAAAGTGTTCCTCATCCCGCTCGAGGTGAGACACGTTTGTCGATTCTCTTTTGTTGTATCTCCAGTCCTTGTTAGCTGAACTGCCCACTCCTTAACATTTTACCCGTGGCTTCCGCTTTGGACCCCACAAGTTTACGGAATATATTTTCCATGTGCCCCATAACTCCACAAAAGTGGCATTTGAGTCCAACTGCCTGGTAATCGTTCCGGTTAATTGACCCTCTGGGGTGTGAAATCTCTCCACATTCATTGCAAGTTTGGTGTATCGTAGGGTTGGGAGGCCCCTGTCCTCTTGGTAGCGCTGTTCTTGGTTCGCCCTTTGTAAGTTGGATAACATAAGGGAGGATGTGATATTGTAGAAGTGAGGGGTTGAATGGGCTGTTGCCGCTAGATAGCCCAACCGTGTTAGCTTCTGGTCCAAAGTGTCAAGTGACGCTACTTCCACCAGTAACTTCCTTTGGTGTTCTGCGTTGCTCAGTCCTGCTATCATTTGTCCAGCGACTGTGTCATCTGAGTAGTTTACTTTCTGCCTGCAAGTTTGTACATTTGGACATCAAACTTTATTTCGCAGAATTTAGTATAACAATGCAATCTTGATGAAAAATACGTTATCGACTCACCATCTTTCTGCCTTATGGACGGGACTTTCTTTCGGTGGACTTTTTTGTGTAATCCATGTACTGCTACCAGTCGTATCTGACGTAATAGGTACTCCTCCGTAGCAGAGTTTATCGTCTATTCACCTACTAGTTTGAAAAGTAGCTAGTTCGTTTCCGGTGTACATGTCTCCCGTACTTTGTTCCGGATTCCGACGTAATGAGGGGAAGGATGGGTTGAGCTGTTTAGGAAGCTCGAATCATGTAAAAAAAATCAGAACTCGACAAAAAAACAATATTATCCTTACCTGTTGTGGCAGCTCCTTCACGACTATAGTTTAGTTGCCACGAATTGCCTCGTTGGTTACAATCTAACAGAGTGTCTTAGTAAAAGTGAAAAAAAGGATAGTTCGAAATTTAACTGCTAACAGAATTGATAAAACAAGTGAAGTGTCCACCTAATTTTTTCACAAGGAGGGGGGAGGAGCAATTCGCTCTGTTTGTTAGGACTTTTTATGTAGCCTGACCCATTGTAAACGCCTCTACAACGACTTCTGGTAAAATAAAATTCCTACAAATCGTATATAAGAGAAGGCGTTGGATCCCGTTGTGTCGCAAATCCTCTTAGTACTAGTTGATTCACCGTGTTCAAATATTTCGAAAGAAACATACATAAGCATCATCGCTCGGACAGTCAACTGATGCTCAAACGTTTATATGCATCACATTTCCTTAAGTTGAGGCTTGTTGTTTAACTCATAGCAAATACTGAATATTAATTAGTCGAATGTTTCTCATGAGCTTATTACGCATTCCATACAACTATCAAAATCAAACTACATACGATACAGTTATGCAACGGCAAATGCTTTCGTAACGATTTTGATCACATGGTATTCATTTCTTTCTTACGTAGAAAAATATGACCAATTAATGAAGATATATTCTCTTTACCTTTTATTCAAACATTAATTCCTTATTGACATTCATGTTCAGACTTCCATATTATCAACAAAAAGTGAGACCAGTGCAAACATTCACAGTTGTACATTTGTTTGTTTCATACTATTTTCCGTCTATGGTTTTCCAGCGCAAACGCATAACCTAACGATATTTGTAGAACGCCTTTGCACCGAAAAGAAGGTTCATCTTTAGTCTTGGCCGAAGGACAAGGGGGTATCTTTATTTTCGTTTCTCGTCTGATACAAGTATGTTATCAGATGTACGAACAATATATGTTGCATTGCGACTTTTGTGCCACCCGATGTTTTAAAATAGAAGCAAAGTGGTGTAACATACGTACACATGATAAATTGACTTCACGTATTATTAAAGACATGTACTATCATTTCTTAGATCGCTTTCGCGTCACACTTTTTCTTCTCAATATTAAAACATTTATTTCGTTTTTGTAATATGTATCTGTGTATCGACTTTCGATGTCTTGTAACAAAACCACTTAGGGAAGGAGGACTCCATTAGATTTGGTCGAAAACCTTTCGCGAGCTGGAAATAGTATACGGACACTAACTGGTTTGCAAACCAACAATTGATTACTGAGTAGATAGGCTCCGTTTATAGCCCGGCCCGCACTCTTAAGCTGTCTACTAGCCAGGCGCTAAGGTAATATCACAGGGAAACTTCACATACCCCCGGTTATCAACTTTGTGTCGTGATTAGCCAATGCCCGACATCTCACCTTCTCTATTTCTTAAAGCTGGGCAAAATAGATATAGTAGTTTGTTACTCTGTTCAAAATGAGTAATCATGGCCGTTCCTGTTCTGAAAGGTGGAAAGTACAGTGGTTATTACTTTTCTGCAAACAGTGATTGCTTTATCAATTGCACTTGTATCGGGGAGCTGATAAGAGATGAAGCTTAGTGGAACATTTGTTTACTCCACCTGCAAAACAGTGTTCAAAAGAGGGAACATAATAGGTCAAAGCTGGCATATAAGTATTTTTCTCGACGCAAACATGACATTGCAAGATACACTCTCTACAAGGGTTCACTTCGACCTGAGCAGCTGTGATTACGCATATGCGGCAAGTATACCGCTGTTGTAACTACAATACTTTCGAAACATCAATAAATGACTGCAAGACGGTCATAGTCACAGCTAAGAGTAGGTTATATGACTCTCAATCGTATCGGGCCACGGAAAGTAGCTATAACTAGAACACCTATAATAGTGTAGTAGACAGTCGGCAATCAAAAATGATACTATTCAAGCAGCATGAACTCGCTTTCATGGCAATGGCGGAGAATGAATGGTTGTCCGGTGTGTTGACCTAAACTGAACATTGAACTCCGCAAACAACTCCCTACCTAATTCCCAACTGCGGACGGACACCTAATTGAATAATCTGATTAATAACTCCTCCGTGGCTATTATTAAAAACATCACCAGAAAAAGAATGTAAACTTGTTATAGTTATAATACAATCCTCTGCTGAGCTTCTGCTTGCCCACTCTACACTAACTAACAAATAAATTGCATTATATTGCTGTCATCATAACTAGAAAATAGAATCCACGTTAACTATTTTAAAGAATTTATAGACCTGCAACATTATTTTTCAATAAGTTTCGTCGAAATCTTCGCTAAAAATATTAGAAACAAATCAATCTAACGATCGATTCCAATATTGAAAATACAAAACTAAGAACTACTGTGGAGTCAGGCAATACTTTACTAATGCAGATATCTTAACGGACATTTCTTAACAAATATAGCAAATATCCATTTAGGCAGTAAAGCTTGATATATTCAGGACGGTAGCGCTATATATATAACAGGATTTTTTCATGAATCTACTCACGGAAATCTACTCGTTTTACTGGACGAATATGTAAAAAAAATCCAACTTTTATCAGCTACATGATAACAACAGGATTTTTTCATCGGATTTATATCCAAACATCATCTCATTAATGCGTGTTATATGCAGAGGTAGATCCTATATTATTTCTTATATTCATTAAATATCAACCTTTCTTTCAATCGCCTCTCAGATAAGTATATTTATTAATTTTACAACGATCTATTCACGATATCCGTTCCAACCAACTGCACACACATACAATATGAATCATGAGAACATTAATTCATGTTCGTAGTATTTAAGGCTACAGAGATTAATCTCCTTTTATCAAACAATTATTAGACCCTTTCAAACAACTGATTGTCACGGCCGCAAGACACCTTGCCAAGGGTAACATCCACATCTTCTATCAAACATTCTCTTGCAGGATAATCTACATGTAATACATATGAGATACTGTCAAATCCTATGCATGATAGTATGTTCTGTCTATAGTTCTAGTAAATGTTCAACACCGTGTAGTATCCTATATCATTATCAAGCCAGTATAGGCCCAATCATAGTGTATTATTGACACGTTATGGCTGTTGTAACGCCAACAAGGACAGCTGTCAAAAATATGTCTGACTTCACATGTCCTAAACTGTCTATCAACATTCAGTCTGTGCCACATCGCTGCAGGATTGGATCGTTGTGTTTACTTCCACGTGTTTCCTACGAAATGTGTTCATATGCACAAGTGTAATTACTCTGAACGAACACACCTCTCACACAGCCGACTAGCAGTGACAGTATACCCTATTCACTGAAGAGGTCCCTAGATTCCAGAGTTGTTTCTATTCTAAAAGCTTCCTTCCTCTAAGCGCTTCCCTTTCGAATTCAATCTTTGCTCCCTGTCTCAATGAGTGCACTTATATAAAGAACTTTAAATTTAATCTCCATTTCTGTACTCCCATCTATCTGGTGTACTACTATCAAGTTTGTCAGTATACTCCCCCCACACATATATATATATATATATATATATATATATATATATATATATACATATATATATGTGTGTATGTGTGGGTGTGGGTGTGTATATATATATATATAACAAAGTATTGCACTATCTCGTATATAGAGCTTAACACATTCCACTATAGGTTAAATTCTCTCAAAATATGCTGTTATTCTCATATTTTCCATCTCTCTCTCTATATCTATCTCTCTCTTTCTCTCCCTCTCTCTCTCTATATATATGTATATATATATATATATATGTATATATATATTCTATATATATATATATATATATATATATGTATATATTTATATTCTACATATATATATATATGTATATATATATATATATATTCTCTCTCTATATATATATGTATATATTTATATTCTACATATATATATATGTATATATCTATTCTACATATATATATATATATGTATATATATAATACATATATATATATGTATTTATATGTACATATATATTACATATATATATTACATATATATATATAT
>OY744535.1:77777140-77784640 GCA_963556195.1 Sepiola atlantica
CACACACACACACACACACACACATACACCGACACGTGCCTATGCGCGTAAGCCTACATACATATATACATACACCCATTCACAAATACCTTTTTTCTTTCTCCTTTTCTTTCTCTCTTACTGCTCGATACACACACACACACACACACCCACATACATACAAACACACACCCACACCATGCGATTAATCATACACATCTCTTAGCGTTGTAGTCGACTTAATTGTATATATATATATATATATTGTTGTGTGTTATCCACAAACACATGTGTTCCATCCTATTTGGAAATTGCCAGTGTGTAGATACTTTTCGGAAAGTCGGACAGTTCGAACAGACCAGCTACGTGGAAAGAAATGAAATAAAAGTTTATGGATGTCTTCATAACAGACACACAGTAAGATGCCATAATGGTCTACTTCCGTGATGGAGGAAACCCACTTTCACTCATTAACTTAGAAGTTGATTGTTATTCTCTTAATGAGCCAACTGTAAGGAAGTTATAAACATATATATTTTATTATATACTATTATAATAAATATTATTGATTGTTATCCACCCACATATATGTTTCATCGTTTTCGCGAATCATCGGTTTAAAGATAACTGTTCTGCTACTTGCAGGGTTCGAACCCCAGACGCGAGTCAACCTTTTTAACTCAGAATTGAGCCTTTCTGTCAGGGCGGTGAATTGAACCGTTGCGTGCACAGAGGCGATTTACAGTATATGTATATCTTTTCAATCACACATATGCAACAAACTGTAAAATGTGAAATCGTAAGCGTGCCGTTTTTTCTCTGGGATTCTCATGGATGCTCTACCCTTGAGGAGGAATTGACTCTGAAACATTTTGGCGTTTCTCTCTCATCAAATCTTTTTCATAAAGTTCATACGTTAGATCCATTGTTTTTCTGCTTCTAATTAAGTCGGTTCTCTCTATCGCTGCAAACATTTTCTCACACATGAGGCTATTCTCTATCTCGACAAATCCACAATCAAACCATATATAGAGTATTGCAGTCATATTTTGGCTTGTGAATCTCTGTCCTATTTGCGGGTTCTTGCTAAGGTACATAAACGTATCTGTAATTTGATTTGTCTTCCCCTTTCTCCTTCTCTACAAACCCTATCTAACATACGTGATGTTGCTAGTCTCATGTTTCTCTATAAATACTATTATGGCATATTGTATTCAGTATTATGTGATCTACCCCCGCTTCTTTTGTTTCAGCTCGTTTGATTCGTTGGTCTAGTGGTATCCATCAATTCGCTGTTTTGATACCTCATTGTAATGCAGCTTCCTATTCAGGTAGCTATCTTTCAAGAAACGTAGGCTTGTGAAACAAACACTGTTCCTGCTGACGGTTTCCTTTATACTCATAATATGGAGCTTTTCAGGACAAAAGTCAATAGGCATCTCATTTCCTTGCGATAATTATATTTGTTCTTGTCAGCTAATTACACACAGTGTATTACTGACTTATCTGGAGCGATTTCCATCTTAAAGCATCATAGGTTAAACAAGAGTGTATATAAAAGTGCACTGCATGTAATAACAAAGGAGACTATTTCTCAAGAACACATTTAACTTCAGAACACACCCCAACACTTTGTATTAGCATAGCTGAAAAGAAAGTACTCCAAAATATTAGATATAAATAAGATCCAAAGAGCGATTTCAGCACATCATTATTTTTCTTCTCTATTACCTAAAATGAATACGGAAAGGCATACTCTATTGTATAAAAAGAAGTGAACAGTAGATGTTTATTTTTTATGTTTCGTCATCAGAAATGATGATAGTAATTTATATGTGAAAAATTAAATCACTGACATAATTCTATGATGTTATATGCATAGTTTAGTCATATATTAAAATAAATATCCAGTGTGTACACTGGGGAAGCAAACTGTTTTGTTTTTACGATCCTTGTTGAAGGAGGATGTAATTTTATTTTTTGTCAGTTTCAAAGATGTTGATATAACTGACATTTTCTCAGATGTAACTTCGCAGTGATAACATTTTTTAGTTAAGTATATTGTATATCAATTGAAGTGGCTAATTTCGTAGGACTGACAAGGTTTGATCACATGTTCTACTTGGTGTCAGGGTAGACATCGGTTACTTTAAGCACATATCATAGACGTGATGTGAAGTGAGGTCTTTTAGAGCAGTTTGAATGTTTATGTAGCATTATATAATAATTTAAAGGCCTGCTAGATTCACCACACTACATTATATATATATATATATATATATATATATATATATGAGAAATGAAAAAGGAAAAAAACAATATATATATTTATATATTCATCAACGTTTCGTCTTCATTGTGAAAATTGTATATTTAATGATGTATATGCCATAAGTGTGTATATTTCTAAGTTGTTATATATAAACTCTAGTTGCCCAAAATCATAGCCATAGACTTTAGTTAATGCGTGTGTATTAATTGTATGTAGACGGACTTTATTTACTTAACTTTTCATTTATGTGACTTTCTTTGTCTAGTAAAGATACTATCTAAGTACAATCATTTTAACATTTTAATTTACTTATCTAATATATAATATATATGTATTATACACGCCCACACATAAACACACCCACACCCACACACACACACACACATATATATATATATATATATATATATATATATATATATATATATATATATATATATATGTATATATACGGCACAATCACGTTGACACACCGGTTCCCGTTAGATCACCGAAGTTAAGCGAAGTGGGTGACTATTTAGGAATACCAGGTACTGTATGTGCTCTCTGCTTATCTCGGCATTATTTCCAGTCGTCTTGTACTACTACTTGTCATTGGAATCAAGCAATGCCGACTCAGGAGAGAGGTTGTTGGAGATTGCGCAACCCTTGCAATTACAAATTCACGCGCGGGCACTCATACGTCGAAATCGACTGAGAGGCCATCATATATATATATATATATATATATATATATATATATATATATATATATATATATATATATATATAAATACACACTTATATATATATATATATATAAATATATATATATATATATATATGGGGTAGTTTGAATAAGCTAATAGAGAGTTTGAAGTACCTACAAGACACATTCAAGTTCAATCAAATAACCCCTGACCAAATGTAAAAAAATAACATATTATTCGAAGCCCAAAGAAGATCTCCTCAGTGTGGTTACCCGTCTATACAAGGAATGGTGCAACTTCTATGGGTGATGTTACGTCAGGTGACCTCACTTAGTTTGAAGTATTATTGATCTGGTATCCAGTAAAATAAAAGAGACGGAAAGCAAATGTATACTCTAACATAATAAACTGGTAAGATTGGGAGAGGAAACTTAATATCCTTAACTTCTTTGCAAACTCAACGCTGGAGGGGTCAACAAAAACGTTCATGGACCACTGGAATATCTATGTATCTCCTATAGAGATCAAGACTTGACTTCTGAGAACTTCGACTAAAGTAACATTAAACATTTAATTTGTCTTGTGTGGTAAATAATATATCTCTCAGAAATGTAATGTTTTTTTTGAAATATGAATAAAAACAAAAATAATAAAATAAAAACATGGTTATTGGAATATATTATATTGAATCTGACTTATATTTACTCTGTTGCCACTAATTGTCAATCATCGAGCTGAATCTTTTAAGGAGACTGCAAAATAAAAGAGTACTAATAATTATATAGATGTGTGTGGGTGTGTGTGCGTGTGTGTGTGTGAAAGGTCTGTTTCTCTTAAATATTACAACTTTCCGCCCTAGTTGTCTTAAATATTTATTCAATTTTTATGCTCGACGATTATGTTTTATTTTAACTAAAGTCATCATAAAATTGCCAACGCCATTATTATGATATGCTTTCGAGTATATATGAAATGTAAGTGTTATTTTAGCCATAGAACAATCGATTGATACACCTTCTTGTTGACGTACTTTACCGTACCAAATGCTTAGGCTGATGGTATCATGAAATAGAACTCTGACTAAGTTTACCCCTTCAACTCAGACGATGACAATTTGGAGGATTGGTTTTATGACAACATAACACAGACTACATAACTCCAATAAAAATGAGAAAGAAATCCCTGCGAAAATTGTATCATGATCACAAAACAGATACTATACTAGTCCTCTGCATTAATTATTGAGAGAAAATACTTAGCCCTACATAATATACTAACACAAATAAGCATCACGCATATTACAATAACATTCTAAATAGAAGCAATACTGTAGTATCGGCTTGAATAAGATACAACATCTGCATTAGTTATAGATATACAATTGTACAATTACTAACAATATCAATATAGGGTTGGTTTCAGACAGACCAATACGAACTCTCTGTTAGAAATAGATTAGATGATTGTTAATAGAAATAGAACATATGGTATCGGCTCCAGACAGACATATACAAAATCTCCATTACAAATATTTGTTCATATTATTATTGTACTCAGTAAGAGTTCTCACACAGTTCGTAGTGCTATATTATGAGGGACCCTATTTTGAAGAGGTCTACTTCAGCTAGTATGGATTGTGACTGAAGTCGCAATTATTCAGCTGGGTGCATGTCGGACTGACACTAACTTTGGACAGACGAATCTGTTTTCTCACGTGTGAGTAACAAACCGCTGGACTTAAGCTAAAAAAAACAAGGTGTTTGACGTCAATAAAGCTAAGAAAATAGTGAGCGAAAGATTAGTTGGATGCGTCATGACGTAATTTGTTTGTTGTCGTCCGAAACTGAACGAGAGTTTCGGGAGAGTCTGCCGTAGATTTTGAAGCGAGCAGACTTAAGAAGTATACTCTAACAACTGTAACTTAAATATTGGATAAGACGAAGAGGGGAAACACGCCCTGTCGTCCAGACTGTGAAATAACCCTATAGCAAGATAAGTCAATAAATAAATAAGTAATAAGTTAAGATATCACAAAGGAAATTAATTAATGTAATACAGTCTCTATTTTCTGCGTGTTATTTTATATCAGAGAAAATAAATCCCTTGACCCCTCGAAAAATGTATTCAGACTTCCCTTTTCTCAATTTAAAGAGAGTGTGTTCACTAGACGCACGAAGATATACACACAGCAACCACGTCAGCGATATTAGTATAAAGAAGGGAAACGGTAATATCAAGGACAATTCAACAGCGGTGAAAGAACTTACGGAGGAGAAGAATCACGACGACCAAGAAAGAATGAAAACAGAGAAGGAAAAGGGTCAATTTCGCTTTCAATTGTAACGAACATTTGTAAAAACAAAAAAACACAGCACAACCCAAGCATTGATATAAGTTCAAAGAAAATATACGTTCAAAAAATAGACAAGCCAAAGGATTTAAAGGAGCAATTTATGATAAAGAACACCCTCACTTACCTATATAATACAAATAAACTAAACAAAAAAAGCGTATAAGTTAAAAGAGAATCTATTAGTTAAAAGAGAAAAGAAAAAAATAGCAGTAAACATTATTGTAACGTTTCAAGTTTTTTTCTCCATATTTTCGGAAACGTTACATATATGTGATTTAGCGACAAGATTTATGAAGAATTATTAAACAAGTTAAACGGGCAGTTTAACGGCGTTTAATGGCGTGTAAAAAGTGTTCCACGTAACAATTGTAAATGATTTCTCACTGATAATAACATGTGGTTTTCCCTGGAGTCTAAGTCACAACAATCCTCCCCATATATCCACTACTCTCGACTTCTTTCGAACGTTATCCCAACAACCGCTTACCATTGATTTCTCGCTAGCCACAGCCATTTGGTCATCACTAAAATCAGTGTGACAATATGTCTCCCCAAATTTCCAAATATTATTCGAACTGTTCGAGTAGGGGTCTGTTAAGTGGTCTCTCTCTCTCTTCGGATTGTCAATCCTCCGTCAACCTTTACAGCTGATGTCTGTTAATCTTCTTTTTCTTGTTGTTGTTCTTCTTCTACTTTTTCTTCTTTTTCTTCTTACTATTATTATTATTTACTCACTAGGAGTTCTCACACGGGTCATCAGTGATTGCTCACCGACAACCGGTGGTATTCCCTAGAGTCTGAGTGACAGCAAGTCTCCAGAGATTTACAGTATTCCCCACCTTTCGATAGCCACCACAAATAAATTTGCAGTATCACAACCGCCGTTTACCATTGATTTCTCGCTGGTAAGGACCATTGGTCTTCTCTGGGATATGGGTGGCAATAAGCCTCCTCAATGTCCCAGCAGTCTCTGCACTTCCAGTGGAGGTCTGATTTGTGCTGTCCCTCCTCGGTCTTCTCATCCTCCTTGACCCTATGCAAACATTGTGTGTGGTGTCAGCCTAGGCTGGAACCATTTTTTATTTATTTATTATTATTATTATTATTATTATTATTATTATTATTATTATTATTATTATTATTATTATTATTATTATTATTATTATTATCATTTTGTTTGATGAACTTTAATATGTTATTGATTTATCTGACATTTTATTTTATATTTTGAATTATTTTTTGTGTCTCAATAATGATTCCGTTCGTGCTATAAACAATGCATATATATATATATATATATATATATATATATATATATATCATTTCCGTTATTGCATGTGGTTATCCTATCCTGATTTATTTTCATGTTGTATTTTTGTTCTTCACTGTTTCATCGATGAGATTCTATAAACTATTGAAGTTACACAGTTTTTTTTTGTTTAATTTATTCATCAATGGTTTTCCTGTCTACTTTTTAATTATATGTGTTTTCGATCAAATAATAATGTTGCTAAGGTATACCTAAAACTGCGATTCGTTGAACAATGTCACACAGCGGTTTCAAAACTCATTTGGCGAGAAATATATATATATATATATATATATATATATATATATATATATATATATATATATATATATGTGTGTGTGGGTGTGTGTGTGTGTGTACATGAGGGGCATTTATTTCCAAGGCAAACCTGCGTACGGATTGCATTTTAAGGTCAGAAATACAAATAGATCGGCCATCCATTCTTTCTTATTTTATCTCTCTCTCTAACTATTTTGATTTGAGGTTGATAAGAATTTTATGACCGACATGATGTTCAGATCTAGAACAATAATACAAGAAATGTAGTCGAAAAAAAGTATTGAAAGTTGATTCAAACCACCAAGAAAAAGAACAACAACCGTGTGTTATTAATTGAACAATTTTACTTATGCGAGTAATAGAGCTTGTTATACACTATAGTGACAGATAAATATACAGATACGTTGTTTTAAAACTCGCTTATATGCTGAACTTATTTTTAGTGAAAAGGTGTTCGACAAAGATGTAGTAACGATTCTTATCCAGACGTTTTTTTTCTTTTCATTCAGACGGTATATAGACGTACGTATTTCCTAACTGTCTTTTTTTAGTTACCTCGTTGCACTTTGCTATTTATTAACAATACATTTTATTTAATTCGTTATACTCAAATAATTGA
>OY744535.1:77789640-77822140 GCA_963556195.1 Sepiola atlantica
TACTTTCTTTTCATTTTATTTCTCTTCAGGTACCTTATTATTATATATTTTCTCCTTATCTCACAGATACATAACCCAAAGATTCAAAAGTCTCATTAACCTGTATCCGTCTCGTGCTAGTGTTACATTTTTTGAATGCTTTTATAGGCCAAATATATTTAGAAAAAACATAACGAATCTTTTCGTATCTATTTATTTCATTGTGATAACTGTGGTGGGAATGGAGAGCTGGCTCACTAAATAGTGGGGAATTGGAGAAAAAGGTTAAGAACCACTGATTTAAAGACACCAAATGCAAAACCTTTGTATAGATTTTGCTAATAAGCATTGTTTTAATTTATTTCTGTTTTTCTTTAAACAACAGCATGCCTTCAAATATGAATGTTTTAACAAAGAACCGTTTTCAAATGTATCATTAGTTTACGTTATATAGAATCATATTTACATTGGTAATCATATTGTAACACACTGAATAATGTGTTATTTCCTAATCAGAATATTTAATGCAGGTTTATACCTAACATAGACGAATCTTATCGAAACAAGAGATCGCTGCAAATGCGACACAATCGATCAAATAATTCACTTTAAGAATATGATAGCATATCAATCTTGCCATTGTTCAGTAAACAATCCGAAAGTATCCTCACCTGCGCTTGATCTCAGGTTGTACAGTTCTGAATCAATTTGTTCAGCTTTACACTTATACTTTAAATGTTTGCCTCTCTTTATAGATGTTAATTTTTTGAATGGTCACACAGAATATGTATTACATTTAGACATTTTCATACTTCATGTCTGGTGATACCAGATCAGGCTGCCCTGTGGCTCTCTGAGACGAAATTCACCTACATTGACGTTTTTTTTTTTTTTTTTTTTTGTAAAACTTAATTATGTTCTACAAAACCAAAAACAACAGCCCCTCTCCCTTTCTCCCTCCCCTTTATTTTATTTTTAGAACTTGAAGCATAAATCTTTTACTATAATGACCAGATTCGGCATTAAATAACCCAAAAAGGGTTGATATGCCGTAAAACAAAACTACCAAACCAAAAACGATGATTAAACATTTGAAGATATAAAGAACTTGGAGCATAAAAACTTTTACTATAATGACCAGATTCGGCATTAAATAACCCAAAAAGGGTTGATATGCCGTAAAACAAAACTACCAAACCAAAAACGATGATTAAACATTTGAAGATATAAAGAACTTGAAGCATAAAAACTTTTACTATAATGACCAGATTCGGCATTAAATAACCCAAAAAGGGTTGATATGCCGTAAAACAAAACTACCAAACCAAAAACGATGATTAAACATTTGAAGATATAAAGAACTTGAAGCATAAAAACTTTTACTATAATGACCAGATTCGGCATTAAATAACCCAAAAAGGGTTGATATGCCGTAAAACAAAACTACCAAACCAAAAACCCTGATTAAACATTTGAAGATATAAAGAACTTGAAGCATAAAAACTTTTACTATAATGACCAGATTCGGCATTAAATAACCCAAAAAGGGTTGATATGCCGTAAAACAAAACTACCAAACCAAAAACGATGATTAAACATTTGAAGATATAAAGAACTTGAAGCATAAAAACTTTTACTATAATGACCAGATTCGGCATTAAATAACCCAAAAAGGGTTGATATGCCGTAAAACAAAACTACCAAACCAAAAACGATGATTAAACATTTGAAGATATAAAGAACTTGAAGCATAAAAACTTTTACTATAATGACCAGATTCGGCATTAAATAACCCAAAAAGGGTTGATATGCCGTAAAACAAAACTACCAAACCAAAAACCCTGATTAAACATTTGAAGATATAAAGAACTTGAAGCATAAAAACTTTTACTATAATGACCAGATTCGGCATTAAATAACCCAAAAAGGGTTGATATGCCGTAAAACAAACTACCAAACTACCATACCATACTTCATGTAACCTTTTTTTATTTTTAAATAGAGACAAAGACATACAAATAATTTAGTTTTAATGATATTATTAATTCTTTAATTTACTTATTAATTACTTATTTTATTGAATATATCTATATACTACTGTAAGATTTTGGACAAATACATAAGTAGTGTACATACTCGTAAAGTAATAACAGGAAATATTAATTGCTGGGCGTTCAATCGGGGTCATTTGAAGTTAACATTACTAGGATGTAGGAATATAATGTAAACGTATATGGCATCACAGAACAGAGAGTATGTTAACTTTTTTAATGTTCACAGAGAATGTCTATACTATTTAGATACTTGCCGTAATTAAATTTTTTACTTTTTGAAAATGAACACATACACATATAAACAAAATACTGACTTTGGAATTCCTGTTATTTATTCTTTAATTTACACACACTTTTTTTTTCAACGAGAAAGTGTGATTGAGATCAGAAACGCGTTTACATGTAAAATGTTATAGACTGAGAAAAATCAAAATAATCTGTGGTTTCGATTGTTTGTCGTGTGCGTCTGTTGAGTCAGTTGGGGCAAAGATCATGTTGAACAAATGCTCGCCGTATTCCATCTTGTACGCATCCATCAGTTTCAAAGCTGTGAAAAGCACTTATTTACCGGTAGGCTTTCCATCAACCTAGAAGAATAACACAGACGCGTTTATAAAGAGAACATGCAGATAACAAGATGAATGCGATTTGTGAACGTTACGGCTGTTGTAACGATAGTACTAACTTTTCATTTGTTATGTATGACACAAGGTTGTACTCTGACACAAGGTCGAGCGCTATGCATGTTTGTTGATTTTCGTGGTTCTATATTATGTCTGTTATCGTGCGAACACTGGATTGCATCATGAAAGTTTGCAACGTCACATCAAGATGATAGTATACATTATTGAAATAAATTAAAGCAAATATGGAGATAACCGTGCACAATGGACAACAGTTTCAGCATCTCTAAACAAATGTGTTCAGCTCTTAACACATATGTTAAACATATAACTCTCTATACTTATGAGAATATTTGGAATCGTCACACAGCCGATCTGTAGTATATAGACTTTTTATAGTTTGCGTAATTTACTTTTTTGAATATACAAACACAAATTAAAAATGTATGTCATATCTTTGCTCGCACCCATTTAAAAGAAAATGTTATTCTTTAGTTAACGTATTATTTTCGGGTATCTTTTTGCCAGACATAGCACAGGTCAGCAACCCTACCCGGCTTAGTGGTGGCGATAATGGCAGCAGGTTGTTCAGTATGAATGTGTAGCAGCGTGGACCGTAGTTTTGCGAAAGTGGTGACATTTGTTGCTCTTAGAAAATGGGCTAAGATCCAGGCTGATAAATTGTAATGAATGCCGGTGCATGTATAAAAAAGGTAAAATATGAATGTTGAATAGAAGTGATGAAGATGTTAGAAGCGAAAGTGTGTTAACGTCTGTTTCCTCACAGTATGTATATGCGTGTGACAAGATGAGATGATTAGTCATCGTGTGCATCGTTTTTGCTAGTGTGAGTATGCTTCTTAAAGTCAGTCTGAGTCACTTAATTGGGCATAAAATGCGTGCTGCTTTTGTCAGTGTGCCTACGTTGCCGTATGTGTGTGTGGGTGTGGGTGTGCGCGCGTGTGTGTGCGTGTGTGTGTGTATGTGGGTGTGTGTGTGTGTGTGAATTTCGAATTATGATTTAATCTGCCTAGCCCTGTTGGTTTATGCATAACTGAAAATAGTTATTTTGACTTTGCGCGTCTAAAGTGTTTTTGACATGTAGCGGACGTTGTTGAAAATAATGTCACGTGACCATTTTTTTTTGTAATTTTTGAAAATATTATTCTGTGATCACGTTTTGTACAACACATTAAATTGTATTCAGATCTAATTTTGAGTCTTGACTTCTTTGTTGTCGCCCATGCCGATGCTCAGTTAATATGTATAGAAATGCGATACATAGCAATCCTATAAACATACGCAGGATAACACAAACATGATATCTGGATACATTTAATAAAGTTCTCTGCACAATATGTGTGTCACATAGACACTTGAAACCAAATCACTCATAGCTAGTAGGCCACTGCGGTTACTAGTATAAGTTTCGATCACTAGTACTGAAATCACCCTTGAAATAAAGCGACATCAATTAAAAGGTTTAATTAGAATAACTTACCAAAAAGCTTAGATTAATATGGATCGAAGCATTACTATTTAAATGCTGCTTTTGGTGATATTGGTGGCTTGTTTGTTTTCATATGTGTTTGTCACCGTGCACACAGGATGACGTAAAAAATAATGGCATCGTAAATTATGACGTTGTGGAAGTATGACATTATCTAATAAAGCATATATGGGATAACCGTGCACAATATATTACGTCATCCAATGCTTTCGTCCGACATATAAATCGGAAAAAGAGTAGGTGAGAAATAATTTATTAGTTTTACATAGATGATCTTCTAGAAAAAATATGTTTGTGGATTAGGTTAATCATATTTTTTCTCCGTGCACAATCAAAACTTAGATAGCATCGCCTTTATTAACTCATTTACAAAATTATTTGTATGACAATTACGTTTTATATTTATATAAAAAACAGGTGAAATCTTAATTTTGTCACCTTAATTTCTCATAGTGTAATGTTTTTTTTCCTGATGTTTTTTCTCTTGTCAGAATTTATACTCTACTCTTTATTTTATCGTTAAACGGTATTTTATATTTCCCCGGACAACGCTGGGACACGTGTTCATTTTTAATCTTATTTTGACCATCTAAATTACAGTAAGATAAGCTATTTTCTTATGTATTTTCACAATTGATACACTGTTATTTATTTATTTTTAATAAAATCAGTATTCATATATTCCACGGGCAACACCGTGACACGGAGCCAGCTAGTATATATATATATATATATATATATATATATATATATATATATATATATATAGGTTTGTATAGTAGCTGTGTGGGTGGTATGTTGATAGAACTCAATATACGCGCTATTGGGATTAGTATACTTAGTATTATCAGAGGATGTAAATAAGTAACGTAGAGGAGTTCACTCGCTCTTGACGTCACTACAATATTTGACGTTTTGCAATATTTAAAACCAATATTCATAGATTTGAAATCCTAAAAAATGATAATACAAAAATATACATTTCAATAAGGTCAGAGATTTAGAAAGGAGTTACCTGTGAAGTCCATCTGATTCTGCAAACGAATTGGTGTTCTTGAATGTGTGTTACCATGGATAAACTCATTAAAGTGTACTTGATTTTATGATACTTTATTGTTACGTACATGTTTAAGGCTTCCCCTCAAAGACATAATTTTACAACATAAATGTGAATACATTGGTTAAGCGCCTAGAACGCTGCTACATCGGAAGTATATAATATTTTCCTCATCCAATTAAAATAATAGTTGCCATAGCGACTGATCATAACGTTAGGGATAGGGCGTCCCAATTATTAATATCTTATATAAACGCCATATTTGTAATCTATTTTTGAAGACTCGTGCTGCTAAATATACAGCACCGCCATCTATTCCGCTTTTAATACAACTTATGGGTACATTACTCCTTCCGCCCAGAATGTAGTCCATGTAACGTGCAAACAATGAAACAAGCAACATTATAAAAGGTTTAGTAATATATAACGACGTTAGTATAATTCCTGGGAAGAATTCATCTTTATTATTGTCAGAATATATATTATAATTTAATCTCAAAAGATATTTCCTGTTCTTAAAGTAGTCCCTTCTTAACTGTCAAATGAAATCATATATAGAGAAGAATTTGACATTTTTCATATTCCTCAAAATATCGAAATTCAAGATAAACAACAATAAAACAAGGTTACTAATAATAATAATAATAATAATAATAATAATAATAATAATAATAATAATAATAATAATAATAATAATAATAATGATAATAGTATCGCAATGCATATTTTTCCTTTCGGTATTTTAATAACGTTTTTGTTCCCCATTTTCTTTATTATTTTTACTTGTACGATATAATTTATCATGATTGAATACAGATTTTTTTATTGCTTCGCATCATGCGAAACTTTATATTCTTCGATATTTTTGTATCCTTTAAAAATATTTTTTTAATAAAAAAACCGTTGTTTTTTTTTCTTTAATTTCGCGTTGGTATTTGTGTATGAATTTTTCTATCCATGTTTATTGGGGAAACTAACGATAGAGAACGGGTAAGACATATTTTTTTAGATGAAACACACAAAGGGAAACATATTTAACAACAACCATTCAGCATCGATTAGAGAAACAGGCTAAGCCGAAAGGCATGTAATAAAAGCACCTGGTCGATGTTTGGGTAAATGAAAAATATGTAAGTCTGGCACAAGGATATTTTAGAAGGTAGGTTTATAACATATATAGTCTCTATATAAATTTCGATATGTGTATATTTTTATATGTGTTTAGGTACATAATTGACTTTCAACAAATTCACCGATCATTATGATAGCGTTAGGGGTCGTATGTAGAGCTATATTTAGTTTAATTCAGTGGCAGGCATAATACTAAAGAGGAATGGAAGCACTTCATTCAAATTCAGATAAATTCGAAAGTGTTTGTTGGGACGTCAACCTGAATTATATAAGTCTGCCCATTTCCACCTATCATTTCCACACCTCTCGGGGTATTGTTCATCGTTCTAATAGCAATCTCTATAAACCATATTCTTTAGTGGCTTTTTAGCTCAGGTAAGTACTGATTCATTAATTTAAAAAAAATGCCTGTTTTTGCTAAACTTTGTGTTGTAACTCTCTGTGTTTTATATATCTATTTACAACGCAATCGGTTAAAAAAATGACTCAATAACTGGTCACCTCTAAAGATGAAATTTATTCCGAAATATAAGATTAATGTAAAAATATATATATATATAAATTAATCTCGCATTGTTAATGGCTTACATTTTCAATTTTATTAACATATCAAACAATGATTTAAATGGACGACCAATCAATATTACTTCATATATATATATATATATATATATATATATATATATTTATATATTCCACTCAGTCTATAGCCCATTTACAAGAAAACATACATCCAAAACACGCCGTACCACAGACACAAGCCAAGAGAACTGAGGCCAGACTTTATTTTGCCGCATAATAAATTTCAACTTGCAGATTTTTACGTCAGATCTCTTAATCTGTTAACTCAATTATTGAAGCATAATTTAGATTCAGAACTCATCTCGTTACGCAATCTAATGTTGTAGTTGTGTTTTCCTTTTAAAGTCAACTAAACCTCCTACGCGTGAGCGTTCTACAACTAGACGATTATAAACTTAATAATGCATGACATCCATATAACTCAAACAAGGAAGTATGTTTAATGACAACACGTACTATAAATATTAGAACGACTCTTGACCTGTACTTTATTGAGTTTATGTTTGAGACAAAACTCTGTATGGATACCCATAGTGCATGTGGTATTTGTCGCGAATTGAACAATGGTGTCACCGCTTATGCGTCAGTCACGTTTTTGAAATTGAAAGGAACCCACAACAAGAAGTCGAGTATTTAGTATACTATAAGAACTAGAAGACTGGAGAAGCAAGCAAATTGTGTATGGTATCCTGCCAAACACCTGTAACTCTCACTTCGGCAACCTTGGCCCCAGGCGTATAATCTTTTATTATTTATGGATTTGCCAGGCCGGAAGTCTAGAAATGGCTTCAGTTGTATACAACAACGCCAACTATGCTTATTCGGATGCATGACTAGAAACATATTTGGTCACTTATATTTATGGATCAAAGCCTTTTTACAATAAAAGTTGAAAGTGATTAACTGCTAAATAATTCTCTTTTGTGTGATAAAGAGATGTTTTTCTTCAGAGTTTTAACTCATTCCATCCTGATACATTTCTCGCTATGAACATATTTTTATTTGATAAGCATCAATGATCGTAGTTATCAAAACATTGATGCGGGTTGTTTTACCAACGTCTATGGCTGTGTTCTATAAGTGTGTGGAATATTCTAGGATATAGATAATTATATCAGTTCTTATTTAATCTACCAAACGATCATACTATGAAAAACATCAGCAGAATCGAACGGTTCGTTATTTTTCATAAAATAGTAAGAACTAAAGAGACCTCATATAATGTTATAGCTACATATAATACTGTAAAATATCCAGGCCTGGTGGATGAACGGTTATTTGATAGGGGTAGGCGCAATTAACACGCACACATACTTAGAGAACAACAACATCACATAGCCGATTACCGAAAATAAGTGTTAGTTGAATTCAAGCCACATATTCAGGAAAAACAAAGTGTGTGGATTGTCAGAAATAAAATAAATGGTTAGTGAAAACACTTGCAAAAGTTAGCGTTACTTAATTAGATGCCCCTGGCGCGTAGCTACGTTGTCAGTGAAGTCCCACAGTCGGTGTTTGCAGGTAGAGTTCGGGTGCGACAAATTATTATATCATAACAACGCGGAAATTGATACCAGCAGTCGATTAGACATGTTAGCCCGAGTAAACCCACTCTATCGAATTCTTGTGGATGCGTCTTCCTACATTATTACCCCACCCTCTTAAGCCGAAACGGAAAAAAAAGATATATCATGATATTGTTATATATAAGCGTGTTTTCATTTTTGAGCACGACATATATACAACATTACTGCTCTCTGTATTTCCTTATTTAATTCGGCTTGACCGAAAAAGGTCTCATCCATTGGATCATTTATACAGTTCACCCTCCTTTTCACAATTTAATAACATTCCATGCAAATAAACTCCAATATACCCTTGTGTTGTCCACAACATTTCTTCATGAATATAACAGTTGTTTTTTGTTATCACCGTTCACTAGTAAACGCACATATATAAACCAGGTAAAGTTGTCAATAACTGTGCCAGTTAGTCTATTGATATTATCCTGATTTTTATCTGTGATTAGAATCTTCAGTTCAGAATTATTCTGGAGAATGTTTTGATATATATTATAGTTTATATAACACCACATATACAAATCTAACAGCAATGTTCGGTGGAGTTTAACATATTAAAGGTCACACATTTACTTATGATACGATCACTAAAGTAACCATTTATATCATAAAACAGCGATAACACAAATATAGATTCGATGCAGACCTAAAACCTAATGGACAAGTCAGGTATATACTGAAGTTATTTCTACTAAATATGGGTATATTGGAGAAAGCATTATGGAATTTATTGACGATTCTATGGGTTACCTCTTTTTATGTCACCCTTTAAAATATAATTGTGAACGAGTTTAAATATCACTCATACGTGAAGGTAAAGTACGGTTCCATAACTTTAGTATAATTATTATTGCGTAAATGACTAAAACAGAACATATAGGATCAAAACCTGGCATGGTCGATCAATTAGAGTTCTATGTAAGGCCAATTATGCAGTCCCCCATTGTAACGTTAAAAAGCAGAGTTCTGGGTTTGAACCTGGATCGCAACGAGACATATAAAAAAGAGAAAAGAATAATTATGTAAACCAGCGAACAGAACGAAAACTATTCCTGATCTATGGTGTTCGTAAGAACAAAGAACATAGCCAGCAAGAATAGTATTGTTAACGGAGAATGAGCCAGCTATTGACCTCAGAAGTAAGCTCGGATGGCGTAAAGAAACGTTAGTTAACTTGTGGGCGGTCGACGTCGAAGGCAGAAAATGATCTAACAAGTTGCCGACAGGTAATGACGTGGATGAAATGGGTGTGGCAAAAACTTAAGACGAAGCCTTGTTTGTTTGTTTGTGATTGAATGAAACTGTAGAAAAATATGTTTTATAACCAAAAGAAAAATAGCTGCCTCGCTTATTCTTGTCTGTCAGATAATAGGGAACCACTCCGACAAATAAATAATGTTGTTCGCAGTTATCGCCGAGTTCATCCCCGACTCAGTGCTAGCATTTGTAGATGGAAAATGTTTGTCCAAAAAGACACTAAGAAATATCGCAGAATAAACGTTGTCGGTTTCACACCATTGATATGCGATTCTGAAGTATAAACATATGTGTTTGCCACAGGGTGAGGCATAGACTACTAAAGGTATACATGTCATGATTTTAAATCTGTGTAGATTGTTACCATCGCTCGTGTAGCCGGGTTACGACTTTAATACAACTAGGTGCCGAACCTCTGCACACATTAGAGTTTCAGACAGCATAGGTCAGCCACTACGACATTGTTACAGCCTAACCACTGCTACCTGCTTTTGTTGGGGTTTTTTCATCGGGAAATACACTATAGAGTTTGAGGAAGATGTCGCGATCGCCGTTTTTTAGATTAGATGTTACGAAGGAAAGCGTCGTTGAGTAGGTCGAAATACGCTTGGCCTTGCTAGATGTGCAGAAAAGCGATTATTCAGTGTAGTTATAAAGACAAAGTACTCAATCATCATTTTAATCAAGTTCGTTTAAATGGTTTCACAAACACAGCTAATATGTTTCTGTAAGAGTTATTGAAACAGGAATGCAAACTATGTGGAATCAAGATTTTCCTAATCGTCTACTCTTTTTAAAAGGCGGAAGTTTCTTTTTCACGCGAACAATGTTCTTATCGAACAACGTATAAAGTATTCTGCAAGTGCGAAAATATGTTCTTACCGAACAACATATTAATCATTCCGCGAGTGATAATATGCAAGTTTAAATAAAATAGATCGTAATAATATAACTGTTACGCGACATTTTGCGGATTATTAAATGCATATATATAATTCATGTTTTGGAATATTTTATTTTAATTACGTGTTTCAACATTTACTATATTTTTTTTCATCTAAATGATTAAGTTTAAAAGTTGGGCCCATTTATCGCACTAAGGGTAACCACAAACTCTATCTTTGAAGTTAAGACATGTTTTCGCAATTAACGCACCATTTTTTATATACCTCTTATCGCAACGTCACCGGCTTTTATGAAGTCAATTTAATTATTTAACTACTATTTTTTGTTTTGTATTATTAAATTCTGTTTTTTTATTCAAATATAATTAATAGTTTTTTTTTATTCCTGCAAAAAATATAAAGTGTTTGTAATCAAATATGTTTAAGAGGGACGTCAACAAGTTGCGATTTATTAATGAATTGGAAGTCAAAATCCACATTTATTTCTACTTTAGTTTGCTTTATTTAAGCTCACTTTTCAAAGATAAATCATTTAATTTTCAAAATTACCGAAATGTTAATATGTTTTCATATATATTTAAATGAGAAAGTATGTTCCGTATAACAACAATGTCATGGAATACATCTTTATTATTTTAAATTACTTTTAACGTAATCCAAGTAAGGAATATGCGAAGCGATATCGAGGTGAGAGAGCAGCCGAATGCATAATAAACCGAATCGATGAACTAAAAACGGAAACTCCATTCCAATAAACCCGGTGGTTACACAACCTAGTATGGTTATCTGATAAGGGCGATAGCATGCAAAACAATAATTTGCTACCGAATGCTTCGTAACCCAACATGCAATAGCCCGAGTTATTTATATTCCAATATGTGATGTATCCATTAACTACACAAACCATGGTGCGAGTTGTTTAGGAGTGAAGCCCAACCCTTTCAGTTTAACTTATTTGTTTTATAGATTAAGGATTGGGGTTAGCCCCTAGATAACACTAGACACAATCGGTTTTATTTACTTATTTTATTAAATATATTCATAATAATTTTGGTAATCTTGATGAAACAAAACCGATAAAATTATATTTTAATCACCTGATTACTTAAAAAGAAATGGTTTGGTGTTATTTTTAAACCACGTAAAGCATGCTTTGAGAAGATCACATATTTGCATGTAAACAACACAGTAGATTAGATAACATTCGTTATACACCATTTTAGAAGTCTACCGAGATAAAAGTGTCTACAAGTCTGTTTTTGGCATTGTGGCTATGGGGTAAAATATAGTATCTGTTCTGATACTAAACACACTCTTTTTTCACTTCCGTCAGTAGAGGCGAAATCCTTGTAATGTTACATAAAACACAGGTGTTTTTTTTACAGTACTCTGATGTTACATATAACACTAGCTTTATTCTTTTACAGTACTGTAATGTTACATATACCACTAGTTTTATTTTTTTACAGTACTGAGATATTACATATAACACAAGCTTTATTCTCTTACAGTACTATAATATTACACATAACAGAAGGTTTATTCGTTTACAGTACTGTAATGTTACATATAAAACAAGTGATATTTTTTTACACTACTGTAATGTTACACATAACACATTCGTTATTCCTTAACGGTACTGTAATGTAACGTATAACAGAATCTTTATTCTTTTACAGTACTGTAATGGTACACATAACACCCGCTTTATTCCTTTACAGTACAGTAATGTTACATATAACACAAGTGTTATTCTTTTACAGTACTGTAATGGCACATATAACACACGCGTTATTCGTTTACAGTACTGTAATGTTACATATGACATAAGTGTTATTCTTTTACAGTACTTTAATGTTACATATAACACAAACTTTATTATTTTACACTAACTGCAATATTACATATAACACAAGCTTTACTCTTTTACAGTACTGTAATGTTACATATAACGGAAACTTTATTCGTTTACAGTACTGTAATGCTACATATTACATACGAGTTATTCTGTTATAGTACTGTAAAATTACATATACCACAAGCTTTATTATTTCACAGTAGTGTAATGTTACATATCACACAAGCTTCATTATTTTACATTACTGTAATGTTACATATAACACAAGCTATATTATTTTACAGTACTGTAATGTAACATATAACACAAGTTTATTCGTTTACAGTATAGTAATGTTACATATAATACAAGCTATATTCATTGTAATGTAACGTATAACATAAGCGTTATTCTTTTACAGTACTTTAATGTAACATATGACAAAAGTTAATTCTTGTACAGTACTGTAATCTTAATATACCACGAGCTTTATTCTTTTACAGTATTGTAATGTAACATATAACAAGATCTTTATTTTTTTACAGTACTGTAATGTTACATATCACATAAGCTTTATTCTTTTGCAGAACTGTAATGTAACATATACCACAAGTGTAATCTTTTACAGTTCTGTCATAGTACATATAACACTAGCTTTACTCTTTTACAGTACTGTAATATTGCATGTAACTCATGCTGCCCCATCGCTAATTTCTCGAAAAACAAGCAGGAATAGCAAAATAGAAAATTGCGAAGTGTGTGTAAGATATTCATTTGAAAACGCATCTATTCAGTTGTCTATCTTCCTCTCTGTATACCTATCACCATCCCTTCTTTCTTTCTCTCTCCTCTCTACATCATTTCTCTTTCATCCACTTCGCCTCTCGCCATAACTTCTGTATCTCTCTCTGGTAACTAGAAAAATAGTTCTAAATGTCGACCCCGTCTGACTAATGGTGTTCCTGTTAACGCCCAAAATAATGAATTTTACATGTTAAGAAGTACGTTAATATTATCTGCGGAGTAATGCTAAACAACGTATGTATCAGCTTTAGAGATGGGCATTGTGCAGTTCCAACTTTAAAAAAAGAGAGTTGGAGGACACTTTCAATGGTTCTAGTTTGGGGACTTAAGACTTTGGGAAGAACCAGTTTTATAGAAATATTTGAAAGAATAACAGTTTTATATAATATTCAAGTGTGTGAGAGAGCGAGAGAAATGTTTTATGATAAACAGACAACATAAAGAGTGCAAAAGCACAGGTTCAATAAAGATAAATTTATATATGTTAAAAATGGAAGTCTATAAAGATAAGAACACATCGAATGGGTGGTCATATGTGTGTATCCTTGCCGAACAAGGAGGAATAATTAGTTAAGATATCGTGGAAGCCTGAGTCGATAATTAAAGTGCTGTGAATTATCCACGGAGCTGAAAAATTGTAATCAAAACTTCCTCACTAAATTACATGAATTATATTTCATTAGAAGTGATTAAATAGTCAATCACCATTTGTGTTCATATTAGAAAGTTCATTGAGAACTGTACGAAGTATTGTCGTGGTTAAGTTTATAAGTTTGTTTTCAATCAGAAGAAATCAGAAAACGATATTCAAAGGAGATTCAAGAAGGGTGTGCGTGTGTCGACTTTAGTACGCGTGTGCGTAAGACGGTGAAAGAATGGGTGCATTGTGTGTGTAAGTTCATGTCAGTTTGGCTATGTTTGTGTGAGTGTATAAAAAGCATATTTCAGTTTTCCCAAAGCCATATAGAGGGGCGATGTAGTTTTCACACGTCTATGTTAGCTCTCTCGCGGATTTGGGCGAGACATTCTGTTGAAGGTAACATCTGACCTTATATGGGGTCGAGGTGGCTCCAAAAAGACAAGTTCTATCAATTCAGAAATATCCGCTGATTGGCTCAACATTTTATTATTTGTTTTCTATTAATTATGGCAGATGCGTGTGCAAAGCTGTGTGCGCAGAAACGAGTTTAAGCACTTACATTTCGGGCACCAATTGTTAAACTTCGCTGCTACAGAGATGCATAAACACACAAAATGGCAACTGTCTTTTATAAAATAGATTGTAACATCATATGCATTAATACTCCGTTTGTAACACCCTGAGAGCATTTTTTTCAAACTCATCAGATTGCCAGTCGTCGTTTTGCTGAGATAAAATTGCTAGAAAAATTGCTAGAGAGATGATACGTTTGAGGTAATCGGCTCAATTTGTAGTGACGTTCCTCTGTTAAACTGGTAGTTCTGAGAATCGTGTGATATAGCAGAAAAAAGTGTATTTATCTTGTTATTTACTTTTATTCTCTAATAGAGGGAAAACACCCACCATATTCTCGTTCTATGGCGTCATATTACTTTGTTGCTATATTTTGATACACAATTCCAAATGCACATATGATATACCCTTTTAAAAAAAACACGTCCGCACATTTTCAGCTAACCTGCAAAGAGAAACACGTTGCTATTTTCTTCCCCACGATTCATTTCATATTTATTGTCTATTACATGATAACACCTAATAATTATTATAATTTTAAAAATAGAATATTTCGATTTGTTATGTCATTATCGAACGTCATCTGGCAAATGTTATTGTTGCATTATTCTAAGCAGACGTCACTAACAACTGTAGTTTATCTGTTGCGGTTACACGTTGTGTAACACACGCAATAACAAAGTTATGGTCATTTTTACAGAAACATAAACGTTTAGAAATCGTAGCCATATCTTCGGTTGTTGTATGTTCATCTTTTTTGCGCTTCTGCTTGATCCACTTACGAAGACGATACGCCACTCAGGAAATATATTATTTCATACCTTTAAAAACTTACTGGAGACATGGCTGATGGAAGACATGGGATAAACATTAGATTTGATATTTCTGTAAAATTACTGACTAGAATGTGTCTAAGAGAAAAAGACAGAACAAGATGGAAATCACTAATTTATTATATTTTGACAGCTCATATCATGTACTACACCTACGCGATGTGTGAACACCTAAATTAACTCGAATGTCATCTATCACACTCTTTCTCTTAGCCAGTTGACTCAATATCTACTATTATAATATTCACAGAACCTATCAATTAAAAAATCAGTATCAGCAAGTTCATTGAAGCTAATCTCTCAGCAGTTTCACTACATGCTATTTTAAACTTGAGATACTAATGGATCAACTCGTACAATATCTAACATATCCGTGTAACAATTTTTGATAAACCATCTGTAATTCTACGTAAAAGAACACGAGATAATTCTACAAATGAAGATGTGTATAAGTGTCTTATTTTGAGAGACTGTTTCGGAACTTTTAGCCTATCGTGTACACCCACACTTTTAAAGTATCATGGTTAAATATTAATTTGTCTGCTAAACTTTAATATAGTTTCTGAAAACATTTCAGATCCGCACACATCTAAAATAAATAAGTAAGTCCAGGTTTAAACAAATAATTACATAGTAAGTAGGCGCTTAAACAAACAGGCACGGTTGATAAAACAAAACCGACGCAACTAATGTATGAAAAAGAAATCAAACACTTACACAAACAGATAAACATGTCAAACGCGGGAAACTATACGAGTTCTGTTTGCGAAAACTGCGACTGTAGAGATTTCCTATCAGCAGACATGTAAATCTATCGTGATTACTCAACATGTTTGGTTGATGCTTGTCTATAAATTGCAAAGGTATTTGTAGCTTTAGTTAAGTATATATTTACCCAGTTTATTTTCTTAATTCTTTTATATATTTCATATCGTCTTTCTTCTTTATTTTACATGCTGCCTCCGAAACAATGGAATAGTTATATCATACGCATCCTATTTTGAAATCAAACCTTATTTGATGCAAATAAACTTCAGTCTGTCTTCCGTGTTCACCAAGTTTGATAAATTTCTGTCATTTAAGTCCAAGTGGCATTGTTTAATTTCACTTACAATGATATGCGTGATGCTTCCTTGATGTTGTTTGCGGGGTTATTCCAAATATAATGTCTAACAAAACAATCCACATTCTATTCCGGAACTAAAGGGCACCACCACAGCAAAAAATAAGCTCAGTGTGAACAGACGAATGTGTTAGTTATTACTAATTTTGCACCTTGTATACAAGTATGTGAATCATTAAACGTCGATAAAACAAAGAGAGTTGGTAATACATTTGATGAATTTAACACATGTTAGAATGTCATGATGTGTGTTCTTCCGTCCCTGCATTATTCTTCGGCATAGTAGAGCTGCCTGCCATATATATATATATATATATATATATATATATATATATATATATATATATATATATATATATATATATATATATAGGGTGGGCAAAAATAAGGGTCCTATTTTTAAAAATTCATAACTTTTTTATTTATTTATTTTTAAAAAATTTTTTTTAGAATAAGTAAAGGACCCCTTCCGAAGCAAGCATGAGCCGTATTAGCCCTAAGGAACGTACCCTCATTTAGAAAACATTAGTTTTGCTTAAAAAACTCAAAACAGTGTAAAAAACAATACTTTATTTTTGTAAGTTTTAAGAAGTGTTTTTCGGCTAAAATTTGTTTTGTTTATTTCAAAAAATCTCGGAAGAGTCAGTCTACACACACATAAAGTTTGGTGAGTTTAACTTTTATTTTGTGGAAGTTATTCAAATTAAAGTTATTCAAATTTAAAGATAGGACCCTTATTTTGGCCCACCCTGTATATATATATATATATATATATATATATATATATATATATATATATATATATATATTATTGTTATTAATATTGCTATCATTATTATTGTTAGTATTATAATTAATATTATACGTATTATTGCAAACACTAATTTTATTAGTATCAATAAAATTATTCGTATTATACTATTTACAACTATTATAATATTGTTGCTATTTTCTTTATTATTATAATTATTAATATTTTTAATTAATATTAATGATATTATTATTAATACTATTATTATAATTATTACAATTACCTTCTCGTTTTCCATCCCACTATTTGTTTCTTATTGCTTATTATTATTATAATTATTATCATTAATATTTATCAATATTATTATTTGCTATCATTATTATCATTATTATTATTATCATTATTAGTATTAGTGTTGTGCTACTATTATTATTATTATTATTATCATTATTAGTGTGTGTAGTAGTAGCAATGACAATATAACTAATTACTATTGATATTTACATAATTACTGTTATCGTTATCAAGTTGGTTTATTGCGATTGTTATTATTATTGTAAGGGAGCAGTGGAAGTATTACCATAATTATTGTAGTCATTATCACTATCATTGTTATAATAATTATTATTATTTACTCACTAGGAGTTATCACACTGGTCATCGTCAGTGGTCACCCACTGCCGACAACCTGTGGTATTACCTGGAGTCTGAGTGACAACAAGTCTCCTCAGGCCTCCAGTATGCTCCACCTCTTTTCGTTCATCACCGCTGATGACCTTGCGGTAATCGCAACAGCCACCTACCAACGATTTCCCGCTGATAAGGGCCATTGGTCCCCTCTGGGACCCGAGTGGCAACAAGCCTTCCCAAGGTCCCAGAGCTGTCCGCGCTCTTCCAGTGGAGGTCTGGTTTTGCGCTTTCCCTCCTCGACCCTCTGTCCATAATTTTCGTGGCGTCAGCCTATGCTTGCGCCTCTCTCGTGCGGTTGTATTTTCCACGGTTCTGTTGTTTTGTGCTTCCATGTGTTTGTTCTCCATTCGTTGCTTATGTGGGTTGGTTTCCGCATTCGAGGACATTTCTCAGGATTGTAGCTGTTTTGATCATTACTGTCCTTTGTATGGTCTCAGTTATCCCTTTGATTCCTATTTCTCCTAGTCTTTTCTCCATGTTTTGGGGGACTGTTCCTAGTGCTCCTATGATTATTGGTGTTATACTGACTTTCTTCATGTTCCATATTCCTTTCAATTCTCTGGCAAGTTCAGTATATTTGCTTCTCTTTTCCGTCTCTTTGATCTTCACTCTGTGGTCTGCTGGAACGGCAAAGTCCACGATTTTGCAGGATTTTTCTTTTTTGTTGATTATTATCATATCCGGTCTCCTTGCTGTTATGGGTTTGTCTGTTTGTACATTCATATCCCATATGATTTTGTGTTTTTCGTTTTCTAGTACAGTTTCTGGTTTGTGTTTGTACCGTTTTCTTGCATATTCGAAATTCAGTTGTTTGCACATTTCCCGGTGTACTTCTTTCCCCATGCTGTCATGTTTGTTCTTGTATTCCCTTTGTGCTAGCTTGCTGCATTCACTTATTATATGATTTATCGTTTCGTCTCTTTGTCCACACAATCTGCATTTGCTGTTTTCCTGGGTTTTATCTATCTTTGCTTTAATAAAGTTTGTCCTTATCGCATTGTTCTGTGCGGCCGTCAGCAGAGATTCCGTTTCTCTGTTCAGGTTTCCTTTTCTTAGCCATGCCCAGCTGTTTTCATTGGCTTCATCGCTTGTGAGTCTTATAAAGCGTCCATGTAGTTGTTTTTCTTCCCACTTTTCCTTTCTTGTCTTTTTGTTTCTGGGTTCAGTGCTTCCGGGGTTGTTTGTTGGGCTGGTGTCTCTTGCTGTGGTGATCAGTCTTTCCGTGTTCTGGGTTACATATTTCTCCAGCTCTTTTTTGGTGTTTTCCACACAGTCTTCTATACTTACCAGTCCTCTACCTCCTTCATTTCTTCTAACGTAGAGTATGTCCGTGTCGTCTTTTGGGTGCAAATCATTGTGCATAGTCATTAGTTTTCTTGTTCTTTGGTCAAGGTGCCTTAGTTCTTCTTTGGTCCAGCCTATGAATGGTCCAGAGTATCTTATTAGTGATACAGCCCATGTGTTTATCCCTTTTACTAGGTTTCTGCTATATAGTTTAGTTTCTAAGAGTTTTCTTTGTTCTTCGTAGATATTATTTTCCAATCTTCTCTTTCATTTCTGTATATTTGATTGTGTCTGCTTCCAGAACTCCCAGGTATTTGTAGCACTCTTGTTCTCCTAGCGCCCTCATCTCCTCTTGGTTGTGGAGTTCTATACCTTCTGTCGTCTCCAGTTTTCCTTTTTTGATCTCTAGCAGTGCACATTTTTCTATTCCAAACTCCATTTGGATATCCTGGCTGAATATCCTGGTTGTGTTCATCAGCTTTTCCAGTTCTTTTTTGTTTTTTGCAAACAGTTTAAGGTCATCCATGTACATCAGGTGGTTTATTCTTTGTTCTGTATCCGTAAACCTGTATCCGGCATCACACTTTCTGAGTATGTAGTTGAGTGGCATCATGGCTATTATAAACAGTAGTGGTGATAGGGAGTCTCCTTGAAAAATGCCTCTCTGTATTTTTATCTCAGACAGGTATTGTCCTCCGGCTGTCAGTTTTAGTCTCCATGTTTCCATCGCTTTCTGGATGAGATTAATAATCCTGTCTGGTATCTTGTATATCTTTAAGCATTCAATTATCCATGTTTGGGGGATTCTGTCGTAGGCTTTCTTGTAGTCAATCCATGCCATGGATATGTTCTTTTGTCTTCTCTTCACCTCCTTCAGGGTCTTTTGATCAATGTATAGTAGATCATGTGCCCCTCTTTGTCCTTTCCGGCATCCCTTTTGTTCCTCGGGGAGCAGTCCACGATTGTCCAGGGATTGGTAGATTTGTTCTCTCAGTTGTGCTGTGAGAATTTTCCACATTATTGGTAGACATGTTATCGGTCTGTAGTTGCCGGGGGTCGTTCTCTTTTTGGGGTCTTTTTGTATTAGTGTTGTTCTTCCTTCCGTCATCCATTCTGGTACGTCTGTTTTATGGATACATCCGCTCAGTTTCTGCGCTATTCTTTCATGCAGGGTCGTGATTTTTTTAAACCAGTATGCATGTATTCCATCGTTGCCTGGTGCTCTCCAGTTTGCCATTTTTTTAGGGTTTTCTTGATCGTTTCTTTGTTGATTTCTGTTTCGGTTCCTTCTTCGATTTCCTGCAGTTCATATTATTATTATTATTATTATTATTATTATTATTATTATTATTATTATTATTATTATTATTATTATTATTATTATTATTATTATTAATATCGTTATTATCGTTATTATTATTATTATTATTATTATTATTATTATTATTATTATTATTATTATTATTATCATTATCAGTATTATTGTTATTATCTTTATTATTATTGGTATTATTATGTATGTTATTATTATGATCCTTATTATTATTTTTATCATTATTATCATAATTACAATTATTTTCATCATTATTATCAGTAGTATTATTATTATTTGTATTATTATTACTTTAATTATTATTATCATCATTATTATTATCATCATTAGTATTATCATTATTTTTTACACATTATTAAATTTATTATTATTATTATCATCAGCATTATTATTATCATTATTATTAGTATTATCATTATCATTATTATCATTATCATTTATATAATCATTATCACTAGTATCATGATTATCGTTATTGTCATTATTATTATTACCATTATTATTATTAGTATCACCATCATTGTTGTTATTATTATTATTATGATTATTATTATTATTATCATTATTATTATTATTATTATTATTATTATTATTGTTATTATTATTATTTTTATTATTATTATCAGGTACGTGCAAAATCAATGGCCGATTCCTAAAATGTAAAACAATTTTGAACACCCATTACTTAAAAAATTAATAAAATTCAGTAAATCAACCAGTTTAAATGAAAATGTCCATATTTATCAATCACCAATTACGGAATATAATGAAATCTTTTTTTTAATCTGTGTTATAATGCACTCTTTTTTAAAACAAAATACACCTTTACTAAAGTTATATTTTTATATATTAATAAAACAAAATGCATTATTATTTATTTTAATGAAAATAAAGCATTGTAGATGTTAACAATTACACACAAATCAATATTTGCTATATGTTACGAAAAACGACCCTAAATACCGTGTTACAAATTCACTATAACTCGAAGAAAAATTATTTTTTTGAATTAGCGATGTTATTATTGAATAAAGCATTGTTTAATCAATATTTTCACCCAAAATATAATATAATCGCAAAAATATTTTCCTGTGATTTTTATTATTAGAGTTTCTGGGAAAATAAAAAATGAGACAATTATATTTCTCTTTCATACATGAGCGTGGCATCATCAACGTAATACATTGTTTTTATAATCTTGAAAATAAACCAAAAAGTAACAAATTTGAGACCCATGAACTTAACGAAAAACATAATTGGATACTTTATACTAACGATGAACTTGGATTGGCATGGCAGTCCCGTTCTGTAATAACCAGGTGGGGTTGCCCTAGCAACAACCCCTCACTTTTACACCGCCCTCAAAATGTTATTTTTAGTGATTCAACAATTTCGTTAATTTCACAATTCATCGTCAATTATTTCGAAAGATTTGTATAAGTTTGGGCATTAATAAATATTCAAGAAGTTTAACACAATTATTTATTAATAAATAAAGAGAATTCAAACATAACATTTTCTTTCAAAATTGAATTATGTTCATCAAAGAATAACTGTTTTATTTTTTTTCAATGAATAAATTGTCAGTTTAATAATTGAATTTAATTTACTTTTTCACACTTAAAATAAAAAATGCAGTTTATTTTTTTTTAAATAATCAATGTAATTTATCGTTACGACACGTTAATAATAAATCAAGTAACTAATGTTTTAAATCATGTAAACATAAATTGATATAATTGACGCAGTTCGTAACGTAAAAATAATTGTTAACATTTAAACAAGAGTTTGATTTCAAATTCTAAAGAAAACATTGGTAAACAGACGTCATCAATAATTTCAGAGTATTACTAAATTAAAAGCTAATACCAAGTGTAATATGAACATTTGTAGTAGGAAATCAATGAAATCTTAATTGCGTTCATTCAAACATATTTTAATTTAATAATCATTGTCGTTTTTATTATAACAAAATAAGGGTATTTAAGTGTGTTTTAACCTTAAAAAGAATAAAGAAATTAATGGATAATAATTTGTCAACTTCTGTAAACTATTTCAAAACCATTTTTATATATAAAATTTTAAATAATAAATTATGACATTTTTGTCTTCCATATATTTTACATAGCGCTAGGCAATTGGTAAACTGTTGCCGGATTTTACTAATTTGTGACCTTTGGAGGGATAATTTTGCAAATTTCTAGTAAAACGTGTTTTTTTTTAATCTAGTATCTTATGACTTTAATATCATAAGTATATTTGAAATAGTTCCCAAAACTTATATTTATCTTTCAAGGGATTTTTACAAGTAATGTTTTCAAAGTTCAAAGTTCACTGAATTTTTAAGTGTTTTAGCCGCCGTGATTACATATTTGATTATGATTTATTTTTCACACGTAAATATGCAGTTTTTTTCGTTTAGAGATTAAGTTTGGGCTTTTATCTTTGAAACACAATCAAAGTTTACACAGAAAACCAATTAAATAATTAATGATAAGCGCTTTTTAATAAGCATAGTCCGTACAAGAGACGCCCATTTTACATGTACCTAATTATTATCCTTATTATTCTCGTTATTTTCATTATTATTAGTAGTAGTGTTATTGTTTCATAACCCGTACTAGTCGACGACACCTCGTGGCCAACGCTTCCCAGAAAATCATAATACGAAATTATACGAAATCTGTCGGAAGCGCCGACCAAAGCTCGTCTCATAAAATCGATACAAAGTTCTTAATATCTTTTAAACAACGGCATCAAAATAAGATTTATTACATAGCACTTTAAAATTCAAGTCTCTTACGCTTCTAATAATACGAAAGCAATACGAAACGTCTTGAAGCGTTTTCAAACTTGTTTAACACTCATTTCTAAGAGGCATTTTAAACCTGTAAACTGCCAGTCCTTTTAAACATTACTTCCTTAAAACATTTTACTTATTAAAACATTGTTCGTTAAACATTACTTTCAATCACATTATTTTAAGTTCTTTTTCCGTTAAAACATCTTTTATTTCCAAACAATTTTCTCATTAAACACATTTTACTTTAAAACATTGTTCTCTTTTTGTCACAGTTTGTTAAGCACATTTCTTTTATAACATTTCTCTCGTTAAAACATTGTCACAGTTTATCTTTTCAGTCTCTCAAATTAACTTCAAATCAAACATTGTTCACCTTTAACATAGTTATTTTTAACATATCAAATTAAGCATGGTGCACTTTTTCTTTCTGCTTTAAACTCTTTCAGTTTTAACCGATCTGTACCCGAAAATGTTATGCCCAAAAAGTTACCTTACATTTTTTTCTTTTGTCGTGTGTGCCGGCGGTTTCGTTGTGCCTCTGGCCGTGATCGATACTGGTTGTCTTTGATCTGTGGATAAACTTTACAGACAGTCATGAGACAAACTCAGAGACAATTTTTCCTCAGACAGAGATTCTTTTATTCTACGTCGTTCGCTCGATTCTCATTGACACTTCTCGCTGTGGGATGCGACAATGCACGGGAATTTCCTTGCTGGATCTCTTTGAGATCCAGCCATTACGACAAGCGACTACATCTTCGACGTTTACCCTATCATTTCCAAAATCCTTTTGTTTGAAAAACCATCGTTTCTCACGAAGAAGGAGTGACGCCACAGATCCACACGTGCGACAGTCATGCAAAAGCATTTTCTTCACTCATGTTTTCTGACCCGAAATTTCTTGTGTCGGCGTCAAATTTGTAACTTTGTTATGGTCTTTCAAGAACATGATTGACTCATAACTGTGCCCTTCGGTGCATGTCAGCTTGACCCGCACTCATTGTCTTCATTTGACCCCAGCCATAATTCACACAAGCTGATTTACTCGTATCTAAAAATATCGTGCACAACCATAATACAACATTATTATTATTATTATTGTTATTATTATTATTATTATTATTATTATTATTATTATTATTATTATTATTATTATTATTATTATTATTATTATTATTATTATTTGTACTCACTAGGAGTTCTTAGACAGATCATCGTCAGTGATTGCTCAACGAAAACAACCAGTGGTATTTCCTGGAGTCTGAGAGACAACAAGCCTCCCCAGATTTCCAGTATTCTTCATCTCTTTTCGATAACGATGCGGTATCGCAACAGCCTCCTACAATTGATTTCTCGCTGGTAAGGACAATTGGTCTTCTCTGGGGTTTGGGTGGCAATAAGCCTCCCCAAGGTCCCAGCAATTTCGGCATTTTTCCAGTTGAGGTCTGGTTTGTGCTGTCCCTCCTCAGTCTTCTCATCCTCCTCGACCCTCTACAAATATTTATCTGGTGTCAGCCTAGGCCGGAACCAGTTAAAAAATAAATACATTTTTTTTAAATTAATTTTTTTTTTTAAATTAACTTTTTTTAATTTTAAAATGTTTTCCTTTGTTCCTTTCAATTCCTAACTTTTCTCTTTTTCTCTTTATTTATTAAAAAGAATGTTTTAAATTCTTTTTAATTTAAAAAAAATGGGTTGGTAGGTGGGGGAGAAAGGGATAGCTTGTAGTGTTTCTTGTAATTTCTGTTTCTTTGGTTCATTTTTGAGTAGTGATAGCTGAGGCCGGTGTAATGTATGGGGGGATTATGAAGTGCGGTTTCTTGCAGTTTTTGTTCTTGGTTCTTGTTGTGGTGTTCTTCGTGTGGTTTTGTTTCTTCCTGTTGCATATTCCTTGTGACTGGTTAGTCTTTGTTGCTCATGCGTGTTAGTTTCCGCATTCGAGGATTTTCCTTAAGATTGCAGCTGTTTTGATCATTGTCTTCTTTTGTATGGTTTCGATGGTCCGTTTGATTTCAATTTCTCGCAGTGTTTTCTTCGGGTTTTCTGGGAGTGTTCCTAGTGTTCCCAGGATTATTGGTAGTATACTAACTTTCTTCATACTGCATATTCCTTTCAGTTCTCTGGCTAGTTCTGTGTATTTACTTCGTTTTTCCGTGTTTTTGATCTTCACTCTGTGGCTGCTGGAACGGCGAAGTCTACGATTTTACAAGATGTTTCCCTTTTTGTCTGTTATAACATCAGGTCTCCTTGGTTGTATGAGTTTATATGTTTGTACATCCATATCCCAGAGGAGTTTGTTTTTTTTCGTTTTCAAGTACTGTTTCTGGTTTATGTTTGTACCATTTGTCTGCATATTCGAAATGCAGTTGTTTGCACAGTTTGCTGTGTATTACTTATCGAACACAGCCATGTCTGTTATTGTCTTCTTCTGGGGCAAGTTTGCTACATTCACTTATTATATGATTTATTTTTTCGTCTCTTTGTCCACACAGTCTGCGGTTATTGTTTTCTTGGGTGTTATCTATTTTAACTTTAATGCAGTTTGTCCTAATCGCATTGTTCTGTGCAGCTATAAGTTATTATTATGAATGTTATTATTAGTATTATTATTTTTATCATTAGTATTATTACTATTATTGTAAATATTATTTTTTTTTTATTATTTTTATTTTCATTATTATTATTTTGATTATTATAATTGTTATTCTTAGTATTATTATTATTATAAGTAGTAGTAGTAGTAGTAGTAGTAGTAGTAGTATTATCATTACCACTTATTGTGTAAACTAAATACATTTATTGAAAAATGTATCAATAAACTAATTAATTAATTAATGTCAATTTGATAAATTAAAAAATAAATAAAAAACAGTAAAAACTAAGAATTACAAAAAACAAAATTAGAGCCCAATGGGTTAACGGCCACTCAACATACACACTACCACCACCATCCTTGCTGACCTAAACTGAGAACCAGGCTGTAAATCATGTATCGTGCCTTCCAATGAGGATTGATATTGTCAAGTCCCCTTGCCAGCTATAGCTGCATGTGTCCTGTAACCCTTCTTTCACTTCCGCATTTATGTACTCCCCTACCCCTTTATATCACCCATCCCCTTCTCCCCTCACTTTTCTATATCCTAAATGATTTTATTTCTTATTTTATCCCGTACCATAATATTTTATTTTATTTTGTTTTATTTTATTTTCTATCTATCTATCTATCTATCTATCTATCTATCTAACTATCTATCTATCAATCTATCTATCTATCTATCTATTATTTATCTGTTTCTATTTCTTCGTCTTTCTTTCTTTTTGTTTCTTTTTATTTTATTTCATTTTGTATTTTATATTTCATATATGTTTACTTCATATTATTTTTTATTTTGATTTTTAACGGTCGCAACCACGTGACTTTCCAAATTTTAATTTTAAATTTCATTAATTTTCTCCCTATTATATTCTTTGCAAGGTTAATATCGCATTTTAACTCTGTTTGATGGAATCTCACTTTATAAAAGCTGTTGATCGGTAACATCGACATCATGTATAAAAGCTCTATTTGATATTGACCACTTTTTATAGTCCGGTTGAAATTCTTTACAGTACTATACTGTGTATGTTTACCTTGGCTGGATGATGATGATGATGATGATGATGATGATGATGATGATGATGATGATGATGATGATGATGATGATGATGATGATGATGATGATGATGATGATGATTATTATTCTTATTATATATTTAAGTGAACTATTTTGAAAATCAACATTCATTTAAATGAACAATTCATTTTTTTTTGCAAGCTTTCGTTGTAGAACAACTTATAGTTTTTTTTGTATTCTGTTCTTCCTCATTTTAATGGTATTAACTCCGAGGGGTCGAATCACGATATGAGCAGAAAGAGACGTCAAGTTCTAAAAGAGTTTAGCATAAGTGTAGTCCTGGCGATATTTTGCGCAGATTGGCGCTTTTTAAGTTAGGAAATTGAAAACATATTTGAAGCACGCATAAAAATGTATTTAAGTGAAATATTTTGAAAATCAACAATCGTGTAACTCAAATGAAAAATTAATTTATTAATTTTGTTTTGCAAGCTTTCGTTGTAGAACAACTGTGTCAGGCAAGACTGTCTTATAGTTTTGTTTTCTTCTAAATAAATAAAACAACAGAAGAAAAAATTAGGTTTTGCATCAATGTATACATGTTGTACGAGCAACACTATGTAATTATATGTATAAAACAAGAGAACCATCACACAAGTATAAAGCCTCTCTCCCTTCTCACTGAAAAAAAAATAAACTAGAGGTACCGACATGTCACTGTATCGCTCTTACCTCCCGAACACGTAAATGGTAGACATGCACACGCACGCACAATATACTCTCTCTCTCTCTCTCTCTCTCTCTCTCTCTCTCTCTCTCTCTCTTTAGTAAAGAGAAAAACAGTTACACGACAACTTTAATTATGAGAACGTATGTTATGTCATATAGACTTGTCTACAGCGTTTGTGACAACGTGACATTGTAACAGCGTACCATTGATGTATTGCTTGCAACGACCTTTGCTTTTTTCTCTGGGAGTTTGTTGTCAAGTCCCCATTTTTCTCCGCACTAACCAGACCTAACCTGAAAGCAGGTTAGGTCTGGTTAGTGCTCAACCTCTTCAGTATTTCAATCCTCTTTGACCCTCTACGATTATTGTGTGTTGTATAAACCAATGCTGTTTCCATCACTTTGGGCCTTAGTTTATGAAATATCTTACATTGCCTGTACCTTGCTTTCATTTGGTGGTGTTCTTTCTGTGTGTTTTGTTTGCTTCCTATTACCACTTCCATGTGACTGGTTAGCATTCGTAAGTTATGTGGGTTGGTGTCCGCATTCTAAAGATGTTCCTTAAGATTTTACCTGTTTCTATTATTGCCCTCCGTTGTATCGTCTAAGGCTTCCATTACATTCCAATTGATTCCAGTCTTTTTTCCAGGTGTTTCGGGATTGCTCTTAGTGCTTCTACGATTATTCGTATCATATTGACTTTCTCCATTCTCTATATCCCTTTCAATTCTCTGCCGTGATCCGTGTATTTCCTTCGTGTTTCCGTCTCTATATTCTTCATCGTGTTATCTGCTGGTACAGAAAAATCTACAATTTCACTTCCTTGCCGAGTATTATGTAATCCAGTTTCGTAGCTGATATTTGTTTATCTGTTTGCACTGCCATATCCCGAGGATTTTGTGATTTTCGTGTTCCAGTAGTGCATTTGGTTTATGTTTGTACCATTTGTCTGCGTGCTCGAAATGAAGTCGGTTGCATTGTTCCTAGCTTACTGCTTTTCTCATACAGCCGTGTTAATTCTTGTATGATTTTATGGTTAGTTTTCCACGGTCACTTATGTGATTTACTGTTTAATTTTTATTATTATTATTATTATTAGTAGTAGTAGTAGTAGTAGTAGTAGTAGTAGTAGTAGTATCATCATTATTATCATTATCATTATTATTATTATTATTATTGTCATTATTATTATTATTATCATTATTATTATTTACTCACTAGGAGTTCTCACACAGGTCATCAGTGATTGCTCACCGACAACCGGTGGTATTCCTTAGAGTCTGAGTGACAACAAGTCTACCCAGATTTCGAGTATTCTCTACCTCTTTTCGATAGCCACCGCAAATAAATTTGCAGTATCACAACATCCGTTTACCATTGATTTCTCGCCGGCAAGGACCATTGGTGTTTCTGGGGTTTGGGTAGCAGTAAGCCTCCCCGAGGTCCCAGCAGTTTCTGCACTTCCAATGGAGGTCTGGTTTGTGCTGTCCCTCCTCGGTCTTCTCATCCTCCTTGACCCTATGCAAATATTTTGTGTGGTGTCAGCCTAGACTGGTACCATTTTATTAAAAATCTATTATATATATATTCCTTTTTTAATTTTTTATTATTATTTTTTTTTATTTTATTTTATTTATTTATTTATTTATTTTTTTGGGGGGAGCTGATTATTTTTTATTTATTTATTTATTTTTTGGGGTGGGGGTGGTGAGCTTATGGTGTTTCTTGCTATTTCCGTTCATTGGTCCATTTTTGTGTTGTGTCAGTTGAGGCCGCTGTAATTTATTGGGGGGGAGGGGGGCTTATTAAGTGATGTTTCTTGCATTTGCTGTTTCTTTGTTTGTGGTATGTTCTTTTGTTAGTTTTGTTTTCTTCCTGTGTTTGATTCCGTATGATCCTTCGTAGCTTATGCGGGTTAGTTTCCGCATTCAATAATTTGTCATAAGATTGTAGCTGTTTTGATCATTGCTGTCCTTTGTATAGTTCCAATGATTCATTTGATCCCAATTTCTCCCAGTCGTTTTTCCAGGTTTTGGGGGAGTGTTCCTAGTGCTCCTACGATTATTGGTATTATACTGACTTTCTTCATGCTCCATATTCCTTTCAGTTCTCTGGCTAGTTCTGTGTATATGCTTCGTGTTTCTGTTTCTTTGCTTTTCACTCTGTGGCTGCTGGAATGGCGAAGTCTACGATTTTGCAAGATGTTTCCTTCTTGTTGATTATTATAACATCCGGTCTCCTTGCTTGTATGAGTGTGTCTGTTTTTATATCCATATCCCAGATGATTTTGTGTTTTTTGTTTTCCAGTACTGTTTCTGGCTTATGTTTGTACCATTTGTCTGCGTATTCGAAATTACATTGTTTGCACAGTTCCCGATGTACTGCTTTCCCCACACAGTCATGTCTGTTCTTATACTCGTTTTGGGCTAGTTTGCTACGTTCACTTATTATATGATTTATTGTTTCGTCTCTTTGTCCACAGAGTCTTAATTTACTGTTTTCCTGAGTTTTATCTATTTTAGCTTTAATGTAGTTTGCCCTAATTGCATTATTCTTGTCAGCCATCATTAAAGATTCCGTTTCTCTGTTCAAGTGTCTTTTTCTTAGCCATGTCCAGCTGTTTTCGTTGGTTTCTTCTCTTGTCAGTCTTCTGAAGTGTCCGTGTAGTATTTTTTTCCCACTTTTCCTTTCTTGTCGTTTTGTTTCTGGTTTCGATGCTTCCCGCGTTGTTAGTTGGATTGGTGTCTCTTGCTGCAGTGAGAAGGATTTCCCTGTGTTGAGTTACGTATTTTTCGAGCTCTTTTTTTTTTAGTCTTCCACACACTCTTCTATATTTACCAGTCCTCTTCCCCCTTCGTTTCTTTTCATGTAGAGGCTGTCCGTATCGTCTTTTGGGTGTAGTGCATTGTGCATGGTCATTAATTTTCTGGTCCTCTGGTCCAGGTGCCTGAGTTCCTCTTTGGTCCAGCCTATGAATGGGCCAGAGTATCTTATTAGTGCTACTGCCCAGGTGTTTATTCCTTTTACTAGATTCCTGCTATATAATTTCGTTTCTAGGAGTTTTCTTGCCATTCGTAAATATAATTTTCCAATCTTCTCTTTCATTTCCGTAGATTTGATGGCGTCTGCCTCCAGAACTCCAAGATAGTTGTAACTATCCTGTTCGTCTAGCGCACTCATTTCCTCTTGGGTGGGGAGTTCTATGTTCTCTGTTGTCTCCAGTTTTCTTTTTTTTATTTCTAGTACTGCACACTTTTCCATTTTGAATTCCATTTGGATGTCATGGCTGAAGATTCTGGTCATATTTATCAGTTTTTCCAGTTCTTTTTTGCTTTTTGCAAATAGTTTTAGGTCATCCATGTACATCAGGTGGTTTACTCTTAGTTCTGTGTCTGTAAAGTTGTATCCGGCATCACATTTTCTGAGTATGTAGTTAAGTGGCATCATAGCTATTATGAACAGTAGTGGTGATAGGGAGTCTCCTTGGAAGACGCCTCTCTGTATCTTTATCTCAGTCAGCTGTTGTCCTCTGGCTGTCAGTTCCAGTCTCCATGTTTCCAGAGCTTTCTTAATAAGATTAATCATCCTTTCAGGTATTTTGTATATTTTCAAACATTCAATTATCCATGCTTGAGGGATTCTGTCGTAAGCTTTTTTGTAGTCAATCCATGCCATGGATATGTTCTTTTTCCTGTTTTTTTACCTCCTTCAGTATCTTTTGATCGATGTATAGGAGGTCATGCGTCCCTCTTTTCCCTTTACGGCATCCTTTTTGTTCTTCGGGGAGTATTCCACGTTTGTTTAGGGACTGGTAGATTTGTTCTCTCAGTTGTGCCGTCAGGATTTTCCACATTGTCGATGAACAGGTAATTGGTCTGTAGTTGCTTGGGGTTGTTCCTTTTTTGGCATCTTTTTGTATAAGCGTTGTCCTTCCTTTGGTCATCCACATTGGTATGTCTGTTTTGTGGATACATCCTCTCAGTTTCTGCGCTAGTCTTTCATGTAGGGTTGTGCATTTTATAAACAAATATGCATGTATTCGATCATAACCTGGTGCTTTCCAGTTTGCCATTTTCATTAGGGTGTCCTTAATGGTTTCTTTAGTAATCTCTGTTTCTTTTCCTTCTTCTATTTCCTGTAGTTCATTGTTCATGTTTTTTAACTAATTGGCATTTTTGTTGTGTGTTTTAGGATTTTCCCATATCTTGCTCCAGAAGTGTTTTGTCTCTGTCGGGTCAGGGTGTTCTGATGTTATTCGTTCTTCGTTTACGTTTTTGTAAAACTGGCTTTCATTGTTTTCAAAGGTCCTGTTCTGTTTTTGCTGTTCTGATTTGTATCTATATCGTCTAAGTCTTCCCTCTATTGCTGCTATCTTTTGTTTTAATTCTTCATGTTTCTTATTCATTTTTTCCTTGTCGACCCGATTTCTGCTCTTCCATTCTTTCCTATTTTCTTTCATCCTGTGTACGGTGTAAGCTTCTTTTCGGAGTTTGGTAATATGGGTTTCCAGTCTGATTTCCCATCCAGGTTTTGTCGGTCCTTTCTTTTGGCCTGGCGTTTTTTCTTTTCTAAGTTTCATGCTTACTAATTTTGCCCCCGCATATATCAAGTTGTTTAGGTCTGTGATGGTGTCTATTGGGATGTACGCGAGTACCGTGTTTACTGTCTCTGTTTCAGCTTTCAACTTCGTTCCTTAGAGATGTGAGATTTGTTTTGTTCTCAGACATGTATCGTTTGATGTTTTAAACTTCTCTTGTTTCTTCCTCGGTGAGTTCTACTTCGGTGAGTTCTGTGATTTCGTAGACTTC
>OY744535.1:77824640-77829640 GCA_963556195.1 Sepiola atlantica
TTGCATTATTGCAACAGCCGCTTACAATTTATTACTAGCTGGCTACGTCTATATGTATTTACTGTGTTTTGTGTGGCAATATGCCTCCCCAAAGTCTAAGTACTTTCCGCAGCTTACCAATGGGGTTTGCTAACTGTAATCCCTCTTTGGTCTTTCCACCCCATTTGACCGTTCAAAATTATTTTGTGTGCTACATTTTTGGCTGATGTCAGTTTATGAAATGTCTTGCAGTTTCAGTTTCTTCGGATTCACGTGGTTTTCCTTCTATATATGTTGGCTGTTGCAACATCTATGTGGGTGCTTCGCGTTCGTGTATAAAGTGATTGTTTTGAGAATTCGGAGAGTTTGCTTAATATTTAAGCTGTTTTCATTATTATTGCCCGTTGTATAGTATGCATTTTCGTTGATTCCGATACAGTATATACTTTTTCCCCAGTTTTTCGTCAAAGTCTCTAGTGCGCAAACAAATATTAGTAGTATATTGACTTTGTTCATCTTTCATATTCGTTTCAGTTTGTTTGCCGTGTTTCGTGTATTTGTTTCGTCTTTCTGTCCTTTTGATATTTATATTGCAGTCTACTACAACGACAAAAGTTTAAAGTTCACAGTTTTCTTTCTTTCTTGTAAATTATTATAAAACTGGTTTCCTTACTGCTGATTATACTATGTGTTTTCACGTCCATGTTCCAGTACAGCCTTCGATTTGTGTTTGTATCACGTGTATGTATGGTTTCAAAGGCATTGCTTTTCCCACGAAGATGTGTTTTCTTTTATTATATCTGGTCAGTTTTGCTGCATTCACTTATTATGTGATTTATTGTTTCGTCTCCTTGACCACAGCGTCAATATTTGCTTCTTTTCTTGGTCTTATACTTTAAAGTATTTATTTAGTTTGTTCTAAAAGCATTTTACTGTGCTGGTGACAGTAGCTATTCTCTTTCATTGTTTAAGAGTTGTTGTTTTATCGTAGCCATGCACTCATGGTTTCGTCAGTCTCTTTTTATGACATGCGTATGATTTTCTATTAAGCTGTTTCTCCTGAAACTTTTCTATCAACGTCTGTTTATTCTTGGTATCACTGTATTATACATTTTTACTGTGAATCATGTTGTAGTGGTCAGACTCTGTGTGTTGACTTCTGTGTCACTTTTGTGCGACAGTCTTTAACACTTACCAGTCTACTTCCCACTTCTTTCTTTTTTACGGTCAGTACAATCTTTCATTCACCTTTTTTCTTCTTCTTCTTCTTCTTCTTCTTCTTCTTCTTCTTCTTCTTATTATTATTATTATTATTATTATTTTTTTATTTTTTTTATTATTATTATTATTTTCATCATTATTATTATTATCATCATTATTATTCATTTATTGGCTATTCGTTATGGTTTTCAGATATATGCTTATGTCATAGAAGTCTCAACTTTTGGATGGTTTGAATTGAATTTTTCTTTTTTAACATAATCAATGAGGTTGATGTTTTTACATTATGCTGTACCTTTACTCTGTTGCCGTTCCTTACACGGCAACCTCTTGGAAAAAATCGTATCGTGAATTTGTTTAATCCATTTATTGGCTGTTCGTTATGGTTTAAAGCGTTCTATTTACAACGGGAATTAACTTGACTTCTTTACATTTCCATAATCTAAATAATTCCGCTTTTAGGTTTTGATATTTTTTTTCGTGTCCTTGCTCATGCATTCTGGTATCGAAGGTCCAGGCTATATGAATCATTAAACAAGTTCTCTATTTTATTTATAAAGATTAAGTCGGGTTTTGAATGTTACAGAACATTATCAGTTTTATGTGCATGACCCAACAGAGTTTAACATTCCGTTCTCCTGTACCACTACTAGCTTATGATTATGTTATTTGGGCGAGCTGGATATAGACTTTTAAATCACAATTTTATGTCAACTGGATAGGCAAGTAATGAAAGACAAAACAAAAAAAATTGCAACAGAATGTTCTCATTAAGTTTCCAAGAAAATATGACTAAGGATTACGTAATATAATCTACACCAGTTTCAATAGAATCCGTCAAAATTAGTACGTCATCTTGTGTCTTTGGAGATACAAAGGATAAGAAGATAACTTTCACTGTAGTAATTACAATTGAATAGCAGATACTTAAGACGGTGTCTACGACGACTAACCTTTTCCTCACAGGTCGTCTATATACTGGATATCTTCTACTATATCTTTTTTCCTAGAAAATATATTAATATTATCACGTCATCCACTGTTCCCAGTTATATTTGGTGTTATGATAGTGTTATCATACGTGTTAACATACTACATTTACAACGTCATCATTTGATGATACCATTGGAACAATAACACGAGAAAACGAGATAAGAAACAAAATAACAAAATAAGATTTAATGACTTTTAATATAGACAAATATAATACAAATTTAATAAAGGTTCCAAATTTGTGTTAAAATCATATTAAATCAGACAAATGTCTCTTCTGATTTTTCAAAATAATGTATTTGCATATTGATACACACTAAAGCGTTTACATCAAAATGGTTTTCCTCATTTTTCACATTTGAATAATATAATCAAAAAACGCATTATTATATATATATTATGTGACTAAATATTGTAAATTGCAAACACTATATTATATTATTTTCCAACGTCGTGCATTAAGGCTTGGAAGACGAGACCCACACAAAAGTCGCTTACAATAATAATAAATGTTTTTAACTCACGTATTTTTTTGATTTTTCACTTCTTTTATGTCCTTCGATTTTCATTTTCATTTTTTTATCATAACATAAAATAATCACCCAATTTTAAAAACGCATATATATATATATATATATATATATATATATATATATATATATATATATAACATGTGTGTTAATATAGAAAACAAATTTAACAGAGGAAGAAATCATGAAAAGCTAAAGATTATACTTTTGCTTTCAGATCGACGAAGATCTTCAGAAGAGTTGAAGATTTTTAATTTATTTAATAACAGTATAACATAGATACAAAATTAGACGCACAACGAGATGTTTTTAGAAAGTGCGTAACTGATGAAACAACTTATGACGAGCGTGCGACAATATGAGGAAAATGGGGAAAAAGCAAAAGAAGAAAAAAAAAGAAAACAAATGAAATCATGCATGAAATGCAGAAGAAAAATACGTATTATTTTAATTGTATCGAATTTTGTTATGCACTAGTGAGATATATCCCATTGTTTAGTTTCTATTTTTGCCAGATTTAAGGTTAATGCATTATATCCGAGTCTAAAGTTAACGTTAGATGCAAAATGATGAGAGAAGCATTACCTCACTTTCGATTCACTTCCAGCGTTAAAGAGACAAACCAGCTTATTAAGAGGGTGTGAGGGGGGTTGTGAAGTCAAATGTGTGGTTAAATGTGTCCTGTGTATGACTACTGCGTTAGTGTGGTTGTTGTGTTTTAGTTCCGGTTAACGTTCGTAAATGTGTTATTTGACATAGCTGACTGTCTCGGCGATATAAAACATTTGGCATGGGACACATTTTATTGTGTAAATATCCGCTGAGAAAGAAATGTCATTAGAGTTTAGGTGGGGACGGTGTTAAGTGTCGGGCAATTGAAAATTCATTCATGTGTTATTTTCTTTTTTCTTTTCCTTTTTTTCATGAATCTTACCTTCTCACAAATATACATATATATATATATATATATATATATATATATATATATATGTATATATATATATATAAATTATATATACCCACATATATGTGCATACACATATATATATATATATGTGTGTGTATACATATACATATATATATATATATATGTATATATACATACACACATATATATGTGGATATACATGTATATATATGTATATATATATATATACATACACATATATATATATAATTATATATACGCACACACACATATATATATATATTTATATATATATATGTATATACATATATATACATATATATGGGTGTATATTATATATATATATATATATATATATATATATATATATATATATATAAATATATATATATATATATATATATATTTGTGTTACAATCGAATAATTCCAGGAGGAGATCCGGGTATGAGACCTCAATGTGATAAACAGAGCAAGAATAAAATGAAGTATGATAACACGAAATTACATAATCATCGATTCAATCATTTATTTTAACCTTGTGTTTTTTTAAGCATCCTGTCTAGACGATTACATTATTGAAACTGAAAGAAAATAGTTGAATTCAGACTCGACAATTCAAATATAATTAGAGAGAGAGGTGGTAACAACCCATCCAATACATATTTAGAGAGAGGGGGAAATTAAAGCATCTCGTATCCTTAAGTCTAACTTGGGAGGTGGAATTACATAATTTACTACAGATACCGAAGGGGAGAGAGGAGGGGGTCCTGTTATTCTAATGAATCGGGTCGTGTCAAAAATTAACAATATTAATTCTCATCATTATTTTATGACACATACTGACTAGCGATAAATATTGTGAGTGAAATGGAACGAGCCTAAATTCAATTCTGACACCATCTCACTTACACGCATATATAGGCAAGCATAAAAACGTACACATTCTATGTACATACATACACACATCACCACCGACACACAATCATAACCACGCATACACGTATACATATATATACATGTAAGACACACACTTAATTTGAACGACCGGCCACCCTTACAAAACTCGGTCAAATCACCTCAAATAAATACTGAATTATCAGGCCAGATTGGAAAAGTTAGAGAATACCAAACGAATAAAAAAAGAAAGAGATAAAAAAGGGAAAGATATAAAAAAGGGAAATCTAACTGCTATATGTGTGTCAACTACCTTAAGTTAATCTAAATGCGAGGAGAAGGGACTCTATTTAAATTATGATCAACAACCTAACTCTGATCTAAACATTCGCACACACACAATCTATAATACACATGTAATCATATATACACACACACTATATATATATATATA
>OY744535.1:77834640-77842140 GCA_963556195.1 Sepiola atlantica
GTTCGTTTCTTTAGTTGTAACAAAATTAGTTGATGGCTACCTTAAATGTGATGTAAAACAAAAGTGCGAGTAAGTAATTTCTAAACCTAGGAAATTAATATTTGATTTAAGTTTGAAGTAAGGTTTACGTGTACAGGCATGTGTATCGTGGGGCAAAGTATGTGGTACAAAAGCAAAATCGTACTTCTCTTTGCACAGTTTGGCGTCAAAGTGAGTCAAGTCTTCATTCGAGACATCTACGACGTTACACCAACGGTAGAGGACATGTGCTCTTCAGCAATATGTACATTTCTGTAAAGATTACCGAAAAATAACAAACGCCAGGTTACTTGTTGTTCTATTTAATGTCTTCTATTATTCCAGCAGTAAGAAAAAAGGAAGAAAATAAGGGCAGCTTTCTGACTGCTGCTACTGATAAAAACATACGAGTCAACGACAGCTTTTTATGTCCACAAGACAACAGCGGTAATCGGTTAACGATGGGGACCAATAAATATTCAACGTAATATTAAAGTTAATTGAATCATTACTTTTTCATGTTATACATTTGATCAATTGCTCTGCACGCTCTCGTAAATACTGTTCTCTATGTCGCTATGGCACCTTTCTTACACCTGCGACTATTCTCTATGCTTTCAGATCTACCATATAACTTTGTTTGGAGTGATGTTTTTATATTTCGACTAATGAATATCTGTTCCGCATGAGAGTTCTTGATAAGGTGGAGAAACTTATCTGCAATTTGTATTTGCCAGACTCTTCCTATTTCTCTGCACCATATCTCTCTGGACATGGTGTTGCTTGTCTTAATAGTGGCTCTAGATACTAATTGCATGTGAATAGTTTGAATGCAAAACGCGATTTATCCAATTACTTTAAATTAAGATATTAAACAATAAAAACGGTAAACATATCAAGTATAGGATTCGATTAAAATCCTCATTGAATTGAAAGCAAAGAGAAATTACGTCAATATCATATTATGTAAAACATAATTTACTCGCGTGCTAGAATACTGAAATGCCACACTTTTTGTCGTTAGAGCTTCGCAATTTTGAAAATGGCGTTAATCGCGTTTGGCATTCGAACTATTCATCTGTTTTTTATGATTTTCTGATAAAGCTATGCGACTATTGTTTTAGTTTGTATGACTCGTTGGGTTAGTGGTTTCACAAATTCTCTGTGTTCATGACTCGATATGCTGACACTTTCTATTCAAGTGTTTGTTTTTCAGAAAACTGCAGATTTGTGTAACGTTCTTTCTGCTAACTGTGTAACTCCTATCCATAGTTTTGATCTCATCAAGACAAAGGTCAATAAAGATCCTCTGTCTTTGCGGTGATCATCATTCGTTGTTTTTGATTTCTTACATGTTTAATTTGTAATTTCTCTATGATGAATTCCATACTGTTTGCTTTTTCTCCGGTATTAATTATACAGCGTTATTCACTTCATTTTTGTCCCTTCATTTTTGTTTGATTTATTACATAATTAGTTGCCACTTAATTAATTTATATTGTATTTACCTTTAATTAATTTATATTCTATTTACCTTCAATTAGCTGGAGTCTTTATAAATTCCTCGCTTGAGCCTGTTATCTATCTGAATAATTGACGTTATATGATATGTTGTATGAAATTACACATTACGTTAATGTTTAAAAATGCTACGCACATAACTGCCTCTTTCCTGTAAAAAATAATTGATATTGTCAGTTAAAACATTTTTAAATAAATAAAACGAATATGTCGTTACTTTATTTATTGACATATTTCACAATTAATCATTTAAAAAAAAAATCAATATTCTCCTTCTTTTTACTGTGAAACTTATTGTCAGCGTAATATTTCTTTTAACAAATGGGAGTTTTAAATAAATACTTATTTTTAATACATTTAAAAATAATTGTCAGCGAAATATTCTATATAAAAATAAATCTTGAACGATTGGGCGATCTCCTCTTTAAAAAAGATGGTAGGTAATAACGTACTTACAAACAGCAAGTTGCCATAGTCTATTATTTTATGAATAGTATTAACTAAATATTTATTTTTATTATTCCATTCATTCTTTTTATGTTCATGTGTGTTGTAGTTTATTCTGTATGCTTTTGCCCTCGATGTTCGCTTCTTATCTTTTGTTAAGTTTGCCCATGCAATAATTATACTTTCGCAGTTTTATATTCCGTATATTTTAGTTCATTCTTTCTAAATATTGTCTCAAATGTGTCATTTATTTTTTTTTACTTTTTAGTTATCCTGTGATATTCGTTCAATTATTATAGTTCTTGTATTATATGAATCATATGACATGCTGTTCTTATTTTTGATATTATTCTCACAACGTTTCGGCATATGTCAGCGAATATCTTCCTCATGCATGCCTTGTCGAACTCGGGGATATGTACGTAATTTCGAACGGAAACCATTATTTATTCAATGCTAAGTAATAATCAGTTCTAAGTGACAGTCCTCTAGTGGTAAAATATTCAATGCTAAAAAGAACAATATAAATAATACAATTGAGAATTACTTAATAATTCTACCCGGTAATGGCTGCCGAAAAAGATGAGCTAGCTACACCCTTAGATTAAATAAAAGCTTCCGTTAGAATTCCCGTACACTTTCCCCGTAGTTCAATATAAAGATTTCCAAGTTCTACAAGACTAATCTTAAGAGGACGGCTGAAAAAGAATTTGTTTCCATTGGACTTGAAAACGACTAAGTTGTTAACATCCTTTCAGTTTTTGGCAGACAGATGAACAGAGGCTCCTTTACCGCCTGATGACCTGAAAAAAACAAAAGGAATCATTCAAAATTATGCGCAACACAATGATAACACTTAGCAATTTGTACTATTTAGATTATTCGGACTACTGCCATAATTTTAGATGTAATTGTCACAATATGTTCGTCGATGTAACATCTGACCTTTTTTAGATGCCTTTTAATCGAACTCTGGAATATTTCTGTCGAATTTCTAACAGAACACTCTATTTAATCCACCGGGCCACTTTGTATCGTTTCTTCAGCGATAACAGGGCAGCAAACTTAAGTGAGAAGCCGTGGCGTAAAAAAATAATCAAAGTGCAAAGTTATAATCCGTTCTACATGGCAGTTTTCTTATCTTGAGAATAGATTTGGGAATGACTTACCTCTTCATCACGGAACTGTCTATGGAAACCCGTTACTTCCGTGAAAAGTCCCCCCCGTATTAAATAAAGGGTTCCGCTCACAATTATGTGTAGATTCACCAGTTCGGTAAGACGCACTTGGAAAAAGTAAGAGGTTACATCGACTGAAACGTTTTGATAACACCCAAGATGTGAACACTGGTCCGAATAATCCAAATAATCCAAATAATCCAAATAATCCAAATAATACAAATAATTTTATCTGAAAAAAAAATCGGAAATAAAATTTAGCAAATGAATTAAAACATTACTTACCTTCTTAGCCTACAAAGTTCAGTGTTTTAATATTCAAATATTCAAATATATCTTTCTGTCGTTTGGAACAAACTGTATATATAAAAAATAACTTCATCCCAACCATTTCTATACAAAATATAATCTATGATATATTTAGATGCAATTAGTAGCTAACTAAGGCCATATAGGAGTACAGAAACATGACGATCAGCTAAAAAAACAGATTGTATCATCCCGGCATCCCTTTACTTATCTGAGTCGGTGTTTCTAATAGCGGGTTGATAAACGCCACAGAAGTGAGATGCTTCCAAAAGATCCTCAGCGTATTATACAAAGAACACATGAAAATGTAATAAGTGAGGAACAGATTCAGACAAGCAATCGGGCTGCATTAACATCTGCTGAACATTGTCAAGAAGGCGAACATGAAGTCGTACGGCTATGTCACACTATTATTAAACCTCTCCATCATTCACTGAACTATAAAGAGAGAAAGTAAGATGAAGAGACATGGGATAAAAGCATCCGGGAGTCGAGAGGCCTGGAGTTGAGTGACATACTCAGGAAGGTCGAAAATTGGGACCGTTGCAAGCAAGTAGTAACCAAGTCATCTTAGTCGAACGAACAGTGCTAAAAACTAGCTGGTGGATGAAAGATGAAAATTAGTAACAGGTCCGCTCAAGTCCTGAGTTTGAGAAGCTGTCAAGTGTCCGTTTCTTATTGAAATAAAACTATCGGGTAAAGATCAACGACCGTCCGTTGCTTTAGAGTCGCGTGTCTACATGGAAAATCTGGCATTTCTTATATTTACCCAGAAAAGCCTAGTATCCGATACCTTTACCTGGCCACCATAAGTTCACTGCGATTTCCCTTGACCATTTCAGTTGTATTTCTTTATAATAACGAATCTCATATTGCGAAGGCTTAAAACCAATTCGATGGCAAGGAGTAATAATTTTGTCAAGGTGAAAGCAGCAACATCCTGGGAGGACAAGGATTAATTATTTTTTCAGTTGGAGAGCAACACCATTCTAAGAGGACTGGAGAATTATGGGTCAAATGGGCAGGACTTGCTAATTTAAGTTGACATATCGACAAATAATTGTTAACATTGGACTTGAAAAAGAGCAAGTTGTAGTCAGTAATGGAGCATCCCCGCGTCATGGTGTTACACGAATGGATAGTTCTTGGAAAGCAAGTGTGTTCAGTGACGTACCATTAACATTTATGTACACAGACGGACACAGTGAAATATGTTACAGCGGTTGTAGCTAGATGAGTTTGGGGAAATCGGAAATTCGAGCTAAGTCGATGAACTTCCATGAAAATAACGATACAGTACGGAAAGACTAGCATCGTCTCTTCTGTGAAATTAGGAAATTGGGGAAGGTAAGAAGGCATTATTTACTAGATGTCAAAGTCGGTGTTGTAGTGTCAGCGAGAAAAGAGTGCTCTGAACGTTACTTACCCAGATGTGGCAACTGTACTAATTTTTTAGACGTATCTTACAGGAAGAGGATCATGTCAAGAAGGGACACACTTCTTGTAGCGTAGAATGCTCAAATTATTTTTCTTGCTGCTTTAGGAACATATTTTATGTCAGTCCTGCTGTTCACGTCTGGAGTAAAAGTCAATCCTAGGAGCTCATCAGTGCACGAGGCTACATCAAGAAAAGAGACATGCATTTCACCTTGTGCCAAGTGACGATTCCAGGGTTGGTTGTCAAAGATGATGTTTGCTTTTAAGGATAATGAAGTAACTTTTGCCACTTTTGACCATTGTATTGCATCACAGAGAAACAACAATATATTGACCACTAATATTCTTTGAAGTACCGTCATTGACACTTACCTCTTATATTTGGATTGTGTTCTAACCATAACTTATGAGCGAAAATCTATCGGGTAAGGGTTAGGGGTCAGGAGATAGGTTAAATATAAATCATTGTTCTGTATTCTATTAACACAAGTCACCAATGGACACTTATCCATACTTGTTAAATCTGGGGTCGCTGATCTTTACCTGATCAAATCAATCTACTGGTTCTTAGTCAAAATAGGATAAGTAAACATGATATACAATAAAAGCATGCAAGCTTTCACAAAAAACAAGTGGATTTGATATAAAATAACCGCATATTGGTTGATATGCCGTAAATATGAAAAATAAAAGCTATATATTTGAACTTTTCTTTTTTGTTATACATAAACTGGCATTGTGTTTGTCTTATTTATGTAGATAAATAAATATTTATTATTTCTTCGAGTTTTTTCTTTAGTTTCCTGCCATTCAATCGTGTTTTATCCAATCTCCTTCTTCATCTTCTTCGTCATATTTTTCTACTACTACTACTACAACCAAATGAAGTGCTACTACAATAACTACTGAAACTCTTGATTGTACTATTACTACTAATACTACCATTTTTTAAATTATTATTCTGTTTTTCTTTTGTCCCGTCCATCTTCTAGTAACCTTACTTCTTTTTTTGTTATGTTCTACTGCTCCTGCCTATCATAATTCGTTTTAATCTTCTATTTCTGTTCATCTAAATTACTACTACTACTACTACTACTACTACTACTACTACTACATATACTTCATATTTTTCCCACTACTACTACTTCTCACAAATCTCTTTTTTCTTCTTCTTCTTCTTCTTCTTCTTCTTCTAATTTTTCTTCTTCTCCTACTACGCCTAAAACATAGTTGTAATACTACTGCTAATACCTCTACTACTACTACTGCAACTACTACTACTACTAATAGTGGTACTACTACTATTTCTCTCCATTTTTCTTCTATAATTATTCCATTATTTCTCTTTTCGTTTCCTATTTTTCTTATTTGTATTTTTTCGCCTTCCGTCCTCCCGTTCTCCCTCTTCTTCGTTATCATTTTCTGCTTATTTTTAACTCGTTGTTCTCGTCTTACTACTCCTCATCCGTTTGCTTCATCATCGTCTACTCCTCCGTCTGCTTCTCTTCCTCCTACCCAAGTCAATACTCCCACTCCTATTTTGTTTCTTCTTCTTCATCATCGTCAGCTTTTCTTCTTCTTGTTCTACTCCTTTGTTATCCACCTCTCTCTTTTTTCCTTCATCCTTTTTCTTTTTTTTTTCATTCTTTTTCTTCCTTTTCTCATTCTCCATCTTTTTCCTCTAATTTCATCCTCTTTGCTATCCTCTATTAAAGCATTCTATTTTAAGAAGATAAACAAAACGTCGAAATGAAAACTCTTCACAGCCGCCTCCCATTCTCCCCTTCCCATCATGCGCTTCTCACATCCTGTCGCACCTTTCACTATCGATGAGCTGTCAATGTCGCTAGAATTATACATTCATCAAATCGTGCGTACGGGCAAAAAAAGTAAAACAAGTAAAAAAGCAAATGCTCTCTCGCGAGGAGAGCAATCCACTCGCTTTTACGCGCCATCAATGGCGCACTCTTCATTGTTCACTGTTCGGCAGCGAACGAGCGGTACACGCGGGGCGAAGGGAAACAAAACAGTCGGCTTTTTATAAACAGATTGGGCTTATTCAAGGTTTCCTTCCTACTTATCAGGGCTCTTAAAATCAGGGAGCCAAACATCGCAATGCATTTCCTCTAAGCTAATAGAAAAAAAAACGAAATTTTGTTTTTGATGTTTTTCTTTTTAATTTCTACGACTGCAATTCGTTTTATGAAGAACGCGGAGACAAGTATGCGATTGAAACCAGCGAAAAATAATTTGAAACTGAAAAAAGAATGATTACAAATGATGAAAATTAAATAAAAATACTGAAACAATGGAAATAATACGCAAGGAACTTACAAAATAGAAATATATTGTTTCATAAAAAAATATAAGTAGAAGTATAATAGCCGTCAAACAAAGACATTTTGAGAATAAAACTAACATAATTGGTTCATTAATTTCATATCTTAGGGCATATCCAATTTCAATCAATAACCTCATTCTAACATTTAATGACGTATATACACTTACGTACATAGATAATACACAAAACAAATAATTATTATTTGTAGCTCCTAGAAACACCATCTGGATGGGCACTGTAAGTGTAGTA
>OY744535.1:77847140-77884640 GCA_963556195.1 Sepiola atlantica
CTAATCATATATATATGAGACACTTTCTTAACATTCCAGAGAAAACTACCTGCTCATATATTCGATAAACAATAGCATACATCTGTTGTGAGAAACGATCTTTTGTTTATAGTGATCAAAGATGCGGATATAATCTGATATATTTGAAGACTAGTTGTCATTAAAACCCTAACGAACAAAACGTGTGTTTTTTTCTCAGAAATAGCTCATTGGTATTAGTTATTGTGATAACTCCTGCTAACCAATAATACTCTTATCAGAAATGTATTAACAACAAAGTCTGTTTTATATTGAGATAGCTAGTATGACTACTTATTGTATTCGTTTCTCCAACTTTATCAAATACGATTGATTACCCCCACCCTACCAAAAAAACGTCACCTATTTAGTCTTTTATAACATTCACAATTGTTGTGCGATACAATTAGTTTTCGTACAAATTAATTTAGTCTATTCCTGACTTAAAAAAGGCAGAACGCCGCTCTAGACGTAAGGGGCTACTGAGAATCAGGGAGTAGGTTATCGGTGTCATCCTAAGTTGGGAACTGTGCAGCGGAATGGCTGTTTACATTAGTTTTAAACAGTCGATGAAACAGGGAGCAGAGAGGGAGATCCAAAGGCCGGCTGCACGAGGAAATAATCTAATAAAGCAGAAGAATCTCCGGCATCTGGGGGCCTCCAGAGTCAATGGATGGGGCCTAGTAGATTTTCGAGGTGTGCTAGTATATTTGCATCGAGAGAGCACTAGAGCAACTACTTCATTTGAGCACAATCCTTTGAAATATTTGTAAAACTAGCACAACCATGCAGAATTGCGGAAATAGGACAGGAGCTGGAGCTTGGTTGATTGTTAGGGACCTATTAAGTGGGGACTTTGTCTAAGAGGCAGAGACTAGTGGGTGATACACCAGCCAAGGTGTAACTACAATACTCTATACATGGGCGGATGTTGAATTTGAAGAGGTATAGGATAATGGCAGGTGTTAGGAGTTTACTAGCGCGGTAGAGCGAACCCACCGCTTTGCAGCAGCTTTGGGAATGTCTACAATGTATTTGTTCCAATGTATGTTACATTTCAATGTTAGGCCGTGTAGTTTGAATGTTGAACTCTCAGGTAGGGGTTATTTGCTATAGCAATCGGTGGTTGAAGAGGTATCTTGTAGTTATGGTAGGCAAGTACGCGTTGTCTTTTCGACATTAAATGTTACCAACCATTCTGCCCTTAATAAACTACAGCCTGGAATTCGCTTCCTAAGGATTCAGCCTTTGCCATAGATATGTACGCGTCCGTTTTGCACACAAGAAGAGTATAGAGCATGGTGTCGTCAGCAAATATACCTATCTCAGACTTCATGTCATCGGAGGGATCGTTTATGAAAATCAGGAACAATAAAGGTCCAAGCAGGGATCTCTGGGGAACACCTGCATTTATGCCATGTTGCGTAAATGAACGGCAATCGAGGACAACCTGGATATTTCTTTTGGTTACACAGGATCTAATTATGTTAAATATTCGTCCAGTATTACCATATCATTGATTTTTTTAGAAAAACACTATTATGCCATACCTTGATATATCAAGCGCTACTACCCTAGCTTAATCTGTTTTGTCCAGTGTATGATATATGCGGTCAGAGATGACTGTTAACATATCCGCAGTAGATCGTGCTTGTCTAAATACGTAGTGACGGTCAGAAAAAAGTGCAGCATTAACTAGTGTCGGACTTTCAAAGATGTTAGCAAAGATTGGGAGTAGACTGATTGGGCGATAGTGCTGAAGATCTGTTCTATCCCCAGAATTATTTAATACTGATACTACAGAAACCTGTCAAAGCTTCGAACCTGAATGTTAAACAGTCTTTTTTCATCGAATTTCAGTAATATATACACCTACGTACAATGTGTAAAATTGGTGTTTACTCTGGAATCATACTGATTGACATTGCCTTTATATGGTATTTGATAGTTCAGTATTTTGTGAATATATATACTATTTTTGAGATAATCCCACATATACAAATGGGTGGTATTATTGTCCTTGTTATAACTGCCTCTTTTCTCCTGAGTTTGCATTTAATATAGTTGGAAGAAGATGAAATATTTGATATTTTTTTAATTCGTGTCTAATACATATGGTTTCAATTTTATCGTCATCATGTATAAGTATTTGAAGATTTTAGGAGCGTTGTCACCATGGGTTACTTAGAGATGAATGCACATATATATGCTCGCCTTGTTTGTTTTATAGAATTTAAGTTATATTGAAAACTGCATACGATTTACAAAATAGTCAATATATGTAGAACACATCTGTTTTTAATAAAACTCTGATTTTATTCATGAAAATATCTCCCCAAAAATTATTAAGCTACTTGATGTAAACAGCTAACAAAAACGAAATCAGCTTATCGCAAAAATAAGATATGTCTATTGACATTAGTCTTGAAAACACACAGGATATGGGTAGAAGGAAATCACTCATCAAGAAGATAGCCCCACAAGCATGCAATACTTCGAGATAAGCTACTTGAATAGGAAACTGTATCACTACGTATAAAAGCAAATGTATAGAGATCAATAGACAAGCATGACAAACGAGCGGGACCCAAAAAGCAGGGATTAGATCAGACAATTCTGAAAGAAACTTTCCATAAAATTATTTATAGAAAAGACTGAGACTAGCAACATCAACTTGGGGTTAATTAAATTACAAGTAGGTTTCTGCATCGTATGAAGGACCCTAAAGTGGTACAGAGAGTCACCACATATAATATGGGCACAATACTCTATACATGGGCTGATAGTAGATTTGTAGAGATAACACATAGCCTCAGGCATGCGAAAGTGTTTAGAGAGATAGGTAGAACCTACTTTACGAGAAGAAAGAGGAATGTGGCAAATGTATGAACTTCTAAGAAAACGTTGATAATAAAGGAAGACTAGGAATATCAGAGTTTGCTGATTGGTTTAAAATATTGTTATTAGTTTTAATTAATCATGGTGGGTGGGTGTTAAAACCTGTATGCGCAGAACACAGTTTAAGCACATCCATGTATTCATTTAGGAAACTGAAGTGTAAACTTCGCTACCACAGGTCATCTAGATCCGTGAAGGTGTATCGGTGATTATTATATAATAGATATAGAAGTGCGTAATTTTTCATGCATCTTAATTTAAATTGTTATATTACACACAATTCGCTGAGGAATCCTTTACACTTTTCCAAACGTGGACACTTACCATCAGATTCAACTTCATATCATACCCAGGAGACACTATGTGTTACCCATGGATGGTACACTAACTGATCAGCTACTAAAATGATCTATTAGTAAATGCGGATAAGTTATTACTTCACACTCCCAAACTAGAGTCTGACTATCAAATATACTTTTACGTCATAACAAGGTTTAATTAGTTTCCATTGATCGTTTGAACAGTGATTGGAACTATCAATCAAGCTTCACGGTGCATAACCCATCCATTGGTTATTTATTACCGAATCGAATTTTACGGAGTCATTTTAGTGCAAACGACTTACTGTAGTCTGGATGCCACTATTCAATCATTGGCTAAATATTGTGCAATTACTTTCCTTGATATCGATTCTAAAGAGTGTAGCCATTTTTCTTAATCTTGTTTATAGAAGATATGTGTCTGTGATGTTAGTATTAGAACGTATCATGTTACGTGAGTTTATTTCTTGTGAAAGTTTTACCTATAAGTATTGGTTACTTGAGAGTAAAAACCTTCGCACAAAAATGTGCTAAAATTAGATCAAATCATTGTATGCATTTTATTGTTATAAAGTGTAATTATTTGTCAAATGCGTTTTTACGGAAAAAATGAAATTAAATGAATATATACTGGGTAAATGACATACTCACTACCATACGAATGTCAAAACATAAATAGGCAGGTTATTTTTTAGATGTGTACAGACAACTAGTGCAATGGGAAAGATTCCAGGGCAATGGGAAATACATAGAAGAAAGCCACAAAACAGGTGAAGAGACGACCTCGATAGTCAGAAAGGTCATACTTGGTCACGCCTATCCAGGGATAACACAAGATGGACATACACTAGGGACGGGATTCCTCCACAAGGAATACAATTTTTTAAAAAACTGATGATACTTATAATGATAATATATATATATATACACATATATATATATATATATATATATGTATATATATGTGTGTGTGTGTGTGTGTGTGGGTGTGGGTGTAAATTAGAGAATAAAAATAAAGGGTGTATCTATGAATGATATCTCATCATGAATAATCCATTCTTGATGTGCGAGATAGTGCTAACGTATAAGTAGATATCCAATGAGAATACAAATGGGATAAAATGGAATATCTATGAAATCATAAATTGTTAAAGCAATTTTTTTATATAACACTTTGTTATTACGAGATTGTTTTTATAGTTTTCATAAGAAACATATGCATAGAAATATAAACCATTTTTAAGATTGATTCATGCGCAACCACACGTAGGTTCAATGCAAGGTCGATGCCATGTTTTACCACCCAAATAAAATTTCATTCAAGTTTTTTTTTTAAATAGCTTTTATAAACGCCAACGAAAAAATACAGAAAAATATATGTTTTAATAAGTAAAAACAAAACAATTATACTAATGTAGCAGAGACTATTGATGCGTTTATTTTTCATATGAAGGTTTCAGGGTGTGGTAACCATACACGTTAATCTTTTAAAAAAATTAAAAATCATGTCATACTATGAAGTTGTATTACGTGTCATTACATAATTACTGTTGGACTGTTATACAATTTGTTGTGTTATATTTTTCTGAAATAAACGAAGTTAGGTAGTCATTGTTGTTAACACATCTTTAACACTGTGACGGTGGTGAAGCGGGAGAAGGCTGTTTTGTAGGGGATGTAAAGGGATTACTTTTAGTGGTGTGTTGGTGGGAGACACATAAGAAAGGCTTTGGAGAGGAGGCTAGCTTGGAATTTTTGTGGGGCTAAAGAGAATGAGCTTGTATTTTCTGTTTATTTATGGGACTATTGATTGGTGGGGGCATTAGTTTGCGAGTCGAACTGATTTTTGTCTGCGCGAGAGTGGAAGCGGATTATTTGTTTTCGTTTCAGAGAATAGCTGAGATCTTGCTTTTGGATGGGGGGAATTTGACGGGCGACTGAGTTTTTGATTATTGAGGATTTTTTTTTAATTACTCTTTCTTTGTTCATTTTCTCATTAAGCTCTCTCACTTCAACATCTTGATCATTTCCGGGATCCTTCCTTAACTCCTCTTTTTCCCCCATTTGTTCTAAGTATACACGATCCGGTGTTTTTGTTTTCCCGGGCACCAAAATCCATTCATTTATTTATTCGTGTTTACTTAGATCAGGGAGTGCCAGGAATTCGTCATCAGATGTTTCTGATGGTGGGGAATTTACTGGCTTGGTTATTCATTGCGTTAATGGTATACCAAGGTGTTGGCCCTCTCTTGTTTTCGTAGCAGTGGGTTTTGTGGTAGTACTAGTAGTAGTAGTGGGTTTTATTTGAGGGCAATCAATAGTGAGATAACCTATTTGTTCGCATGTCCAACAAACGGGTCTTCTCCCAGCTAACAACATTGAGAATTTCTCCTCACCAACCTTCATATAATAAGGCATATTGTCGAAAGCAGACTCAAGAATGGTCTAAAAGTTACATGTTACTGGGTATTCGTCACAGTTAACCGAAGTTATTTCCCCAGATTTTAGTAGAAAAACGCCAAGATGTTCCCCGTCGACATGAAAATGTGCATTAAAGATGGAGACTACCGTTCGTCTTTTTCCCACGTATTCCATTCTCAAGATATAGTCCTGGGTAATGATCTCGGTTGAGACAGTTTAGAACATATTTCTTCATTTGGGAATGAAGTATTTCAAGTGTTGAATCGTTTACAACGAATAATTCGCTGTGGCCTATATCGGACTCTCACTAAAACTTTGCAAGTTATGTTTGCTGAAACGGTTATGTTTTTTTAAAAAACTTTTTTGTCAACAACGAATATTACTATACTTCTTTTTCTTATCTCTTCCAGTTTTCCCCTGCCCACAATTAATCCATTTTCGGTAACCAGGTGTGCGCATTTCACTGACTTCTCAATGAATACCGTAACGTTGATAATGATTTTAGAGGGAGTGCTCCATTCAGTACCTCCAGGTCCCTTTTTCTGTTCTTCAACACCATCCATTACGTCGGTGGGCATCAGACTACTTGTAACCGTAGCAATTAGTTATCAAATAATTGATAACAGGAAAAAGAAAGAAAAAAAATTCAACAAAAAAACGTGGCAAAAATCCAACTTCAAAAAGTTCAACAATAACGGTAAAATACCAACAAACACAGCAGGTAGCAATCTAAATAACAATTGAGAAATAATAAGTGCAAACGCTTTCGATATGGGTTTTGCCTAACACGTTAGCAACGTAATGCTTCCATTATTTATTGGGAATGGATGAGTCTATATGATCATTATAGATACGGCACCGTAACACGCTAGTTAAGTGTTATATCCAATAATTTAACAAACGTAATACTACAGGGACTCTAAATTAATAGCCTAAACCAGACTAACCGAGGTACAGAAGTTGTGTTATTGCCATAAACGTGTTTTGTTAAATTTGTGTGCATATTCTTTTATTATGAAAAAAAGTCGTGTTTAAAGGAATCCGCACTACCGTGTTCCGACATAATTGGATCATACATAGTTATAGGTGGTATTATCCACCCAGTACAGTCATCACTGCAACCCAAGTTGTATTCGAAACATCTAGTTACAGTTTTCGTTGACCAGACCTGCTGACATTCTATGGATTATGTTATCATTTACATCATTTTTTAATTATTTTATTTTTTAACATTTTATGACATAATCGTATTAGGTTATATTGTTTAATTATATTACACTAGTATGACTTTCAGCTTCATAGTGCATCATTGAAATTATTCGTATGGAATCTAGTGATTAATATAGTAAATAGGTTATCATAGTACATACATTTGTTTACTTCAATGCGGTGTATATTTTATCATTAAAATTAGTTTAATGATATTAAGATATTATTTGTATTAGTCAGATGTCGTTATTATGTTATTTTTAATAGTTGTTGGACACGGTATTATGTTACACAGTTTCTGACATTGCATTACTATGTTTATTTGTTTTAAATGTTATGCTTCAAATGTGTTCAATGACGAAATTCTTTGATTCTAATTAGTTTTATTACATTATGGTATAATGCTAAATAAGTTGTGCATATTATATAACTATTATAATTTGGATTAGTCTTTTATTTAATTTTTAAAATTAGTTTCATGAAATTAAGTGGTTATTCAATTAGTTTTAATTAGTTTTATGACAGTATGATATGATTTTAATCAGTTTTGCTTGGTAATCATGTTGAATAGATTTATGAAATAAAATGTTTTTAATAGTTTTATAGTTTTCATAACTAGGTTTCATGCAAATATGATATGATAAAAATTATTTTTTATGAGATTATGTTATGTATTTTCATTAGAATTATAACATTTCATAATTATTATAAAAATTGAGTTTATTTTATTTGAAACTATTTAATTTTTAAAAGTTATTATAACATATGTTAATATTGCAAACCACAAGGCTCCCAGTATGAACATGTAAACGCTTAAGTGCCCGATAGCATTTTCTTTGGAGTAACCCTTATTTTTAAAGACCAGTGGGTATACTTCGCTTGTGTTCTCCAAAGTATTTACGTTTGTCTATTACGATGTGAATACAATTATCATCGTAAATGATCATATTAATTCGATTTAACTAGAAAGAGTAGTTAATTGTTTCTTTTGTTTTTCAGATTCTAATATTATGTGTGTGTTCCCATTATCTAAGGTGTCGGGAAGAGACCTCGTTCACGGTCTTGGCGGGCTTCTTGACACATTCCCCTTTCCTTGATTGCATTTTCGCGCCGACATTATCTTGTTTTGTTATGTTGAGACAACAAGTCTACCGAAGATTGGTGATGTTAACTTGAAACGTTTCACACCAACATCAATAGCGGGTCGAACAGAATCGTAACACATTTAGGAAGGAATCAAATTACCGCTCTCAATTGAAAAGGACGCCCAGTTCTTCGTGAACATTCCATTCTAACGGTAACACACTTACACACACGTGCGCGCAATAATAGAGAGGGCAAAACTGGTATATATATATATATATATATATATATATATATATATATATATATATATATATATATATATATATATATATAAAGCTATGTAAATATATTTATGGCAATTAAGCTAAACAGAGGCTCCCGCGTTTCATCCCCGGGGAGAATCCTCAGGGTAATATATATATATATATATATATATATATATATATATATATATATGGGTGGGGTGTTGGTGTGAATGTATATATAGAGAGAGAGAAAGAGGGAGAACAAGCACATAATTAGTGTATGTATATACACATATAGTATGTTCATGTAACATAATGTACTGTGTATAGATGTTCAGTATTTACATAAACCGTGCTTCGTACATAAGTAGAGAGTAGTACTTCTACTACCAGTAGGTGTAGTAGTATTCGTAGTAGTAGTAGTATTCGTATTGTTATTATTATTATTATTAGTAGTAGTAGTAGTAGTAGTAGTAGTAGTAGTAGTAGTAGTAGTAGTAGTAGTAGTTATATTAGTAGTGTGAACGTACATTTATGAAAATTCACTGCACAGGGGCGTCCAGCTTTATTCACGCGGGTAATCATAAAGTAAAAGTTAAAAAATGTGTGTAATCTACCATATATATATATATATATATATATATATATATATATATATATATATATATATATATATAAAATGAAATATAATAACACGAAATTACATAATCATCGATGCATAATTTATTTCAACCTTGTGGTGTTTTCAAGCATCCGAGCAAGACGATTACATTTTTTACAAAAATGTAATCGTTTGGATCGGATGCTTGAAGAAACCACAAGGTTGAAATAAATTATTGTATCGATGATTATGTAATTTCGTGTTATCATATTTTATTTTATTCTTGCTCTGTTTATCACATTGAACTCTCATACCCTGATTTCCTCCTGGAATTATTTCACTATAACACAAATACAGATGTATGTATGTTTTATGTATATATGTAAATATATATGTGTGTGTGTGTCTGTATGTGTATATATGTATATATATATATATATATATATATATATATATATATATAGATATGTATATATACATATATGTGTGTGTATAAAAATATATATATACATGTATATATATATATATATATGTATATATATATCTATATCTATATATATATATATATATATATATATATATATATATATATATATATGTATATATATATATATATATATATATATATATATACACTATTAACACGTTGACACACCGGTTCTATCTAGACCATCGAGGTTTAGCGACATAAAACATTGTCAGTACTAGATGGGTGGTCATTTGGTAATTACTTAGCTATGGCCAAATAGTGTCGCCAACCCGCAGTGCCTAGCGTGGTGACAAAGGGAAACAATGAATGACATCTACCAATAAAGTAGCATGAAAAACAAAGACGGGGTGGCTTTATAAGGAGTGATTAAAACACTGATGCTGATATTGAATTGACAATTGAACTTTTCGATTCAAGTGCGAATTCTTTTAATCCGTTATCATCCGTGATTTTGTTGATAGATTTTGCTCGCCATTAGATCACGTCAAACATCATCTCACTCACCTAAAGTACTTTTTTGTTTTTTTTTGTTTGTTTGTTTTACATCTATTTCAGCATTTTCTTATTATTTTACAAGGTAATATTGTTTTAATCTTAAAATGTTGTTTGTCTTGTGTGTTACCGGATAGTTATCCTTACTTGCTTTCTATGTGATGTATTCAATTGTTGAACACATTAGGAGCTAGGGACGCACGATATACTTTTACTTGTTTGTATATCTATTATTGGTCTGGAAGAATGATGTGATATATATATATATATATATATATATATATATATATATATATATATATATATATATATATATATATATATATATACATATAATAATGGTAATAATCCAGGTAAAAAATATCCACAGGGTGGTAATCCAGAGAATTTTAACCGGGTTTATAAAAAGTGCTCAATATAAAAATAGAGCTTTATATATGATAATTTTATTTACACATACACGTACAAAATGTGCGACACTGGCATGTCGATGTTATCGATCAACAGTTACTATAAACTGAGATCTCATCAAGCAGAGTTAAGATCGGATTCTAACTCTCCCTGATGAGATCTCAGTTTATAGTAACTGTTGATCGATAACATCGACATGCCAGTGTCGCACATTTTGTACATGTCTGTGTAAATAAAGTTATCATATATATATATATATATATATATATATATATATATATATATATAGAGAGAGAGAGAGAGAGAGAGAGAGAGAGAGATAGATAGATAGATAATAGGTAAGTGAAGGAAGAGAGATAAAGATGTGCGAATGACAAATATTTTTCATCTTCGATTGTTCAATGCAAGATGACTCGATAAAAGCATGCTTATTTTTTCTTTCCTTAAGCCAGGCTTTTCAAATCTTTAAATATTATCATCAGCAGAATTACATACATTTAGAAGTTGGCAGGGGAATAGCTAATATTCAAAATTTGAAAAAAAATAAAGAACAATATAAATTAATAGAAATTACAGTGTGTGCATAGAAAGGTCATTAAAACATAAAGTCTGTCAAAGTTTTACAAAATATTTAAATATGTAAAAAGAAATTTGGTTAAAATATTGTAAATCCAACAGAATGGTGTACATTTCAACCGTAGATAAAAAGCGCTTATTAGGATGTAAGTTGCAGAATAAGGGTTATTTTTTGAATGTGTCCGTGGACCGCGAATGATAATAGATTTTAAGGAATTGAGTTTAAAAGATTGTATATATTTCAAGTAGGCCGAATTACCGGTGAAAAGTGTTAGTTACGCCGATTGAACCTATCATTTATATTTATAATTGCTCTATCCCGTATATTGAGCTTAACTCATTTAACTATATTTTAGTCTATATATATATATATATATATATATATATATATATATATATATATATATATATATATATATATATATATATATATATATATATTAGAGGGAGCGATAGGGAGAGAAAGAGTTACAGAACGGGTTTTCTCTGTATGGTAGCTCTTAATGGCTTCTAGACTTGCACAAGCTGCGGTCATAATCGACTCTTTTACCATCTTGTTGATACTGTGTTAAACTAAACCCTTTGCTGTGGCCGGGCGCTGTTGGAAAATAACATTTCAATTATCAATTATTATTTTTTTTTACAAATAAAGCCACATATTGCCTACATTAGTAATTTATTATATAACTTGCCTTTTTCTACCCTAAACGGGCTGATAATATAGCTATCACTACACGGACTGTATCGCTGTCTGAAATGTGTTGACTGTAGCTATACATACGTGTAGGTTTGCGTATGAGAAAGATAGAGGTGCATTTAGACGGTGATATCTTAACAGAATATATAGGTAACACAACTAAAAAAACGCGGGCAGATTAAATAGAATATAAAATAGATTAACTGAGAACGTATTTTCATTCAATATTACCGATGTGAATAGACATTATCATTAATAGTAATGATCAATTAACATTCAAGGGACTGAACGACGGCATGCGCTGATGACTGTAGTGCCTTATTAGCTCTATAATATCATTATTGTGACTGTATTGGTATATAAATAGATATGAATTGGTCAGGTCTCACATATTTAGCATTAAACACACTTTCTTATGCCTCCGGACGAAACAACTTTAATTGGTAAGCGGAAGCGAGCAAACGAATAGCGAGTCAGACAATCACGCCACTTGCAATACATTTGGAAATAATTTGTCTTAAGATCATACGTAATAATAATAATAATTTATATATGAAAAAATCGATTAGAGACGTAATTTTCTGACTTTGGATGGATATTAGTACGAAGAATTGCGAAGCGACTTTTTTCTTTTTGTCATGGTCTGGAGGTTATCGACGAACGTCCATGACCGAGATGTTTAGGGTTCGATTCCAGTCTACTCACACGTTTTTTTTTTCCTTTTTAAAACTGACCTAAACATGCATCGCATGGGGACGAGGAGAGCGACTGATGAAAACACAGCTTTTGCTCCGAACAACCGAGGAAAAGCTGCATTGTAAAACATTTGCTTACGGGGGCGGGAGACGAAGATGCCGTTTCTTCATTCAACGATATTATGTAGTAATTTAAAAATAAATCAATGTAATATGTAGTAATTTTGCTGAATCTTTCCTGCGCACACGACATCACAGCGACGTCTTCTTCTTAACTATTGTGGATATAATCATTTTTCTCTTGAACACAAATAGTGTATTAGTTCTCTGCAGACATCCTAGATTATATGGATGTGTTTAAGTCATTCTACGGATCGATACTAATTTCTCTTTTTCTTTTTTTTTTCATCAACACAAATGGAATGTCTATAAAAGGATTACGGGCAAAGTTGATTTTAGTAGGGCTCTCTAGGTCTCTATAACTTTACAAGTGATCATTATCATAGATAGACCGGCGTTAATAAAACAAACAGTCTGGGGAATAGCGGTACCAGCGTATTAACAGGTACACTCTTACAGCCGACAAAATTGATTTATTTATTCTTATTATTTCATATATATTTATCTTACGTGCCTAAACAAAAATGTACATGTTTTACACATGGGCCACGTTCAATCAGATTTGACTACCCACGAGAGCAGAGTAAGAAACAACGTAAGTTCTTACTGCGTTAAAAATCCACCAATATAAATAAACAGTTACGTATCTTACACGGATTTGTTTTCAATGACGGACCAGAGAATAGCTAACAGTTCGACAAAACAAACATAACCTTTTCCATAATCGGTCATTGAAGGAGATATCTTTCTACACTGTGGCCATTTCTATTTTTGTTCAACTCAGAAGTAATCTTTTCCGTGGGCAAATATTGTTTGATGTGACCTATTTGCGTTCTTTCGGATGTTGACAAAGTTTGATTCATTTTTTCATTTTTCTCTCGAGCAACCAGCTAGTTTTTCTAGGAAAGAATTACACGGAAATAGTGTTGGTTTAATAAACGGCATCAGTTGTATGTTCATGTATGTCACCGGAAATAACTCATACCCCACCAAGAAATGTAAACTTTATATGTTTTCTGCACTTAAATCGGCCACTTTTTATTAATCAGTTAATATGATAAAATTAATCTGAATTGTCTTACACAATAATGGTAAGGCAATTTTTTTGACAAATATAGATTTCCCCATATTGGGAGAGTTTAATTTCACCACTTTAATAACTGACATTGTATCTAACTCTCTTCATATGGAAGGGCAAGTTAATAGAAGCACGCCTAACATAAGCAGTTTCATTACATAAGTTGATACCAGAGAAACTTGTTCCGGAGCGCCTTAGAGGTTGGACATACGATCGATTAGAAATGGACCGAAAGTAATGGAGGCATAGGGAGGAGTATATGCAATTAAATTAATGAAAGAACAACCGCTAATTATCTGCGATAACTCCAAGTGCGGCGCCATATTTCATGGAATAAGCAGAGACTATTGGACAGTTTGATGACCTCTTGTTGCTGCGGCTCTAGGGGACACCACGTGTTAACTGTAGAAATTGGTGACCAAGAAATAATACGATTTATTTATCTAATTTCCTCCATATTCTATTATTATTACGTGTTCGATAGGATTGAAACAATAAGACATATGAATGCATTTGCTGCAACCGTGATAACATTGTTGTTGCCCTTGGTTTAAGTAAAACCATAAAATATAATGACGTTGTCTCAGTCAAAACGACATAAGATTAGATTACGTCGAAGTTTGTGTAGGATTTCAATGCGATTCTTTGTTTGTTTTTATGTGTTTTTCGTTATTTGCTGTTAAAGTGTTTATCGGTATTCCACACCTACAGTGAAGTACTTTTTAGATTTCAAACATTTTATATTTGTAGTTTCATGCTCAAACATAAACTAACACGAAACGTACAACTATCTCCATATGTTGACGCATATCAAGATGTTCCATTTAACTACCGGCGACCATTAAATATTTTGAATTCCCCAAACTGGGTTGGATTTTAACGAACTATATCAGTGTATTTCATAATAACATCCGCGTCTTTGATATGTATTAAATAAAAATATAATGTGGGTTTACTTGAGGTATTTTAAATAGAAATATGTTACGTCTTTGTACACATCGATTTTTGGGGAAATTAACCCTTAATTTACAGTTACCTATTTCCTGTTTAGACTGTTTTTTTTTTAAATTTCTATCTTTATTATTACGAGTTCTCTTGTAATCATTACTCTATTTTACATTTATTGTTATTATTTTTTGTATATATATAAGGAATATTAAATAATTAATAAGTGTTCTTGGTGGGGTATGAGTTATTTCCGGTGACATACATGAACATACAACTGATGCCGTTTATTAAACCAATAACACCGTGCATAAATTGAAATAACAAACATAGCATAAAATAGACGCTTGTAATGCACCTATGCGTAATTAATTGTATGCTTAATTGTGTCTCAGATAAGAAATCTACAGTTCGATAAAAATAATGTTTCTGAGTAAGGTGGAATAATTTTGAGGGGTCGACTGTTTTTAGTAAGTCGTGTGTTGAGATACGCAATCTTTATATAGTATTACTAATCATCCCATCTAAATCTTTATAATTAAATACTGTTAAGCTTTTATATTGTGTGACATATTGGTAAGAGAAAAAGAAAAACGTTTAACCGTGAGAAGCGTTGTAAGATATTGGTATTTCTTTAGGGACAAGAAATAGCTTCCTTGCACAATGAAACATTTGTTTTCATCGACTGTTTCGGTAGGGCAAATCCTGGGGCAGCCATGGAAAAATCGCATCGCCTCTGAAAGATACACACTTCAAATTTAAGCAGAAACATCTTAAGTGTCACTCCTCTGGTAACAATGCCTGTCAATATTTCATAGCTCATAACCTAATGCTAACTTATTTACAGAATATCCGTAGGAAAGTCTTTTACGGGATATACATAGAGACAATATAATAAACAATAGTAAGTGGCCATCGCTTATAACGAACAGCTTAAACAAAGGAATGTAACCGCAGTTTTCATGGGTGAGGTGCAGACGCCCATTTGTAAGCAAAAGGAACATAAACTCATCCCAATGTTTCAAGAGAAAGTAACTCCGCTCGGGATGTTATAACAAAAGAACTGGTGTTTAACTCACAACTAAGATAATCAAAGCATAACCTCTATAATAGGTAGTGTTTAGCGTTTGTAACTGTTAAAGTATTAGTAAAATAAAAATAAAAACAGTTATTTATCCCTGTAAACAAAAGTAAATATGAACAAGTGCAATTATATAATATAAGTGGGTATGTTTAAACGAAGATACTCAGACAGAATGCGTAGCTAAGAAATAATTATATACCCATTAGCAAAGTGTATTTTCAAGAGCTATCTGTGTGAGGAAGACAATCTCGCGTGCTGCTTCTCAGTTGGCTATAGAATGGTTGCGTTCAATTCCAATGATAAAAAAATATTGTTGCGTTTGGTTTAAATAATAGCATTACTGGTCAGCCTCCACCATTGTTACGAAACCATCACGTTGTTGTTTCACTGTTCTCCTAACACTTATTAACTCTTATCCTAGAGGCGTCTATGTGCCTTAATAAGTGGTTCCTCATGCGTACATAAAAAACAGAAATACAAAAAGAATAAACTAATATTTAAGAAAAATAATTCACTATTATTGGACATTTTTGGGGAAATAGTGTAGTATCTTGTTTGATGCAACACTTTGTCTGTTCTTTCCTCGGATTGAAACACTTTTTATTCTTGTTCCAATTAAACTGCCTCTCTTTGTGGCTAGCTGGGGTTTCTCCAGATTAAAACCGACCGAGTGTCAAACTTTACCCTTGTGGAAAGACAAGGCAAGGTCTGATTCAGAACATCGCCTATATATCAGAGTTGTTCAAGAACTTCAGTCATGAAGTAAAAACAAAGATATACTAGCAGAAACTGTGCAAATTCCAAAGTTCTATTCTTAACGTTTTGTATTTTGATGCTGTTTTTTTATTTCTATTCTATGGATAGCCTACGCGAACGTAGAGCACACCACAGTATTGTACACGCTTTGGTCAAACTAAATATACTAACTTTTAAGAGTGTGTGCCATATTTTCATTCTCGAGATGTTCAGGGCAAACGCTGTCCCTCCTGATATTAGTGTACCTTTTTTAGACAAAGGAGATGCTACACTTTGCCTATAGGCCAACAAATTACCGTTAAATTAGAGTATTTTGTTCGAGAAAAACAACGTGATGAGATGAGCGGGCAGTCCCATTCAAATAATAGATAAAGGTGATAACTTACGTACTAACATGTCTTTGTATAAGCGTATTTTATATAGAATAGATTCTGTGGTGAGAGTAAGAAGCCCATAAGATAAACGTTAGCAAGGTCAGAGAGAGTGTTAGGGTGAGTCAAGGGCGTGTGTAAGTGTATGGTTGAGCATGATCTAGGCATTTTATTTCATTCTGTTATATATCTACGTGCTCTCTCAAATTTCAATTAATTTAAATCTAAACAGATCTTATGGGATACCCTGATGGATACCATGAGACACTTGAGCGAGATATAATAATGTCAGCCGTTCGTTTTGAATGCAATGTAGCCAAACATCGAAATTATATAAGTAAAAATGGGCACGTAGCCTTGGCAATAACCGTTTTATTTAGTCAAGCAGCAATATCTTCACAGTCTATTCGGCGTTAATTTCCTCGTGGCTGCGAAATATGCAATATTGATTCTTACTTTGAACCAGAATACGGTTATGATACCAAGAATTATGTCGAGATATATCTAATGCAATATTTTTTAAATAGTAATACGAAAATACTGGTTTTACCATTACATTATCCGGGTTAACTGAGCGCTTGTACAATTGAATAAACACACAATAATACACGTGTGATTGTGGTGTGCATGCTGGAGTTTTAGAGTTTCAACTAACACTTACTAAGCGTTACAAATGTTGCAAGAAAGGCGTTTGGTGCTTTATTATATGAAATAGTAGTTATGTGCTGTTTTATGTTGTTCTGTGAACAGCAACGTAAACACTTTGATCACTGGTTCATCTGATTTAATTGTGCTGATCCACGTTGTGTTAATTGGTCACGGAAAGTCGTAGAATACAACTTCGTTTCACGTCGGTCGACGAGTATAAACAACGTATAATCACAGTATCAACACAGTTGTGGCGTAAATGTTGATCACTCAAGATTAAATAAAAAGTGAAAGACCATTCCAGTGGCCTTTGTAGGTGCACTAAAACTATGATAGGTCGTTTGTCGAGTATAACACTGAAATTATACAATTCTTAGGTTTAGTATTACAATTTCTACTAAGTCGCCAGTCAAAGTTGTCAATAAAAGTTCTATATTGTTTTTATTAAAAGCCCGTTTTCGGATTAACCAGTTCAGTTCAGAGTTTATGACCAGGGTTGCTAAATATGGACTAATATACCTAGATGTGAGAAATGTCTTCCAGAAATGTGTATATGTCTAGTTTATATAGGAATCCGTTCCAATTATCATAATATATGTTTAGTTTCTGGTTTGAATATGCATTTACTAAAATCCATTCACTAAATCAAAAATAAAACTGTAGCTGCTCAGCCAGTTCGTGTAGGTCAAGAGTGCAGTGTTTAGTGTGGGCTGGCATTTTCGCCCCCATCTTCCAATCATGTATCCCATCACCCCTCGATGTGAAGGAAGTTGATACCTACTGACTCGAAGATATGTCTTCAACCGACTTGATTCGTCAATCTACGTAGTTCTACTTAATCCCCTACCAGTGTAAGTAGTATGTACCCCAATCAGTAATGGACAGAAGAAAACTGTCCCCAGTGCATTCCCATTGGTGAAAATAATCTAAATTAGCCTGCATAAAAACCATACAATCTTAATTGTTAATACTTTCTTAGAATACATAACTTTCGCTGTAATTCCCGCCAGCTCACAATTCGCCAATGATTAATTTATCTCTCATAACGAACTATGGTGACAGAAACCATTCCTTAAAGTGTACACATAACTACTTTCTCTTCCTTTGTACCATGAATTAACCAGACGCGAATCTTAGACAATTTTCCATCTTGGACGTGTCTGGGATGAAACGAAAATCATAACAGGCTATTTCAAGAATTGTAATCTTTCGCTCACAGAATTCAGTTTGATAGAGAACGATATGATATATTTACAATTATTATGTATTGGTAGTATCATTATCCGGTTTTGATGATCAAGATTCTAATGGTGGTCTTATCGTTAGTGTGGGAAAACACATGCGTTACTCACTCTGCCACTGACAGCTTTATACGATATGGAGCACGATAACTCCAAATTCCGCTTTCAGGAATTTTGTTTTAATACGGTGTTTTGCCGGTCATGATTTGAGTTATATTCGAACCAAGTTCGAACCTCCGAGTTCTCCTCCACCCATATAGAGTGACACTACGGAGATATCTAGAACGCTACTGAAACGGCTCGAATAAAATTAAGGAGACCTCCAGAGCACAACTAAAGCCACCCTTTCCGAGTTTTCTGCGACCTCGTTCTTCCCTATGAACACAGATGATGTTGATAATTACAATAGTCCGAAGCGTACGTACAAAAACGATGAATAAAATCCAGTGTGAGCGTCTAATTATTTTTTAATTAGAACATGATAAGATTGTTTAGCTTAAAAAACAGCCAACCTGATCAAACTTGGCCCAGTTGACCATCAAAGAAAGACATTTTTGTTTTACATTGTTAGATGTTATCTAACCGAGACATCGTCGTTCACGAATATCCCAATTGTGTGGGTGTTTGTTTTGTTGTTTTACACAGCATACACGCCCACACACGCACACATTTCCTTTCTATTAATTATTACAAACAAAAACATGCTAAACTAGTCCTTAGTTTCAGGAGTCATATATGTGTATTATTTGTAGTAATAAGCCGCTAATTGCAATTAACCAAACATATGACTCATCTCGTAATAAGCTTCAAATACAAAGTTTACACAATCTCTCGCTGCATGTTATTGAACCGTCGCTCGTATTCCACACGTTATCGATCATACTCACTTCCGTCTCTCTATCTCTCTTGATTTGAATAACCAATTTTGAAGAGCAGTGACTATTACTAACAATACTGGTACAATTCAACCCGTAGCCGAAGAGAAAAAATGCGACAGTAAAAAAGGGAGATATAACGAGTAGAAAGTGACTAATAATCGATTTTGCACTTTCATTTGTTTTCTATTAACAAACTTCGAACACTGAATTTATCAGATGAAGACATCTAACTCGAGTTTAATTTGTCTCATTTTTCTGGTAGTTTTCTGTAATCTTCGATAAATTAAACGAACTGAAAAAATGAAAACATTATCTCTAGTCTGCGGGGATGCAATAGAGACCAATATGACATGGAAGAAGAATGAGTACATCAAAAATAAAAAAAACAAGAAAAAGAAGGATGTGAACGAACATGATAAAGAATAGATAGAACACTGTTTTTTTTAAACTAAGACAACGATGAAGAAGTAGAATAACGAAATTACATCGTAGTGAATAGAATGAACAATATTTGTAAAGCAAATAATAATAATTATAATAATAATAATAATAATAATAATAATAACAATAATAATAATAACAATAACAATATTACTTATATATATATATATATATATATATATATATATATATATATATATATATATATAGCAAAAATCTAGTAACAGGAATAAAGACCTGGGCAGAAGCACTAATGAGATAATCTGGACCATTCATAGGCTAGATCAAAGAAGAACTAATGCACATTGACCATAGGACTAGAAGATTAATGACCATGCACACCGCACTACATCCAAAAGACGATAGTACAGACTCTACATAAAAAGAAACGAAGGGGGAAGAGGACTGGTAAGTACAGAAGATTGTGTGGAAGACTAAAAAAAGAGTTGGAGAAATACATAACTCAGTACACAGAAAGACTGATCACCGCAGCAAGAAACACCGTTCCAACGAGCAAGTCAGGAAGCACCGAAACTAGAGACAAAACAACAAGAACAGAAAAGTCGGAAGAACAACAAATACATGGACGCTTCAGAAGACTGACAAGAGAAGATACCAACGTAAACCTCTAGGCATGGCTAAGAAAAGGACACTTGAACAGGGAAACGAAATCTTTACTGCTGACTGCACAGAACAATGCAATTAGGACACCCTACATTAAAACTCAAATAGATAACACTCAGAAACAAAAGAAATGCCGACTGTGTGGACCAAGAGACGAAGCAGTAAACAATATAATAAGTGAATGTATCAAACGAGCCTCTTAAAAATACAACAACAGACATGCCAGTGTGGGAAAGCAGTACACCGGAAACGGTGCAAACAATTGAATTTCGAATACGCGGACAAATTGTACAAACATAAACCAGAAACAGTACTGGAAACCGAAAACACACAATCATCTGGGGTTGTGATATACAAACAGAAAAACTCATACAAGCAAGGAGACCGGATGTTATAATATCCAACAAGAAGGACAATTCTTGAAAAATCGTAGACTTCGCCGTTCCAGAAGACACAGAGTGAAGATCAAAGACACGGAAAAACGAAGCAAATACTTGGAACTAGACAGAGAACTGAAAGGAATATCGAGCATGAAGAAAGTCAGTATAATACCAATAATTGTAGGAGCACTAGGAACAACCCAAAATATCTGGAAAAAAAGACTGGGAAAATTGGCATCAAAGGGATCATTGAAACTATACAAAGGACAACAATGATCTGCAATCTTCAGAAAAACCATCGAATACGGAAACCAAGCCGCATAAGCTACGAACGGTAACACACAATCTAAAACAGGAAGAAAACAAAACTACAGAAAGAACACCACATCACAAACAAAGGAACAGAAAATACAAGAAACATCACTTCATGAGCAAGCCCCAATAAATTACACTTGCCTCAGGTGACACGACACCAATGAACAAAACTAGCAAGTAACCCTTCAAGCTCCCCGCTCCCCCAAATCAAATAAATGAAAATAAAAAGATAAAACAATACAAAAAATGAATAAATCAATAAATAAATAAATAAAGAAAGAAAAATTTAAGAAAAACATTAAAGAATAGTACCCGCCTAGGCTGACACCACACGAAATATTGCATAGGATCAAGGAGGATGAGAAGACCGAAGAGGTACAGAACAAACCAGACCTCCACTGGAAGTGCCGAGAGTGCTGGGAGCTTGAGAGGTATAATTTCCACCAACATACCAGAGAAGACCAATAGTTCTTACCAGCGGAAAACCAATGGTAAACGGATGTTGCGATAATAATAATAATAATAATAATAATAATAATAATAATAATAATAATAATAATAATAATAATAATAATAACAACACTCAAAAGAGAAGACCCCAACGAACATAGCTGGGCATGGCTAATAAAAGGAAACTTGAACAGAGAAACGGAATATTTACTGATGGCTGCACAGAACATTGCGATTAGGACAGACTGTATTAAAGCTAAAATAGATAAAACCCAGGAAAATAGATGAAACAGTAAATCATATAATAAGTGAATGTAGCAAACTTGCCCAACAAGAATACAAGAACATACATGACTGTGTTGGGAAGGTAAGACACTGGGAAATGTGTAAACAATTGAATTTCGAATGTGCAGACAAATGGTACAAACATAAACAAGAAACAGTACTAGAAAACGAAAAACACAAAATCAAACAGATATACACATACAACCAAGGAGACCTGATGTTATTATAATAGAAAGAAGGAAACATCTTGAAAAATGGTGGGCATCGCCGTTCCAGCAGTCCACAGAGTAAATATTAAAGACACTGAAAAACGAAGTAAATACAAAGAACTAGCCAGAGAACCGATAGGAATATGGAGCATGAAGAAAGTTAGTATAATACCTATAATCGTAGGAGCACTAGGAACAATCCCAACATACCTGGAGAGAAGACTGGGAGAAATTAGAATCAACGGGACCATCGACACCATACAAAGCACGGCAATGATCAAAATAGCTGCAATCTTAAGGAAAATCCTTGAATTCGGAAACCAACACGCATGAGCTACAAAGGGTGACCAGTCACAAGGAATTTACAACAGGGAGAAAAACAAACCACACGAATAACACCACAACACGAACTAAGAAACATAAACTGCAAGAAGCATCACTTCATAATTTCCCCACTCCCCCAATAAATTACACAGGCCTCAGATATCACTACACTAAAATGAACCAAAGAAACAGAAATTACAAGAAACACTATAAGCTCATCCATCTCTACCCCCACCCACCAAAAAAATTAAAAAAATTAAAGAGAATTAAAAAAAAAACATTTTTAATTTAAAAAAAATTAAAGAAAAAAAAATTGTTTAATTTAAACAAATAAACATTTTTTTTCCTTTTAATTAATTACTTTTTAATGGTGCCGGCCTAGACTGCCACCCGACAACATATTTTAAGAGGGTCGAGGAGGATGAGAAGTCTGAGGAGGACAGCAAAAACCAGACATACACTGGAAAAGTGCAGAGAATGCTGGGACCTTGGGGAAGCTTATTGCCACCCAAACCCCAGAGAAGCCCAATTGTCCTTACTAGCGAGCACTCAATGGTACGAAGTTGTTGCGATACAGTATCGTTATCCAAAAACGGTGACGAATACTGGAAATATGGATAGGCTTGTTGTCACACAAACTCCAGGAAATCCCACTGGTTGTTGTCGGTGAGAAATCACTGACGATGATCTGTGTGAGCACTCCTAGTGAATACAAATAATAATAATAATAATTATAATAGTAATAATAATAATAACAATAATAATAACAACAATAATAATAATTATAACAATAATAAAAATAACAATAATAATAACAATAATAATAATAACAATAATAATAATAACAATTATAATTATAATAATAATAATAATACTAATAACAATAACAATAATAATAACAACAATAATAATAATAACATTATGTGACGCCGGATTTTACTAATTTATGACTTTTGGGGGTATAATTTTCCTAACTTTTAGTAAAATGTGGGATTTTTTTTTTTTTTTTTTTTTTTTTTACTCAATATCTTATGACTTTAATTTAATAATTATCTTTGAAATAGTTCCCAAAAACTTATATTTATCTTTCAAGGGATTTTTACAAGTAATTTTCCCAAAGTTCAAAATTCACTGCATTTTTGGGGTTTTCAGCCGCCGTGATTACATAATTTATTTATTTTTCACACGTAAATATGCAGTTTTTTTGTTTGTTTGTTTTTTTTTGTTTTTTTTTTAAGATTACGTTTAGGCTTTTATCTTTCAAACACAAGAGGCGGCCATTTTTGCACGTGCCTGGTGTGTATATGTATATGTGTATGTGTATATATATATATATATATATATATAATTATTATCTTTTTTATTTATTTATTTATTTTTATTTATTTATCAATTATTCATTATTATTATTCATTTATTCATTTTTTACTTATTTATTTATCTATTTATTTATTTTTTAATTTTTTTTTTTTTTTAAATCATTTATTTATTTATTTATTTTCGTAAATGTTTCTCTATGTATGTGTGATAGTGCACCTTGAACCTCATGAAAATGAGAGAAACACTATCCCTGTGACAGGATCACAGGTAAACTAAGCCTGGGCCTGGTGTTGCCACAAACACTAAACCATGATAAATGTCTATAAACACAAATAAACGCCGTGGGACTCAGAAGAAAGATCTGAGTGTCATGATGGGCAGGTGCTCCCTCGATGGCCAACATGGGGGACCCGGTCCGCATCCTGCGAATGTTGGCCCTTCTCATTTCAGAAACAAGACAACGGACAAGAACCAGGTAAGTAACCTATCTGATTCCAGGTATGACAAGGACACAGACCAGAGACAAGTAAACCAGAGCGAAAACAGCAAACTGGAAAGATATAGAAAGAAATGGACCATGAAAGAGAACAGACTGGTGATGGAGTGCTACTATAAAAGCCGCTACTCTATAGAAAGAGGCTACCGAAAACGAATGAAACATCTCTGGGACATTGCTAGTGACCCACATACAACGGAACAAAGGATAGCAGATCAAGCAAGACAGATCCTCAAGCAAGGATGGTTCTCGGAGATGGAACTGACGGAAATCAGACAGAAGGCTAATGGCGAAACGGAGCAAGAAACACCACCAAAGGAGAGACCACAGGAAGAGGACAGGCAAAACATACACACTGAAACTGAAGAGATTGAAGACTACGGAATCACAGAACCAGGGGAGATAGAAGACTGCGGAACCACAGAACCTGCTGAGATAGAACTCAACGAAAAAGAAGCAAGTGAAGTGGAGAACATAAGACGATACATGTTAGAAAAGAAAACAAAACTCCCATCTCTCAGGAATGAAGTAGCGAAGAAGTTACAAGCAGAAACAGAAAGAGTAAACAGACTCCTCACACACATCCCAACATAAACTATTACAGACCTAAACAACCTGATATATGCAGGGGCAAAATCGGTAAGTATGAAACTAAGAAACGAAGAGAATGGACAAAAGAGAGGACCGACGAAACCTAAATGGGAAATCAGACTGGAAACCCAGATCACCAAACTTCGGAAAGAAGCTAAAACCGTGAACAGAAGGAAGGAGGACATGAAACGATTAAGAAGCAAAAATAAGAAACGCAAGGAAAAACTAAATGAGAAACATGAAGAAATAAAACAAAGGATAGCAGCAATAGAAGGAAGACTGACACGATACAGGTACAAATCAGAACAGAGCAAACAGAACAGGACCTTTGAAAACAATGAAAGCCAGTTTTACAAAAACGTAAATGGAGAAAAAACAACGACAGAGCAACCGAACCCAACAGAAACAAAACAATTCTGGAGCAAGATATGGGAAGGACCAAAAAAGCACAACAAGAATGCCCAATGGTTGAAAAACATGAAAGATGAACTGCAAGAAATCGAAGAAGGAACCGAAACAGAAATCAACAAAGAAACGATCAAGAAAACCCTAAGAAAAATGGCAAACTGGAGAGCACCAGGCCACGATGGAATACATGCATACTGGTTTAAAAAATTCACGACCCTGCATGAAAGAATAGCGCAGAAACTGAGCGGATGTATCCGCAAAACAGACATACCAGAATGGATGACGGAAGGAAGAACAACACTAATACAAAAAGACCCCAAAAAGGGAACGACCCCCAGCAACTACAGACCGATAACATGTCTACCAATAATGTGGAAAATTCTCACAGCACAACTGAGAGAACAAATCTACCAATCCCTGGACAAACGTGGACTGCTCCCCGAGGAAGAAAAAAGGATGCCGGAAAGGACAAAGAGGGGCACATGATCTACTATACATTGATCAAAAGACTCTGAAGGAGGTGAAGAGCAGACAAAAGAATATAACCATGGCATGGATTGACTACAAGAAAGCCTACGACAGAATCCCCCAAACATGGATAATTGAATGCTTAAAAATATACAAGATACCAGACAGGATTATTAATCTCATCCAGAAAGCAATGGAAACATGGAGACTAAAACTGACAGACGGAGGACAATACCTGTCTGAGATAAAAATACAGAGAGGCATTTTTCAAGGAGACTCTCTATCACCACTACTGTTTATAATAGCCATGATGCCACTCAACTACATACTCAGAAAGTGTGATGCCGGATACAGGTTTACGGATACAGAACAAAGAATAAACCACCTGATGTACATGGATGACCTTAAACTGTTTGCAAAAAACAAAAAAGAACTGGAAAAGCTGATAAACAGAACCAGGATATTCAGCCAGGATATCCAAATGGAGTTTGGAATAGAAAAATGTGCACTGCTAGAGATCAAAAGAGGAAAACTGGAAACGACAGAAGGTATAGAACTCCCCAACCAAGAGGAGATGAGGGCGCTAGGAGAACAAGGAGTTACAAATACCTGGGAGTTCTGGAAGCAGACACAATCAAATATACAGAAATGAAAGAGAAGATTGGAAAAGTATATCTACGAAGAACAAGGAAAATCTTAGAAACTAAACTATATAGCAAACACCTAGTAAAAGGGATAAACACATGGGCTGTATCACTAATAAGATACTCTGGACCATTCATAGGCTGGACCAAAGAAGAACTCAGGCACCTTGACCAAAGAACTAGAAAACTAATGAATATGCACAATGCACTGCACCCAAAAGACGACACGGACAGACTCTACGCGAAAAGAAATGAAGGAGGTAGAGGACTGGTAAGTATAGAAGACTGTGTGGAAGACACCAAAAAAGAGCTGGAGAAATATGTAACCCAGAACACGGAAAGACTGATCACCACAGCAAGAGACACCAGCCCAACAAACAACCCCAGAAGCACTGAACCCAGAAACAAAAAGACAAGAAAGGAAAAGTGGGAAGAAAAACAACTACATGGACGCTTTATAAGACTCACAAGCGATGAAACCAATGAAAACAGCTGGGCATGGCTAAGAAAAAGAAACCTGAACAGAGAAACGGAATCTCTGCTGACGGCCGCACAGAACAATGCGATTAGGACAAACTTTATTAAAGCAAAGATAGATAAAACCCAGGAAAACAGCTAATGCAGATTGTGTGGACAAAGAGACGAAACGATAAATCATATAATAAGTGAATGCAGCAAGCTAGCACAAAGGGAATACAAGAACAGACATGACAGCATGGGGAAAGAAGTACACCGGGAAATGTGCAAACAACTGAATTTCGAATATGCAAGAAAACGGTACAAACACAAACCAGAAACTGTACTAGAAAACGAAAAACACAAAATCATATGGGATATGAATGTACAAACAGACAAACCCATAACAGCAAGGAGACCGGATATGATAATAATCAACAAGAAAGAAAAATCCTGCAAAATCGTGGACTTTGCCGTTCCAGCAGACCACAGAGTGAAGATCAAAGAGACGGAAAACGGAAGCAAATATACTGAACTTGCCAGAGAATTGAAAGGAATATGGAACATGAAGAAAGTCAGTATAACACCAATAATCATAGGAGCACTAGGAACAGTCCCCAAAAACATGGAGAAAAGACTAGGAGAAATAGGAATCAAAGGGATAACTGAGACCATACAAAGGACAGTAATGATCAAAACAGCTACACTCCTGAGAAATGTCCTCGAATGCGGAAACCAACCTACATAAGCAACGAATTGAGAACAAACACATGGAAGCACAAATCAACAGAACCGGGGAAAATACAACCGCACGAGAGAGGCGCAAGCATAGGCTGACGCCACGAAAATTATGGACAGAGGGTCGAGGAGGGAAAGCGCAAAACCAGACCTCCACTGGAAGAGCGCGGACAGCTCTGGGACCTTGGGAAGGCTTGTTGCCACTCGGGCCCCAGAGGGGACCAATGGCCCTTATCAGCGGGAAATCGTTGGTAGGTGGCTGTTGCGATTACCGCAAGGTCATCAGCGGTGATGAACGAAAAGAGGTGGAGCATACTGGAGGCCTGAGGAGACTTGTTGTCACTCAGACTCCAGGGAATACCACAGGTTGTCGGCAGTGGGTGACCACTGACGATGACCAGTGTGATAACTGCTAGTGAGTAAATAATAATAACAATAATTACTATAATAATGATAATAATAACAATGATAACAATAATAATAACAAAAATAATAATAATAACAATAATAATAAACATAATAATAACAATAAAACAATAATAATAACAACAATAATGATAATACTTACAATAATACTAACAATAATAAAAATCATTGAATGCGGAAACCAATCAAGATAAGCTACGAAGGGTCACATGGAATCTACTACAGGAAGAAAACAAAACCACAGAAAGAACTCATCACAAACAAAGGAAAAGAAAATGCAAGACACATCACTTTATACGCCCTCCCCCTCCCCCCCCCCCCAAAAAAAAAATTACACCGGCCTCAACTGACACGACACAAAAATGAACCAATGAACGGAAATAGCAAGAAATATCGTCAGCTCCTCCGCCACCACTCCCAGAAAAAAATGCTTCCAGCTAAGGCTGGCACCCCACAAAATATTTGCATAGGATCAAGGGAATCAAGCATGAGAAGACCTAGGAGGCACAGCACAAACTAGACCTCAACTGGAAGTGCGGAGAGTGCTGGGACTTTCGGGAGGCGTGTTACCTCCAAAATCCCAAAGAGGACAAATGGTCCTTGCCAGCGAGGACTCGGTGGTAAGCGGTTGTTGCGATACTGCAAGTCTATTTGCGGTGGCTGTCGAAAAAAGGTGGAGAATACTGGAAATCTGGTGAGACTTGTTGTCACTCAGACTCTAGGGCATACCACCGGTTGTCGGTGAGCGATCACTGATGATCTGTGTGAGAACTCCTAGTTAGTACGAATGATAATAATAATAACAATTATAATAATACTACAAATAATAATATAGATGCCAAAATTATATGTATAAAAAACAATATGGCTAAAACGACGAAAAAAGGGAAGCTTGATCAAATATAACGAAATAATAATAAAAAGAAGAAGGATAAAGATAAAATAAGAATACGGAGAATGTAGTATAATAAAAGAAGAATATAGATAAATAGTAGAAAGAGAAGAAGAAGATGGAGAAAAAGAAGAAGAAGAAGAAGATGAAGAAAAAAGATGAAAAGAATATAGATAAACACAAGCAGAAGAGCAAGAAAAGGAATAACATTACTAATAATGATAAACATAATAATAAGAAGATGAAGAAGAAGAAATAATGAAGTAGAACAAGAAGAATACAAATAATAATGATAATAATAATAATATTTAATATAATAATAATAATAATAATAATAATAATAATAATAATAATAATAATAATAATAATACATGAGAAGAAGAAAAATAAAAAGAAGGAGATGAACAATAATTAGAATACAAAAAGAAATAAGAATATTATTGATCAAAAAACGAAGAAAAAGAGGAATATGGATGAGCAAAAAATGAGGAGTATATGGATAAAAGGAAGCAGAATGACAAAGAAGAGGAATAATAATAATAATAACAATAATAATAATAATAATCATAATAACAATAATAATAATCATAATAACAATAATAATAATCATAATAACAATAATAATAATCATAATAACAATAATAATAATAATCATAATAACAATAATAATAATCATAATAACAATAATAATAATCATAATAACAATAATAATAATCATAATAACAATAATAATAATAATAATAATAATAATAATAATAATAATAATAATAATAAATAGAAGTAAAAGAAAACTAAATATAAAAGATAAAAGAAGGACGAAAAAAGAATATTGATAAGTAGAAGTAGAAAAAAAATAAAAAGAATAGAAATATTGCTGATAGAAAAAGAAGGGCGAAAAGAAGATGCATATAGATAATAGAAGGATTATGAAGAAGGGCGAGAGGAAAAAGTAGAAGAAGAAGAAGAAGAAGAAGAAGAAGAAGAAAAAGAGTAGAAAGAATCAAGAAACGCGGTCGTTGTAAATAGAATGACGTTGTCTTTGGCTTTGGAAATGTTGTTTACTGATCAGAAGGCTTAGAGTCGGCGTTCCCTCTTATTGGTAAGCCGTTTTCCAATTCTCTCGGTGCCTGTTAGGAGATACGTGCTTAGTGAACATAATATAAGCGGCTGTCACATGAAACGGACGTTCGACACGTCTCTACCATTTTGCTGGGTGAGCTCCACCTTCCGATCACCGTCATTTCCCGTCTCCTCCCTTTCATTATGACTCGTACCTTTTGCCAAACAGCTGTCAGCCAGCGATTTCTCCAAAACAAACAGTTGTTCTCTTCCAGAATGAATCCTATGGGCGCACCCTCCCGATTATTAGTATTAGAAGTATTGCTATTATTTACACACAATGAGCTCTCGTACAAGTTATTATCAGTGATTGCTCACTGGCGACAACACGTCGGAATACAGTGTAGTATATATTCTCGGTCAGTGAGGAGTAAACAATCTGAGATCGAGGAAATTTTTATTTTTGTTCCAGTATCTAGTGCCCCTTTTTGGGGAGCTGTATTTAAAACCACACTAAACACCGACTTTGTGTCTAAGTCTTCCCACGTACGTGGCAAGGACATAAGAACAACGGGGTATGTTTCCTGGATTCTGAGTGACAAAAAGTATCCCCAAATTGCCCGTAATCTTCGTTTCTTACGCAAACGGTCATAAAGCACTTTGGATTCTCGCATAAGCTGTTTACTATTGACGGATGTTATATTTCTCTGGTATTTGAGTGTCAAGCAGACTCCTAAAGTACTCTCCGTACCCTTTCAGTTTAGGTCCGCAGAGTGTTCGCCCATCTCGGTCTATTAACCATTCCTGACCCTTACAGAACGTGTGTGGGGCATCAAAAGTTGCCGGTGTCATCCAATGTCTGTGTAATTGTGTGTGTGTGCGTGCGCCTCGCGTTTGGGTTTTAAATCTCAACAGTTTCATTACACTTAATTTAAATTCAAACAAACATACATAACATACTGAGCAAATAACGCGTCCCAACGAGAGTGTCATGTGACTTCACATTTCCAAAACAGATGACAACAGAAGCTGAAGAGAGCCGGATGGCTAAGACTTTCCGAGCTTGAAACCGACGGTACGAATGTTGTACTCATTTTTCTGTACCAATATATATATATATATATATATATATATATATATATATATATATAGTTAAGATATTTCACCACAAACAAAGCAGGACGTCACTGTAGACGTAAGGCGCTACTGAGAATTATGGAGAATGGTTTAGGGTGTCCTCTTCAGTAGGGATCTGTGGAGTGAGATGGATGTTTACATTAGTTATAAACCTCTGCATGTGAGAAACGTCGGGGAAACAGGGGGCAGGACGGAGTTCTAGAAGCCGGCAGCACGAGGAATGAAACTGCTAGAGGAGAAGTCTGTCCGGCATCTTAGCACACGTACAATGAATCGATGGGACATAGCTGATTTTCGAGTTGTTCTAGTGTATTTGTGTCGTAGGGTCCCTATATATATATATATATATATATATATATATATATATATATATATATATATATATATATATATAGAGAGAGAGAGAGAGAGAGAGAGAGATTAGTAGGTATGTAAGTGTGTGTGTGTGGTAAAAAGACAAAAGGAAAACAAAATAAATGCTAGAAACATCATAAAAACGATAGATTTTACCAGTTTCGTTCAAATCAACAAACGACTTCAGAAAAAGTGATTCTTTTAAAAGTTATTGAATAATTGCAAAACGTAGTGAAAAGAAAAAGAAGCGCAGACAATAGTATGTTCGTGGCACATATTTTGTATGTGTATGCAAACGCGTGCGGTTAATGCGTAATTATAATAACAGGAGTGAAAAACAAGCAATATATCTAGCCACTTCATTATTTACTAAATTATATATATATATATATATATATATATATATATATATATATATATATAACGATATATACGAATACTTTTCTGCGAACAGATTAGTTTTCACGTAAAATAACAAAATGTGAAATTAAATTAAACCATATTTGTTTCTTTATCAATATTATTGTTCGCAATTTTGTTATCTATCATGCTAGCCAATAACATTGTTTGAAGCATGAATACGGAGGAAATACCCGTTTTGCATTTTTTCCTTGTGACCATGAGTTGAGTATGAGTAGATGTGACAGAGTAGGATAAAAATCAGACAACATAAAATTGTTGATCAGGATTAAATATTCAAATCCATGAAATTAAGTTAATGTAACGTTTTTCTTCACAAACAAAATGTTAACCACAAACAAATAATATGTCTTAATCACTGAAGTTACATACATTTTCACATGGCTTTTAGTTATAAGGCTTACTCGGTCAACAGTACAAGGGACACCTCAGTCTAATGTACATATACAGTAAGATGAAAATAAACACGAATACTCTCCAACAATACTTTCTGAAAGTATATTTCCCTCGCCTTGAACTTCATTTCGGTCTTAGAGAATGTAATAAGTCAACACCTGGGTGGATATCGAAATTGCGATTCGGTTAATTTTCCAACACTATTACCAGGTAATTGTTGACAACGTAATCGATAGGATCTGAACTAATAGTTATATGCATCATGACAATCAGCCATCCCTTCTATTTTTTGATCGATGATTCTTAACCTGTCTTCCACCACAGCGGATTCTATACTAAAATACTATAGTAAACCAAGTATTTCTATTCTAATAACGACTTTTTCGAATACTGTTAAAATATATGTATATGATATATTTTTCCGTAATATAATAAAGAAAATAATCTCATTTTACAGAAATAATAAGATATATATATATATATATATATATATATATGTATATATATATGTATATATATATATATATATATGTATATATATATATATGTATATATATATATATATATGTATATATATATATATATATATATGTATATATATATATGTATATATATATATGTATATATATATATATATATATATGTGTATATATATATATATATATATATATATATATATATATATATATATATATATATATATATACAATACGCACTAACGTAAGAAAAAAACGTGTCTAACATGTATAATCTACTCAATTTCTTTCTCCGGTCGTTTAGCCTACTCTATCATGTTCGATCTACTCTAAACAAAAAGGAAGAGTATATCACATAAATGTGCGAACTCAACAGTTTTCATTAATTAAAATGATTTCGGATTCTTCGAAATAAAAATAGATTGCGAGTAGGTGTGAAATAGCCGATTCTAATAATACCAGCACACATAACTATTAAAGTGGTAAGACCAAAGACATTTCAACAGCCCGCAGGACAAGACAGTGAATCGCGTTCATCTTCCGGTCTTTACACACTGACAAAGCATGCACACGCACACTGCTTTCTGAACACAGACACATATTAACACACCAATAAGGACCGCACACACTCAATGTCTGATTCACTTACCTACACGCATATTCACGCTGAGAGAAACAAATAGTATATATATACATATATATATATATATATATATATATATATATATATATATATATATATTTCTGACACTCGAGTCTACTCTCACTTTACGCTATCTCAATATCAAGATATTGCATATTCTAAAATAGTTTTGACATAATTTGTTCTACATAATCAGATTAATGAAATTATACTTTTTTACGGAAACAATTGTGATAATTTCCAGAGGCCAGTTCCGGTTCATGTTAAAATATAATCGGCCATGCATTTTCCTTCTAATAAAAAGTCATGAATATTTTAAATCGTATTTGTATAATTTATCTTTACGTTACCTGATTACTGAAATCATATTGTTAGACAGTACAGTTGCCAGGGGCTAATGACGGCTTATAAAAATATAGTCGACCTATTAATTTTGTTTGAATTAAATAATTAATTAGTATCTCTATTTTTATAAAGTAAGGAAAGGTTATATGTTTATATATTTATATGTACAGGATTGACTTTTAAATAAAATATTTACTATTAAAAATTCTGAAACACATCTGCGATACGGAAGTAGTAGTTTAATAGTTCTATGCAAATTATCCCACAAAAGGAGGTAAATCTCTTCGTGAAAATAAACATAACTTCGATTTTGTCTAAGTTTAAGAGTAGCTATAAAATAGACCATCATCAATAAAATATCCCATGAATTAAATTATTTTGTAGGTATTTACAGGTTATTACACTAAATTATATGGGCGTAACTTGACTTTAGAAAATTCCAATGTGTCAGATTTACATTGAGTTCTATCCGTTGTCAGTTAACGCTCATTAAGCAAGGTTCAATGAATTTCAATGAATGTGTTGACCCCTTACACTTAAGACTTTAGATTTAGACATTTGTTTTATATCAATTCATCAATTAACAAAATAAAAATGGAATTTAATTATTACAAAATAAAAAATAAAATTAATTACTTTATATTAAAAACCAAAACCAAACAAAGATTCGAAAGTAAAACATCACACAGAAACCAATAAAAATATTTAAAAATTCAAAATATAGCATCAAAACTAATAGTTAATTAATAACCATACAATACCTGTTATTTATCAAATATTACAAACATATTTCTCAACACTACATTAGTATACAACACATTATTTTAAAATTGATTAATTTTTATTCTCTGCGGGACTGGTTTGCTCGAATCCTACTTTCTGGCATCCACTTTGGTGAATTCTTTATAGAGACGGAGGTTTCCTTTGGTCTTTATTATTTTTAACAAAAGAAAGATTTTCTAAAAATATTAAATATATGATTTTTAATAATCATACGGACAACACACCCAGCCAACATGCTTTTATGTAATATTTTAAGAAATAAACAAATAGTATATATATATATATATATACATATATACATATATATATATATATATATATATATACATATGTGTGGGTGTGTATTTCATGTATCCACATGAAATGTTTTAAGGAAATACAATCTTTCATGTGTTAATTTTCAGTATTTACTTCAACAGTGTTAACTACGTGAGTAGAGCAAGGTAGTAAGTTATATAAATGTATGTATGGGAATCACGCTTTACAGAGGCTTTCGCGTCTCATCCCCGTATATATATATCTATATATATATCTATATATATATATATATATATATATGTATGTATATATATATATATCTATATATATATATATATATATATATATATATATATATATATATAATAGTTCCATATTACCTTACATTTTTTTTTTTTAAGTTCATCGTGTATTATTATTTTGAATTCGTTCAAGACGGAAGCGTTTTTCGGGATTTCTATTTGTTTTCTCGCTTCCGTTGAACATTTAATATAGGACAAGCGAACGCTAAGAAAAGGAACGTTTTTACTCGCTAACATTTCTTTGACGAGACGGATTTATATTTTTAGTATTCAAATATTTAGAATGGAAGATTTTACTAGTTGTGACTTCAAGGCGTTCCTTCTTGTATATTTACTTGGAATTAGTGTGTGTTTTCTTTTTGTTAATTTCGTAAATTAATCATTTTTCCGAAGAAGGTGATTAAGTGTGTCATGGATAAATACAGAATCACGTTTCTTTTCCACACTATTATTTTAATTATGTAATAGAAATATACAAAGTAAGGCTGATTTTAAATTAAACCACTGCTCTTTTACGGATATAAATACAACCGAATGAATTAGCTCATAGAAAGAATTAACTAGAATAATAGTTTATCTTTAGAATATAAACAACTAAGAAATTGCTATTCAGAATAAACTATTTATTTTGTAGAAACATGTATTGATGACAAATATCGATGACCCGACTAAATTAACGTTATTACATTGAATAGTTGCATTTGGACGGATTAAAAACTATAACGATTTATTTTTTTAAAAAAATGAATGCAAAATTTCATCGTCAAAAGTCCTTGCTCAGCTTTGGTTCTGTTCAGTCTCAGGCAATTCCCGAGTCATCCATTTCCTGAGTGCGACAATCATTTCACCTTGTTGCAGAATACGATAGATAATTGTATGTTTTGAGTAAAAACTTTATTCGAATCTATGACCTGACACTGCAGTGTTTTTCTTAAGTAATTCCACAGCGATATATTACTCAAATTAAGTGGGTGCGCTGTTTGGTGGGTATCTTTATGTTTTAGAATTGTGTAAACTATTTTCTGTACATTTTATCGATTCAGAAATTCTTCCTTGTGAGCTGAATAAATATTTGTTTACCTTATTCAGTTCCAGAGTTGCGTTTTTAAACTGCTTACGTGATTATTCGTTACACCGTAGGGTTCTAGGTTCATTCATAATTTTAGAGTCTAAAAAACACCCAATGTTCATGAATTTACTCACGTTTTGACGTGTGTGGTTTTACTTACCTTTGCGGGGGTATATGTTGTTATTTACTTGTTTATCTTCTGCTGCAATGCAGGTTTCGTTGCTGCTGGCTTTTATCTCTCGGCCGTTGATCGATAACATCATGGACACCGGATTTGGTTTTAAATAAGTTTTATTGAACATAGAACAAACAGACACACATCAACCGTTTGCGCACTAAATATAAATAGAGAGAGAAAGAGAAAGAGTGAGAGAGAGACAGAGAGAGAGAGAGAGACAGAGAGAGAGCGAGAGAGAGAAATACTTGATTGTAGAGAAAGAAACGTGTATCATATCAGTCAAGACATTTTTGGCTACACTGCACCCCCCCCCTCCACGGCCGCCTGCCGTACTGGAAAAGGACCGCCCTTTTTACGCGGCTTGATCGTCGGCTGGTCTTAGGTTAAAGAAACAGACTGCTCTCAAAAGTGAATTGACATGATTTCCTCGACTTCCGCTACTCGGTCACGTAACCTTTAGGGCTCCCTTCCCCGGTGGCCCCTTTTGTTATCTAATAGAAGAGCATACAAGTTTGCAGTGGAATTCAATTCGCTATTCTTTAGTTCGAATATATTATGATGTCCATGTATTGTACTGACAATTCGCCAGCACATTCTTCTTTTAGATTTTTGGCGAGTGGACGCGCAAGTTAGTTGTGTAAAATAAAACATGAAAGGTCAGCCGTTATCAGCTTGATAAATTCTCAGGTAAGAATTACTAAACTTAATATATAATAGAAACTGATAACACATCACATGGCTCAAAACGAGGGTGTGAGAGAGAAGAAGACAGTCCTTGTGAGAGCTCGACGCACAGAGACGAGTAAAACAAATATTATAAGTAGTGATTCGGCTTCTGTGGAGAATCCGATTGTAACATTTTATTTCGTACTCTGAAATCCAATGTTGCAAACACTATATTTATTACTGACGGAGATTTTACTTGGTAGATTTCGTGTTTCTGGCGATGTCGGTTATGCTGCAGTATCAACATGAGACCAATGAATTCCTAGTGTGGGGGGTCTGAACACGAAGTATGGCATGCCTTTATTTTCTTATTTACTATCGTGACAAAGGAGCAGACATCGCTCTGGAAATTTGAAGAAAAGAAATGAATGGAAACTCTCAAAAGTAAATTTGAAAGAAAATAATAATTTTATACAAACTGCTAAACATTCATTCCGATATATACAACCTTTTTTAAAATTTTATTTGGTGGGAGGTTGTCACTGTCTTGATGCAGTGTGAAGGTTTATTTTTAAGCCAAGATTTAATCTAACCTTTAACAAAAAAAGGTTCAGTTTTGTTTGAATGTTATGAAATTATATTTATTGAAATTTAGTTTCGTAATGGG
>OY744535.1:77897140-77922140 GCA_963556195.1 Sepiola atlantica
AGGCAAGAATATACTGAAAATTCCTCGTTTTTGCAAGATTTGCTTGAATATTGGTGTGTAAACCAAATAATTTTAGCATTTAAAATCAGGGAATGTCCTTTTATTTTATAAAAATGATATTAATTAAAGAAATCTTCAAATTGAAAATGTGCCCCCCTCATTTTAAGTATCTGCTTTTGTAAACTACCTTTTAACGTTATGAATTAAACAGTAATATTTGAATACCTAAAAAAATGATTTTTTTTCTTTTATAAGTGAAAAGATAACAAGCAAAGAAATAAGGAAAAACCTAACACTATTTTAATAGGGCTTAATATAGACAGTCAAATTGCTCCATATAAGACCCCTTAGACAAAAATACTGGTCTCAATTTCTGACTCAAAACTTTGGCTGTAATGTGTTGATGCCTTGCTTCAAAACCATATACAGTTTGTGAAGCTTCTGTTATTAACTTAACTGCCCGTTCCACGCCCTGAGAATGTGAGGGCAAATCTGGCAAGTCAAGCTTGGTTCCATTCATCAACGATTCTCGAAGTTCAGATTCAGTAAAATCTTCCGTCATTGGTGGTTCAAAAATGCAGCATAATTTTAAATCTATTAATTGTGTCCAATGTGTGGCTTTAAAATTAATAGGTGGTATTCTTTTTAATCTTTTTTTGGTTGACTCTTCACTCCTGAAAAAACAAATTAATTAATTGAATTATTAAAAAATTCCAATCTGTACTGCTTTAATAATTATGGTGAAATTAGATAAAATCTTTAAAAATCATTCTATGAATTGGAATTAATAATTGAGTCAGAGATATATGAATAAATATTACTTACCTAATGGCCAAAATTATTTTTAAAGCTTCTTCTCTTACTTCAATCTCCTCAGGTTTAACCATGGAATATAGAAAGTTTTCAGGCAGTAAACAAAATATATTACCTTGTATATTTCTAAATGTGATATCTTGGATTTCCTGAGGCTGCTCCTTAATCCTCTGGATCATATTAAAAATGTGCACTTGCTGATTGTGGAATTTACTATTTCTTTTAATTTCAAACCAAGAAGTGGCATACACATTTACAATAAAATTTACTACATAGTGTAGTTTTGTTGTGTGCCGTTATGGGTATGCACCACGAGTCCATAAACACATGAGCCTGATGGGCAAAGTTAACCATCTTGTTTGGTGTAAAGGACCAATTTTCCAGGAGGCATATCTAGAATCAACCTTAGCTCTAGAAATACCTACTGTGTATTCATAAAGGTATCTTTGGTCAGAACTAAGATCATGTATTTCATCAATTTTAAAAATTGACTCTAGAGGATTGCTAATAGTGGAAAATGATATTTGGGGTAAATCATGGCAATCATTTGAGCATAATTTCCCCAGAGGGCCACTGAATGTTGTAGGGCTCTTTGCGCAACCATGTATGTTTTTAAAAAGGGCTCTGAAATGGTAGTTCATTATGATGCAAAGAGCAACCAATTGTGTGAAGATTTTTAAAAAGTTTTGTTTCTAAAATTGCAACCATTCCACTTTCGCAACCTGTGTTAGTATATATGTTGTCAACAAGTATAGCCTTGATACTGTTCTCACTGTGGAATTCATGCAAAACATCCACCACTTGATCTGCATGAACAGCACCTGTTCCACCACTATTAGGAAGAACTCTATGTGTCAGATATTTACTTTCACATGGTGTTTCTTTTGTAAAAGTTAAATGGTGTTCTAGTCCCTTAGTTTTTTTCCTAATTCTCTGTCTATTTTCATCCACAATTTCCTTATACATCAATGTGTCCTTATCCATTCTCCCATCAACTCCAATACATATAATATTTTTGGTGGGGTAAAAACCCCTGGCTGAAATAGTTTTATTTATCTACCTCCAACAAAATAAGATGTGACACAAGGTCAGGAAAGAGGGATTAGATAAGCCTGCGCTATAGAGGTGAGCACTCTGGCCATTAAAAAATTGACTGGGCAGCCCCGTCGGCATTCCCCTGTAGGAGCGCCTCAGACAGTTAGCAATAAACTTACTCCTCCCCAAAGAGGGAAGGCAAAGCCTGGGAGGGTACACCTCCTAGAATTGCACAGGACGGACAAGCTTCAATAGACGGGCGTAAATCCAGACCCAAAGGCCCGGACGATACCGGTTAATTTGGTGGGGTAAAAACCCCTGGCTGAACTAGAATTTATTTATCTACCTCCAACAAGGTAAGATTGACACAAGGTCAGGAAAGTGGGATGAGAAACCCAGTGCTCGAGAGGTGAGCACTCTGGTTATTTAAAAATTGCCTGGGCAGCTCCGTCGGCATTCCCCGGTAGGGCCGCCTCAGACAGTAAGCAATAAACTTACTCCTCCCCAAAGAGGGAAGGCAAAACCTGGGAGGTGCCCCTCCTAGAACTGCACAGGACGGACAAGCCCCAATAGACGGGCGTGAATCCAGACTCAAAGGCCCGGACGATACCGGTTTATTTGGTGGGGTAAAAACCCCTGGTTGAACTAGTTTTTATTTATCTAACTCCCACAAGATAAGGTGTGACAAAAGGTCTGGAAAGTGGGATTAGATAAGTCAGCGCTCGACAATTCAATATATATTTGTGATAATTAAATGTGTAAACACAGAATCAACACGTGAATTCAAATTCGCTCGTTGAATTTTCAACCGGTGAATACCATAAAAAATATCCAATCAATAAAACGCCTATGTAAATAAATAATTATTTATATATAAAATTAAATATTATAGTGTTTTATTCCTTTTTAATTTGAATATGTACATTTAATTCCTTAAGAAAAGGAATAATAAACTTTAAAATAGTTGTTATTAAGTAATGTATAACTTTTTTTTTGTTAAAACCCGGGTTTAATTTAAGGCGACACTTCTACCGGTGAAATCTAGACCGTAATAAAAAATCTCGATTTATTTGATCTTAAATTTGCAATGCTCAAATAAATACAAAGTTTTTAAGAAAAATATTTCTTGTGGTAACTTTTGACATTATTTGGAAACTTTCTTCGAGTGCGATTATTTACAGTTTCAAAATCGACCTCCCCTAATATACATATACATATATATATACATATATATATATATATACATATATATATATATACATATATATATATATATATATATATACATATATATATATATAGACATATATATATATATACTTATATATATACATATATATACATATATACATATATATATACATATATATACATATATATATATATACATATATATATATACATATATATATATATATATACATATATATATACATATATATATATATATATATATATATATATATATATATATATATATATATATATATATATACACACACTAGCAAGACCCGTTGCCCGGCGTTGCCCGTAAACATTTGTTCGATCTGTTATATATTCTCTCCTTCGTTATTGTACAAATCTTTCTAGACTACGGCTATTTTTTATTTATGCTGTTACCTTAGAAATATAATAAATGTTGGTGGATTTGAGTCAAATTTAGACCGTACTTGTGTCAAACGTTACTCTCTGCCTTCGTTGGGAGTAAAAAATGAAGGCGTTGCGTAATACCTATTTTAGTAACGTAAATTCCAATTCTGTATTAACCTAAAAAAGTAAAACAAATCTGATATGTGTGTCATTAAAACTTGTTTAATGCAACTATGAGTGTAAAAAAGACTAAACTGTGATTATTTGGTATGCGCCACGTGTATAATATCTATAATGAAAAATGTTCAATGAGAAGTAATATTTTCGCTGAATCGTTCTGTGTACGATGACTCAAAACTACGAATGTACTCTCTGTTGATAGACAAAATTTGTAAGGAATATGCAATTATCAATAATTGCAAAACACCGAATGTGCTTACGGTTTAAAGAATGATGATATATTTAATGTAGCCGCGTGTTCCTTTATAGTTTTAGCGATTATGACACCACAATGAGAACTAAGACTTAACGTGTATAATATTTCATCTGAATATCTTTTTTGTTAATGTTTGGTTTCAACAAAAATATGCGCATGAGGTTGTGTTTATTTTTAATGTTGTATTCTTAAGTAGTTTCTTAATAATCGTGGAAGTGGTGTTGTTATTCTGCGCGTGATGTGTTTGTTGTAGTATATTCCGTTATTCCGTAACCTAATCATGCTATGTGTTCCGAATAGCGGAATGATATTCCCGTAATCTGTACTCGGTGGTGGTTCAGTTTAACTGTTCCGAATTTAATAAAAGGTTGGCGGTATTATGATTGGTAGATACAGTAGATATGTGGCAGTTAGTAAGTATAGTGACTACTATATATATACATATATATACAACACTAATTATAATATCTCAGGATGAAAACGGGTGAACTGCTCATACGGCAATCGCGTCTAATACTAATGGGGGATGCTCAATATTCCAAAATATAGCATGATCATAATAAAACAACATAAACACCAATTGTTATTATTCATATCTGGACACATATCTGTTTATTTCAGAGTATCGGTAAAGCGTCAGCCAGTTCACTTTATTTTCTGATATTTAAGGATATTGCCGGAAATAATATTGACTGTACCGTTATTAGATTTATTAAATACACATATATCAATAAAAGTATAAATACTATTTGTTGTGTTATATGTTTACCACTTTTCTTTCCCTCCCCTTCATACTCTTTTATATATGATGGACTCTCCCGTCGATGTCGACGTATGAGTGCCCCGCCAGGGGCTGCCCGCGCGTGAATTTGTAATTGCAAGGGTTGCGCAATCCTCTACAACCGCTCTCCTGAGTCGGCATTGCTTTATTCCAATGGCAAATAGTGATACAAGACGACTGGAAACAATGCCGAGACAAGCAGAGAGCACATACAACACCTGGTATTCCTAAATTGTCACCCATTTCGCTTAACTTCGGTGATCTAACGGGACCCGGTGTGTCAACGCCATTGTGCCGTATATATATATATATATATATATATATATATATATATATATATATATATATATATAACGGTTTAAACAGTCAACATTTTAAATCTCTCATATGTGTAGAACGCCAATACGCTCTCATGTACATTTCAACTTTACAGACGCTTTTTCAAGTTATAAACTACTCGCCGTTATAATTCAAAAATGAGCACAACTGTAAAGTCATAATTTTTAAAGACACTAAAACTAGTACCGCCTGTAGATGATTTGACGATTCAAATCGAAAGTACTTGCAAAAAAGAAAAAAGAATAGAACAAGAATCCCATGGATCATATTTACATCAATTTGACCGAAACATTAGATGGACAATTCGGAAAATTGAAAAAATAAAAGAAAGTCGCATCAAACAAAACCACTCCGTGTTATTTAATAATGTGTGCCTATATATATATATATATATATATATATATATATATATATATATATGAAGCAATCCAACAAAAGATATAAGCGTCAACTAATATCTTTTAATTAGTTAAAACATCCGGATAAAAACTGAAGCTAAATATACTGAATAGAGCTTTAATATTATATGAAATGAAATAATAAAATGAGGTGTCAATCAAATGGTAATAAAATTCAAAGTTCAAGCAAAGTATCTTAACGTCCTTAGCTCATGAGTTTTCAAAGATAAATCTTCTCCTCAGAGGATCATTAGCATAGTGACATCCCTACAGGCAATAAAATTACACTTTGAAATTATATAAAAATATATACAACAATACATAAAAATATATAACATCGAATATATCTACCAATAACATACTTTTTGTTGAATCTATACAATCCATCCAGGTCATATATGTACCCCTACAATTCATTATATATATATATATATATATATATATATATATATATATATATATATATATACATACATATATATATATATACATATATATATATATATATATATATATATATATATATATATGTTTATTAGTAGGAGTAACAATAGTAGTAGTAGTAGTAGTAGTAGTAGTAGTAGTTGTTGTTATATCTCGCTTACCTTCTTTTCAAACTGAGATGGTTGTAGTGAATGTATTCACTCTCAACCTGTATACCTCTCTTACTCTCTACGCCACTAGCTTTATTTCCCGCTTCCTGTATTGGTAAAGAAGGGAAAGAAAACGAACACCGTTGCAACAACAAATAATGCGAATGCATTTTTTACAATTAATTCATTAATCATGATGATGATCATCATATCATGATGACGATGACCATCATATAATGATGATGATGACCATCATCATGTTTTTCCAGTCGATATGTCCTTTCCTATTTGAAACTCTTTCTCTCTCTAGCACTAGTCTCTGCGTGTATCTCTGTTCTGTATCTCTCTTCACCTACCTATATTGTTTTCTCTTTGAATCACCTTTTCCTTATAGCCGACTCCAAATATTCTTCTTTCTGCCTTTACACGTGTATCTATCATGTATTTCTCTCCTACTTCCTCTGTCTATGATTCCCTCTCTCTCTTTCTCTCTCTATCCATTAGAACCGACCCTGTTCCTCGTTTCTCCCTCTCTCCCGATACACACACGCATAGACAACACGCACAAGTATATATATATATATATATATATATATATATATATATATATATATATATATATATATATATATATATATATAAATATATATATATATATATATATATATATAAATATATATATATGTATATATATATAAATATATATATATATGTATATAAACATATATATATACATATATATATATATACATATATATATATATATATATACATATACATATACAAATGTATGTGTACACATATGGGTGTATATATATATAAATACACATATATAAACACATATATATATCTACATATATATATATATATATATGTAGATACACATAAATGAATACATATATATATATATATATATATACATACACATACACATAAACAAATACGTGTATGTATATATATGTATATATACATATATGTATATATATACACGTAAATAAATACATATATATGTATATATACATATATGTATATATATGTATATATATATATATATATATATATATGTATTTATTTATTTGTATATACACATATATATATACACACATATACATACATATACATATATATAAATATATATATATATAAATATATATAAATACATATTTATACATATATATATAAATATATATATAAATACATATTTATACATATATATATATATATATATATATATATATATATATATATACTATCATGCGCCCCGAAAATTACCTTTATATGTCGTTAAAACGAGAACACTTGCTTATCGCAACGAAAGGAATCACGTTTTATCAACTCGGCGGAATACTACTTCTGTACTATTATAATAATGTGTTTCTCTATGTTAGATGTATCACAAGTGCTTGTATATTTTATTGTTCTTGGGTTTCATTCACGGCGAGTCCCGTGTGTGGCGGGCGTCGATAGGAAAATGTGTTAGCGGCAATCTCCGGCTGTCACCAGAGCTCTCGTCTCGTCTCCTTTGATCAAGAATGTCTTTTTGTTCTTGTATTTATATTTATATTTTTTTCTGTGCGTGTTTTCCTTAACGTTGCACACGCTACCGTTCCGAGTTTTGGTCCTTTGTTCCAAGCAAAGCATTTCGCTTCCTGCTTACTTCCTTTCACGTCGCCATCTCTTTTCCTTTGTCATCTACCTGCCTGTTAGCTTTCTGTTTTTTGTTGGTCTTCTTTTTTGTAGTTCTTTGACTAATTTCCTCCTCAGCCAACCATCCACCCCATCACATTTCCCTGCAGCTGCTACTAATACCACCAATAATATTATTACGACGGCTGTTACATCGACGATCAAACTGGCATCGATCAGTATAATCACCAATCGAAGCAAACGTATACATCAAATGAGACCTTATAAGAATAATCTGAAGCATTGCATGGCTTATAGCGGCTACACCCCCGCTTTCATATATATATATATATATATATATATATATATATATATATATATATATATATATATATATATATATATATAGATATATATATATATAGAGAGAGAGAGAGAGAGATAGATATATATGTATATATATAAAGTGGTGTACTAAAAGCGAACTTTTAGGAAAGGTAAAGCCTATTGTGAAAAGTATACAGCTCAATATTCAGGATAGAGCAGGTAGATATGAAGAAGAATGGAAAGGAATTAGAGAAGCAATTCAATTGCTCAGAGCCAGGTACATTTCGCAAAAAGGCAATTTATTTAAGTTAAATTTTCCTTAAGCCAGGCTTTTCAAAGATCAGAATCTTATCATCATCTTTTTACCCTTTGGATTCACTCTATCTTCGCCGCACCTGAAGTTGTGTTTTTTGGAATTTAACCTTGAATCCTCTTTCACCACCTCTCGTGCCTTTTAACGACCTACATATCTACATTTCATTTTCTCCGCTGGACTTTTCGACACCGGACTTTTTAGCAATCGGACATTTGCTTGCATTCGGGCTTAGTTTTGCGATGTGTTTCTTTCCCTACAACTTTTATTTTACTTTTTCAAATTTTAAATCTTGGCCTTTGCCAACTTATCTATCCCAGTGACTTCTACTGATGATAAGATTTTGATCTTTGAAAAGCCTGGCTTAAGGAAAATTTAACTTAAATAAATTGCCTTTTTGCGGAATATACCTTGCTCTGACCAATTGAATTGAAATTTGATTTGGCTATTGCTTCTCTTATTACTTTCCATTCTTCTTTATATATATATATATATATATATATATATATATATATATATATATTATATAGATATATATATTTATATACATATGAATATATAAAATATATATATGTTAATATATATATATATATATATATAAATATACAAATATATATATATTTGTATATATACATATATATATATATATATAAATATATATGTATATAAATATATATATTTATATGTATATATATATGTATAAATATATGTGACAGTTTCCGTTGGCCGAGAGGATATGGCGACTGCTTGCAGATTCAAGGCGGACTTGTGAACCGGGTTGGCGCCTCCAGAAATTGTTACTTTCCTGCACCGATGAGAGCTAGCGTCTGTAAGTATTAATAATTAAATATGTATTTATACTAAGCCCCTTTAAGAAATTAAAGTTGAGCATCTCAGGGATATTAAAAATAGACTCCAATGCAAAGTTTCGAATACGTTCGCCGAACACTCTCGACTAGTCTTCTGTCTGTGCCCGCTTCTTGGTACATATAGATCTTAATTCCCCTTAATAACGTGGCAGTTTCCGTTGGCCGAGTTGATATGGCGACCGTCAGAAAGTCTTACTTTCCTAGACTGATGAGAGCAATAAGCTTGAAACGCTAGCGTATGTAGGTATTAATATTATAATATTTATTAATATATATATATATATATATATATATATATATATATATATATACATATATATATATATATACATATATATATATATATATATATATATATATATATATATATATATATATATATATATATATCCAAGCAAGGCAAACATCAACAGGATAGTAATCAAAATAAGTTCAACCGGGTTCATAAAAAGTGCCCAATATAAAATAGAGCTTTTATATATGAGATCTCAGTTTATAACAGCTGTTTATCGATTATATCGAAATGCCAGTTTCGCAGATTGTGTGCATGTCAGTGAAAATAAAAACAATCATATATATATATATATATATATATATATACGTATGTATGTATATATATGTATATATATATATATATATATATATATATATATATATATATATATATATATATATATATATATATATATATATATATGGTGTGTGTACTTTTATATGAATAAACAAATGCGGAAGTCGGTCCACGTTCTCGTACTAACATTAAAGTTAACACGCCATATGGTAATTTAATTTAACTTTGCACAATATTTCACCATTTAATGTATACTGACTTTAGAAACAGATAGTGTATTTATTATGAATTATTTTGCATTGGTTTTTATTCAGTGATTTAAAGAAAAGAATTCCATCTCACAATATTGTTTAACTTTATTCCAAACTGTCTAGCACCTGTGATTAAATGCTCCTTTTTTAGACAACCCGGCTTAATTTCAACAATGCGACCCAGTTTTAAATTGCAAGTAAAAAAGCAAACATATTTATTGTTTCGTGTTTTTTTCTGTACGTTCATGTTAAAAGATATACACATGTTTATCGAAATTACCAATGTGTTAATGTTTACCGATTTTGCTGAATAAATTAGGTATATTTTGTTTTGTTTTTACAAGTTATAATAATATATATATATGAGGATAAAATGCAGGGTATATCACATAATTAAATGCCGTGAATAACAAGATATGTGAAAAAGACCAACGGAAACAACACATTTTAATACAGGAAAAATAATCAAAACACGAGGAAGTTAACCAGTTTTGTTGGTATCAACGAACGTCGTCAGAAAAAATGACGATTTAAAATGTATTTGATAACGGTAAACACATATATGTATGCATTTATATATATATATGTATATATATATATATATATATATATATATATATATATATATATATATATATTCTAGTATGTATATGTTCTCTCTGGTCGTAATGGTAAACGAACGGATAATGAATTAGGCTAACATATTCCGCTGCCTCACCATGCATCGTGTAACCTAGTAAACTTTACAAATTTCTACAAGAAATAATTGCCCTCTATCTGTTTTAAGACATCTAGTTCATAAGAATACACTAATACATTCCGAAACGAATAATATATAATGTAAATTTATTACTGTGTAAACAGCTGGTTGCTATCTCACATCTACAGTTTAATAGATTTCGATAATCTTTAAAGTTTAGGATTTCTAAATTTCTCATTCAGACATAATCTACACGGGTCGTCTAAATGTCTACATGTACTGGCCTGTCGTATTATTTTCCATTGAATTATTGGTGAGCGTCCATTTTTTTTGAGCTCCCAATAGTGGTTTGATTTTTAAAAATTTTTTTTTATTTTAATACAAATAAGACCATCAGCAAAATTTAAAAAAAGAAGTTATAACTAAACAAAGGAATTCACCATTAAAAGCAGAGAAACATACAACGTCTATAATTAATAAATATATATTTAAATAATACTAAGCCAAACTAGTAGTAATACATTCATGTAAACATTAAGACGATACTTATCCCAAAAGAGACATTTGAGGGAAATAAACGAACGATAGAAGCAGTGATCATCGACACCTGTTCCATTTTTCGAATTGTCTTCTTTTCGTGAGATGCTGATTGTTTTAAATTTATTTTAAAGAAATTTTTCTAAACAGTGAGAGAGTATCGTGTCAATAAAACGATGTTTCATCTCTTGAATCTGTAATGTGTTGTTTTAAGTAAATACTGAAGCCCATCTTTAACTGAAATACAGTTGTATTTCAGATTCCGTGTGTGCTACTGCGCCTGTAAAGCACAAAGTGTTGGGCGATATCAACAGAAAATGATAGACCCTACACTGAAAGGTACGAAATACTAATTAGCAAGACCCTCTGTCGCCGTACATATTTCCTTATTGTATTCCACTTACAAACCCTTCACTATAGATCTTCACACCCTTCTATGAAGGCGATCTCGCAAGTATATTTATAAAGGCACGTGGGCCCCTAACATACATAGAGTAGTATATGTAGATATTGTAAACGTAGTTTAGTTACACACAGATCAACACCAACTTTTCATTAAATCAATCTACTATTTCAAGCTGTGGGTGCACGTGACTTAAGGTATGCATTTAATTAATTCTGATAGTAGACTTTACACATCTTATCGCGTCAACAGTGTAGAATCTGCTTTTGAAAAATCACTGGTGATATAGATTCAAACCACAACAATGGTGAACTTACATGTAGTGTAAGACACTAATAATAACAATTTTTTTTTTACAGAAAAAAAAAACGTTGAAGCGAATGTAAACAGTGCTATCCTTTTTTTGTTCTTAAGTGAGTTTTTTGTTCACCGAAACGAGATTAAAAACTATTCGAATTTTCCTCGTGCTTTGAATTATCTTTCAAATTTCTATTAAAATGCAACTCCCTAAATAAAAATGTTACACTGGAAAAATCAATGAGAATGAAAAGATCGGTTTGCAGAATATCAACTTTGCCTTCTTTTATCTTTTCTTCTTCTTCTTCTTCTTCTTCTTCTTCTTCTCCTTCTTTTTCGTCTTCTTCTTATTATTCTTTCTCACTCTTTCACCTATCCCTCTTTTGTCTTCTTTTTCCTTCTTTGTTCTTCCTACTGTACATATTCTACACCTGTGTATATTTTTTCTTACCGTCTCTCACTTACCCTGGCCCTGCATTTCCTTAAACCTTCTTAATATCCTTACCTTTTTTTATTTTAACACACACAAAGAACATCTGAAAAATATAAAAATAAGAAAAAATATAATTAAACAGACGAATTCTGTTGTTTTTAATAATGTTTGAATAATTATACATATATATATATATATATATATATATATATATATATATATATATATATCACTTCTTTGAATATATATTTCTCATTGGCCTTGCACTGGTGCTGAACTACTCTCTGCATGTATATATATATATTTATATATATATATATATATGACATTGAAGAGACAATATTTATTATTCATAATGAATTTAAGAAATTAAAAAGATGAAAAGGCAGCTCACCGGTTTCGTACCTCGCTCAACAGAGCCAAATATCGAGGTAATGTATAAAAAATATAAAAAGATGCTATGAGAAGTATAGCAACGGGAAGGGGTAAAAAAAAAAAGAAAAAAAAAGAAAAAAGAAAAAAGTTCAATCAAATAGAAACAACATTAAGCCCGAGGAGATGTTCTCTTTGTTTGCAAAGAGAAGGTCTCAAGGACTTAATATAAAACCTACCTTCACTGGTCTTTATACTCGTTGGAACTCATTTTGTCCCACAAAACAAAAATTTAATCTTATTAAGACCCTTACCCATAGGGCCTTAAAGATTTGTTCGAAGACCAAGCTGGATGAAGAAATTAAATTTATTACTAAGACCCTCTGTAACAATGGCTACCCTTTAGACATTGTACAATCTACGATTAAAACAAAAATATTACATTTTTACAAAAGCAAACCAGCTTCTGTAGACAGATGCCCTATTTACCTTCGCCTACTTTGGCTAGGTAACATTAGTGATAGATGCGCCAAACAAATCTCTTTGTCTGTACAACAATGTTATTTTGCTGCGAATACGCGTGTTGTTTTTTCCTCTTGTCCAATCTTGACTTCTATTCGAAAAGATGTCCTCCCCCACTTGATAATAATTCCATTATTTATTTATTTAAATGTAGTTGCAGTATGCACTACGTCGGGATGACGTCACAGAGATTGGACATCCGGGTCAAACAACACGCGCCCACAAAAATTCGCAATGCAAATTATTTACCAACTGACGATTTGAATAATACTTATGGTTCGTCGATAGGTCAACATCTCATAAATAACCGCACATGTGCCTCTAAATTTAGTGTCGACTTATTCTCCATTCTTAGTAAGTTGCACTCCCCTTATCATCTCAAGATCCTAGAAACAATTTATATTAAGTCCTTGAGACCTCTTTGCAAACAAAGAGAACATCTCCTCGGGCTTAATGTTGTTTCTATTTGATTGAACTTTTTTTCTTCTTTTTTTTTAAATTTTTTTTTTACCCCTTTCCCTCGCTATAATTCTCATAGCATCTTTTTATATTTTTTATACATTACCTCGATATTTGGCTCTGTTGAGCGAGGTACGAAACCGGTCAGCTGCCCTTTCATCTTTTTAATTTCTTAAATTCATTATGAATAATAAATATTGTCTCTTCAATGCCATTTTAAAGTTGTGTACGACAAAGAAAATATTTAAATAAAAATACAAGAAAAATACATTTTCTGTGTTATAGAAGTCAGTATGTAAACATTTTAAAAGTTCAACTAACTTTTATCAGGGTTTAATTCGGCCCAAAAAATGAATTACACCGCTTATACTTTCCTTTGATTAAATGTGTAACTATTAATAATCTATTAGGGGTTCCTATCATCCCTTACAAAGTGTGTCACTGGAAACATTTGTCATACAAAGATCAAACCCAACATTTCTCGAACATAATTTTACAAAGAATACAAAGGAAGTAATATTTATTTAAATTGTTTTGTTTTTAAAGAATCATGTAGGATTAGCATCCGATATGTATACCCATATGTATACCCATGTGTTAAAATTAATATTAGAAATCAAAAAATGTATTACAGAAGATTACAACATTGGTATCATCGGTTTTAAATAAAAAAGTGATCAACAAATGATAACGCCTCTTTTCCTCTCTTCGGCCGTAGCTGTGTGTAATGTATGTAATACATATGAAAATAAATGTTACGCTTTAAACATAGTTTCTCATCATAGAGCACTATTCTCATTATATATATATAAATATATATATATATGTATATATATATATATATATATATATACGTATATATATATATATATATATATATATATATATATATATATATATATATATATATCTCGGCAGCAATTTGTTCATATTACAAATTCAGCTCGTAAGTTGATGATTTCCTGTATATACATCGATGCATATAAGAAAGAAAGAGAGAGTGTGATTTTGAGAAAGTGCTACATAGAGAAAGAGATAAAGGAGATAACACATGATATTTTGCGTAGATACACTATTTCTAATTTCAGAAGAATATGCACATGGAGAGAAGACAAATATCATAACGTATAATGACATCATTTTAATTCATGATACACACAATATATATTGTTTGAGATGCAAAAAATAATTATTTGAATAGAACTGACATGTTCTGTAAATGATTACACATTTTCTTAAAATCAATTCATATCTGGTACATAAGATGTAATTTGAACTAAGAAAAATACAATATCGCAGTTGTTGAAAACACAACATAATAAATCGAATTCAATGGAAAAATCAATGTATTCTTATTATATTATTACATTTTATTCGAAGTTAAATGTCGAAAAAATCAATGTATTCTTATTATATTATTACATTTCATTCGAAGTTAAATGTTGAAAAAAATCAAGGTATTCTTATTATATTATTACATTTTATTCGAAGTTAAATGTTGAAAAAATCAAGGTAGTCTTATTATATTATTACATTTTATTCGAAGTTAAATGTTGAAAAAAATAAATGTATTCTTATTATATTATTACATTTTATTCGAAGTTAAATGTTTTAAAAAATCAATGTATTCTTATTATATTATTACATTTTATTGAAAGTTAAATGTTGAAAAAAATCAAGGTATTCTTATTATATTATTACATGCATTTCGAAGTTTAATGTTGAAAAAAATAAATGCATTCTTATGATATTATTACATATATTTCAAAGTCAAATTAAAAAAAAAAATAATTATTTTATATTATTACATATTTTTTAAATTCAAATTTTAGTAAAAAAATAAATGCATTCTTATAATAGTATTATTTCAAAGTAAAATGTTGAAAAATCAATGTATACTTATGATATGATTACACATTGCTACAAAGTCAAACGTAGAAGAAGACTACAGTATATCAATGCATATATTTCAAAGTCACATGTAGAATAACAAGTATTTTTATTATATTATGACATATAATTCAAAGTCAAATATTAAAAAAAAACAAATGTATTCTTGACAGTATTACATATATTCCAAAGTCAAATATAGAAGAACAAGTATTCTTGACATTATTGACATTATTGACATTATTGACAAAGTCAAATGTTTAGAAAAATGTATACTTGAGATATTATTACATATATTTATAAAGTCAAATGTAGAAGAAAAATAAAGTATTCTTATTATATTTTTACATATATTTCAAAGTCAAATGTTAAAAAAATAAATGTATTCTTTTTTATTATTACATATATTTCAAAGTCACATGTTGATAAAATAAATGTATTCTAATGATAGTATTACATACATTTTCAAAGCCAACTGTCGAAAAAATAAATGTATTCTTTAAATATTATTACATATATTTCAAAGTCACATGTTAAAAAAATGAATTTTTATGATATTATTTAATATATTTAAAAAGTCAAATGTCGAGGAAAATCAAATGTATTCTTATTATAATGTTACATATATTTCAAAGGCATATGTTGAAAAAAATAAATGTATTCTCATGATGCGATCATATATATTTACAAAGTCAAAGGCCGAAGAAAAATAAATGCATTTTTAATATATTATTGCATATATTTTCAAAGCCAAATGTTAGAAAAAATATTGATAGAAATTTTACCGGCACTCTTAATTGTATTTTTACACAAACGTAGCTTTGAATTCTGAATTTAAAATTATGATATAATAACCATATCTGCCAATTTATGAAACAAGACAGTTGTCCCCTAATTTTACTATATAAATTGCTCCTGAATTAATGCATTCCTCTGTGACTATTTTATTGAAATTAACTAATAATAGGATTGTTGGTGATTTATAGAAACACGCGATTGCTGGTTTTATTATATATTTCGCCATTCATGTAAATATATGACATTGCACAAGAATATGAAATTAAATACAAAAAGTATACTTTGTGAATGCTGCAGATGTACAAGTGTTTGAAAAAAAACGTCCTTCATAATTTTATTCAGCCTAAATGCTTATTGATTTTTTTGTATATCACTTGTCTCTAAAAAAATCGTCAAAAGAAGTCACTAAATTTATTTTACCAAGTAGCAAGTTCGTAAAACAACGTCTAATCGTGTAAAAAGTAAAAATACCTTCTATAAAAGTGATATAAAAAGATTCGAGTAATAACAACAAATATTTGATTATTAGTAATACATATAATTCGTTTTATTTTCTCATGTGTTAATAATTAAAGGAATGGGGCAAAAAGTATTACATTTGAAAATGTAGTTTATTTTTTAAAAATATGTATTACCTAATATATAACAAGTAATAGTTTTTAATAAACACTGCTTGTAATTTGTAGTTTCGAATCCAGAAGCCGTCAGCAGTATATTCATTTTCTTTAAACCAAATATTAATCCAAAAATTATTACATTTGCTTCTTTAAAAGCGAACGCTCTGATGAAAATGGATACACTTTTCTGTAAAACTATAATACAAAGTTATTTCCCTTAGAAATTAACACTTTTTGTAGCTTAATATAATATACCGATATATTGCGATATACTTCTCTATCATCTCGTAAGATATAACAACGGGCGAAACGACTGAGGCGTCATATATAACATATCAATGACTAATGAGATTCGAGTTACATGGTAGACCGGTCAACTCTTTAGAGTTACATAGACATATTTTAATCATTAGAAACCAAGCTTGTATATAATTATATATATATATATATATATATATATATATATATATATATATATATATATATGGTCTCTAAATTTATGTCGCAACTCTGTTTGTTTTTTTTTCGGCAAAAACACAGTACTTTAATTAATGTATATATATATTTCAAAAGCCAACTTATCCATCTGTATTTCTCCTCTGATGATAAGATTTCGATCTTTGAAAAGCCTTGGCTTAAGGAAAGAATAATAAAAACTAGTTTATTACTGAATACACCTTGCATTGAACAATTGAAATTTGAAATAAATTTGGACAATCGTCGCATATTTATCACTCTTTTTTCTTCTATCCCTATATCTAATTATTTACGTCTGCGTCGGCACACCAATAAACAGGGACCTAATTTAGTACCAGGAAATAACGTGTGAATCATCTAGTCTAGTAATACGATGGAGATTGCGTCTACGTGTGATTGCAATACAAATAAGGTGGTACTCTCTTCTTATAACCTCTAGCTTCTACAACTATATTTATTATGCTGTTATTTTTATTACAAATAATAATTAATGTATTGGGTATTTCTACAATCGCCATGATTTTTGTTTTTTAATTATAAATTCTATTATATTGAACTCATGGTATGAGTTTCACATTGTTTTCATGAAGCTATGTTTATTCCATGATAAATGCCAGTATACTGAAATCATATGCCCTTAATAGGGTTAAGATAAAAATTCATATACACAAAATGTACAAAAGCAAGGAAATTCCCAAATTGTAACACTTTTATTGTCATTAATTAAGGGTATGACTACATATCAACGAAACCATTTCATTATCACATCACTACAGTATAAATCTCTATGCATGAGTGGATGAAGTGTGTGAGGTGCGCTGAAGTGAAATTTCTACCAGTAAAATGCATAGCCCTGTTGTGCTCGCATACCCTTAATGACAATAAAAGTGTAAACATTTGGGAATTACCTTGCTTTTGTACATTTAGAGTATATGAATTTTCATCTCAACCCTATTAAGGGCAAATAAAAGGGTGTTCATTTACAAAAGGTTTACTTATCGTCTAACAATACGTAGTTTTATTTACAAACAGGTTTCGGTTAACGTATATTTTTAATTAAAAAAGAGTGTTATTAACAAAACCGTTAGTTATTAATATTTGGAAACTTATATATAAGAAAAATACTTAGTTTGATTCATAAAACATGTTATGTAAGCAAAAACAAACACAGATATTCAGAGAACGCATTTAAAAAAGTCGTTTTGCTGCGACATGAAATAATTTTATATAATATTGAAACTAATAATTACAATACATTAAACTGTTCCCTATTTTTAAGTTTTATTTTTTTGTAATTTTTAAAACCGGAAGTCAAAGGAAACATCAGTGTGAATACAAAATTTGGTTATTGCAAATTCTGGTGTTGCTCAAATTAAGTTCATCTGTTCAGCTGTTTTATGTAACACCCATTAATATGTTAAAATAGAATACACAAAGAGAAAAATAGGCATTGAACAAAATCCCCCAAAATCCGTATTTTCTAAAATTATAGAATAATTTTAATGAATTTAATTGTTCAAGATATTGCACCCATTACTAAAATACATACAATTTATGAAAATAAATAATGAACAACAAATGAAAGAATTCAAGACTGAATTTGTTTAGTTAGATATCAGTTGAAAATGTAAAATACTCCTTGCGTGTGTCTCTCTACTCTTTTTATAGAAAAAGTAAAGCAATATTCTGTTTAGTTTTTATTCGTCCAATAGAGAAATAAATAAATATTAAGTGCTTTAAGTAATACTTGATACACGTCTTAACAAAATGTGACACTGCCACATTGTTTTATTATCAATAATGTTGTTATAATTATTATTATTTTATTAATAATTTTAAATTATTATTCTTTTTTTTGTTTATTATTATTTTTTAATCTTTCTTTGTATTATATGTATTAATAAAGTGTTTTTATCAATCTAATATTTTCCGGTCTTGAATTATTTTCAAGATATTTCTTTAATTATGAACATTGATATGAGTTGTAATTTATTATTTAACTAAATAACATTTTAAATATACATTTCTATTTCTAATTTACTGAATGTATTTAATCTGTTTGAAGCTTAGAACGTTATCTTTACACACGCCTTAATATTTTATGTTAACTTGTGATTAAAGTTCATTTTTTGTTAGCCTAATAAGTCCACACTTATCAAGGCCGAAATGCCACTCAAACATAAAAATCTATGCATTTGTTAAGTGGAACGTGAGAAAACTACCGTGAGGATTAGTAACAACGGCTTGAATTGTGAGGAATTTGAATATCTCAGAGAACCTAAACAAAAATGGGTTAAGTGGAACGTGAGAAAACTACCGTGAGGATTAGTAACAACGGCTTGAATTGTGAGGAATTTGAATATCTAAGAGAACCTAAACAAAAATGGGTTTAGTGGAACGTGATAAAACTACCGTGAGGATTAGTAACAACGGCTTGAATTGTGAGGAATTTGAATATCTAAGAGAACCTAAACAAAAATGGGTTTAGTGGAACGTGATAAAACTACCGTGAGGATTAGTAACAACGGCTTGAATTGTGAGGAATTTGAATATCTAAGAGAACCTAAACAAAAATGGGTTTAGTGGAACGTGATAAAACTACCGTGAGGATTAGTAACAACGGCTTGAATTGTGAGGAATTTGAATATCTAAGAGAACCTAAACAAAAATGGGTTAAGTGGAACGTGATAAAACTACCGTGAGGATTAGTAACAACGGCTTGAATTGTGAGGAATTTGAATATCTAAGAGAACCTAAACAAAAATGGGTTTAGTGGAACGTGATAAAACTACCGTGAGGATTAGTAACAACGGCTTGAATTGTGAGGAATTTGAATATCTAAGAGAACCTAAACAAAAATGGGTTTAGTGGAACGTGATAAAACTACCGTGAGGATTAGTAACAACGGCTTGAATTGTGAGGAATTTGAATATCTAAGAGAACCTAAACAAAAATGGGTTAAGTGGAACGTGAGAAAACTACCGTGATGGTTAGTAACGACGGCTTTAATTGTGAGGAATTTGAATATCTAAGAGAGCCTCAACAAAAATGGGTTAAGTGGAACGTGAGAAAACTACCGTGAGGATTAGTAACGAGGGCTTTAATTGTGAGGAATTTGAATATCTAAGAGAGCCTCAACAAAAGTGGGTTAAGTGGAACGTGAGAAAACTACCGTGATGGTAAGTAACGACGGCTTTAATTGTGAGGAATTTGAATATCTAAGAGAGCCTCAACAAAAATGGGTTAAGTGGAACGTGAGAAAACTACCCTGAGGATTAGTAACGAGGGCTTTAATTGTGAGGAATTTGAATATCTAAGAGAACCTAAACAAAAATGTGTTAAGTGGAACGTGAGAAAACTACCGTGATGGTTAGTAACGACGGCTTTAATTGTGAGGAATTTTAATATCTAAGAGAACCTCAACAAAAGTGGGTTAAGTGGAACGTGAGAAAACTACCGTGAGGATTAGTAACGACGGCTTTAATTGGGAGGAATTTGAATATCTAAGAGAGCCTCAACAAAAATGGTTAAGTGGAACGTGAGAAAACTACCGTGAGGATTAGTAACGAGGGCTTTAATTGTGAGGAATTTGAATACCTAAGAGAGCCTCAACAAAAGTGGGTTAAGTGGAACGTGAGAAAACTACCGTGATGGTAAGTAACGACGGCTTTAATTGTGAGGAATTTGAATATCTAAGAGAGCCTCAACAAAAATGGGTTAAGTGGAACGTGAGAAAACTACCCTGAGGATTAGTAACGAGGGCTTTAATTGTGAGGAATTTGAATATCTAAGAGAGCCTCAACAAAAGTGGGTTAAGTGGAACGTGAGAAAACTACCGTGATGGTAAGTAACGACGGCTTTAATTGTGAGGAATTTGAATATCTAAGAGAGCCTCAACAAAAGTGGGTTAAGTGGAACGTGAGAAAACTACTGTGATGGTAAGTAACGACGGCTTTAATTGTGAGGAATTTTAATATCTAAGAGAACCTAAACAAAAATGGGTTAAGTGGAACGTGAGAAAACTACCGTGAGGATTAGTAACGAGGGCTTTAATTGTGAGGAATTTGAATATCTAAGAGAGCCTCAACAAAAATGGGTTAAGTGGAACGTGAGAAAACCACCATGAGGATTACTAACGACGGCTTGAATTGTGAGGAATTTGAATATCTAAGAGAGCTTTAAAAAGGGGTTAAGTGGAACGTGAGAAAACTTCCGTGAGGATTAGTAACGACGGCTTTAATTGTGAGGAATTTGAATATCTAAGAGAGCCACAACAAAAATGGATTAAGTGGAACGTGAGAAAACAACCGACAGCTTTAATTATGAGGAATTCGATTTAGCTTGAACACTCTGTGTTGTAGCCAGCATGGAAGCAGCCAGACGGTTTGTTTATCACATACACATGTAGTTCTAGGAAACTCGCCTCATGGATGCTCTGTATACAGTAGAATTGCCTTTTAAAAACATGTTCATATATATATATATATATATATATATATATATATATATATATATATATATATATATATATTAAGCAACGCTTTCTCGTGAAAGGAATAATGAGTTTCTAGTGTCTCTGAGGGTTGAAAACAAAATTCAATTTTAGAAGTTTGTTTAAGTGAATTACACTCAGTTATATAAATATATTTTATTATATTAATATATTTATTTGAAAAAATCTAGTTATCATTATTAAATCAAAGATATTAGGAGACGCTATTTATCAGATACCAAATAAACTCCGATACGATTTGGGACGTTCGATATTACGAATAAAACATAAGTATACTGAAGAAATATACACAAAATTATATATATAATAAACATTATTAAAGTTAGAACATATATCATGGTAATTTAAATGTATATTAAAATAGTTTAAAACACATAAATGGCGAGAATCCAAGCTCATAAATGAACCCATCTTCGGTGGGGGGGGGGGCACCTGGTAAGTTACTAAAAACGTACGTTAATATATAATAAAAAAGGCTGGGAATATATAGTAGACAATTTTCGAACTTCTTTTACTGTATATTGTAAAACGTTTTATAGTAGCTTACAAGTTGTTCTATTCTAAAATTATTACATGTATTACTTTGAAATGCCCAGAGTTAAGTGCTTCAAATTAGTATACACACTGCTAATAAACAAATCTATGTTCTAATTAAATTATATGATTTGTACATATTTCTTATATATTTTTAACTAATATATACATATATACATCTCTATCTCCCCCTCTTTCTCTTTATATATATATATATATATATATATATATATATATATATATATATATATATATATATATATATATATATATATATATATAAGTGCGTGTATGTGTGCGTGTGGGTGATGGTGTGTGTGTGCCTATCCAGGCATCATCTATTCTTGAAGGCAAGTATTGTTAAATGTGACATACCACTTATGTCTGGATATCCTTTCGTAAATCCTTTCCATTGTGGAAATCACAATCTTAGTTTCTGGGGGAATTGACCGATGAATCTGCTATAGTTTTCATCTGTATCCGAAGTACTTTCAGACCCATCCGGGTCCATCTTCAGGGGAATGACGTGAATCAAATAAATACCATGTGTCAGTATTATAGATTGTTTTGGCGGGAATTATATAATAAGTAGGAAACTATTGTTAGCATTATAGACATTTTACTATATTATTGCTGGTATTGAAGTTAATTTTGTACGTAGGTTTTTTTTTTGTTTCATAAAGAGGGGTTGTAATATATGGAATTTTTGGTGTGTTAGTACTATATTCTAACATTTTTGTATTTTCTACTAAGAGTTTTCTGGATTCGTATCAGGGGCAGCAATGGTCGTTAATTAAGTGTTGTCATCTTTACCATTGCGACTCTAGCTTTATATCAAGTATAAACACATTTTTTTGTGAAATTTCGTACAAAATAAGGTTTTATTTTTTGCATGAAAGAGTAATTATTACAATGGATATATTAACGTTTATATTTGCAAATAGATTATAATGTGTTTCTCAGCAATAATTATTCGCTTCGAACCAATGTCAAATGCTATTTATATCTTAATTAAAAAAATCACATAGTATAACAAAATACTTTTGTCATTTTTTCGTTATTATGTTAATTTCTTTAAATTAATAAAAAACATATCCAGGTTAAACATTATTTAAACTTACGTGAATTTCGAACTCGAGTATTGGCTACGTAAATTCTACTGTTATAGTTGTGTGCACTCTTTTATATGATCAATCACACGTTGTATTTGAAGATAAGAAAACATTATAATTAGGCTTGCAAATATATGCTCCGCCCCGGTCTCATATTTTTTCTAGGCTGCGCTTCAGAAATGAACGCTCACGCGGAAACCGATGGAGTCCCAGTCATATTTCCTGGGTGGGTAGACATTGATTTTCTTTGTTTATGACCAATAATATTTTTAGTTGAAAATAAAGAAAAAAAGAAATTCGACCCTACCCCGATTTTTGTTTTACCCTCCCCCATAAATAGAAATAGTTTTAGTTTAAAAAGAAAGAAAAACAATGTTTGCACCCCTCGTCAATATTTTTTTATCATACCCTCACCATACATAGAAATAGTTTTAGTTAAGAAAAGAAAAAAAAATTTGGACCGCCTTTCCCCAATTTATCTAACTTCCCCCATACATGTAAATATTTTTAATTAAAAAGGAAACAAAAACCTAACCCTAACTCTAACTTCCACTTTGACCTTGACCTTGACCGTAACCCTAACGACGGGGTAAAAAAAATCAAATACAGTGAACACACCGTGTGTGTGTGTTTAATTACCTTTTTTTAATTAAACAATTTAATTCTAAAATCAGTTGTATACTTTTCCACAACCATGTGTTAGTTATTTTGTTGACAGTAAAAAAAAATCACATCTTTTTTTTTAATAAATAAAACATGGAATAATAAAAAACAGTTTGTAAATAAAAGCTGAGTAGCGTATAATGTGTAATACTTAAATTCGGTTGAGGTCGTGAACAACTTATAACATTGGATATGAAAGTATTAAAAATCAAATACAGTAAACACGAATATTTTTTTAATTCTCGGAAAGAAAAAGTTGACCTGAACTAAATTCGTTATAATGTGGGTGTGTGTCTGTGCGTGTTTTTAAATAGTAATTTTTAAATCCATTATTATTTTAATTGAACAATTTGATTCAGTGAATTTGTGTTTGAAAACATCATGGCTTAAGAACATAAGAACATAAGCAAACTAAGAACGTTTTAATAAAACGCTACGGTGAATACCAGCGTTTTGTTTACCTTTTCAATAACGCGCCGTCTTGCGTCCATACTCAATTAACGGACGGAGGGAAGCAATTGAAGGGATTTACCCTGGCTGTTTAATCAGTTTCGTCATGTTATATTATCTACGTAACGCATTTCATGTATGTATATATATATATGAATAACAAAAAAGATAATTATAATTTATAAGTAAGATTATTAGCGGGCAAAATAGCGTAAATACATGTGGACATCTTAGGAACACAATCATGAGTGAATATTTGCGAATACTAATTTATTAGAAGT
>OY744535.1:77929640-77949640 GCA_963556195.1 Sepiola atlantica
CGTATCGAAAATATATAAGTGGTTTATTGATAGATATTGGGCAATGCAGGACCAAGGGATGCCCCCATAGAAATACCGTCGATTTGCTGATACATGGCATTATCAAAACTGAATTCGACAGACATGGTAGCAAACCACATCAGTTCTACGAAGACCTCCTCAGAGATAATAGGACCAACTGAGAAACCACGATATAGAACATCAGCACAAATATCGATGGTTTCTTGTAAGGGAACGCATGTAAATAAACTGCTTATGTCGAAAGAACACATAAAATTATTCGCAGCAGAAATAGGGCAATTGCGTATATATTCAGCAAAAGTGAATGCATCTTTAATACAGTTGGCCGAATATACTTCAAGCACAGGTTGAAGCAATTCAGTCAACCATTTAGCTAACTGATGCTGAACCGACCCGACCATAGAGATAATCGGTCTTACGCGTATAGTTTCCATTCATGTTATCGACGATTAATGTTGATATGCCGGTGTGTGTAGCATGCGGTTACGTGAATAGAGTAGAATGAAAAGTCCACACTCGAAGCGTTGATGAAATGGCAATGATAAAGAGACTATTTTGAAAAACCTAGACAACGCATTTCTTTATGTTTTTTTAATAAAGTATTTGTCTAAAGTATAAGCATCTTTTTTTCTCTTCTTTTTTCGTTTAAACCTTCTTGATTGAGACATATTCATCGCAGTCAAGTGTAAATTTGTCTTGATGTTATCGACAATAATCTTAATATGCCGGTGTGTGTAGCAGGTTGTTACGTGAATAGGGTAGAATTAAAATAGTTAAAGCTCACTATATGTTAAGTATTTTATTCTCAAGAACATATACTAATAAATAATAGGTTAGATTCCATTAACCATATGTTAATTTATTTGTGAAAAGATCATTCATGGATGGAGCGTTTCGTTTACACAAAACATAGAAAGCTATGTGTTATCCGTTAACGTTACGATATATACTACTAGCAAGCATTTAAGAATTATAACTCAATATATGTAGTTTTATAACATAAAAAAGTGTACAAATAATAAATAGTTTTTATTTTAGTAACCATGTCTGCATTCATTTCTTAAAAGTCCAGTGATTGACGGACTGTTTCCTTAACAGTTTAAACAGAAAAATACAGAGTTATATATCCTGATTTTTCAATGAGTTTAACTCATCAGAAGCAAGGACCAAAGCATCTGGTTTAAATATCATGAAACCAAAACAATAAAAAGAACAATTAGGAATTTAAGTGTGTGCTTTTGTCCATGACGTTGTATCATATATATATATATATATATATATATATATATATATATATATATATATATATATATATATATATATATATACATATATATATATATATAATTTTATTAATCTGCACCTGTTTACTTGCATTTTCCTTCTCTAACCCTGGTTGTCTGATCTGTTTGTTTATTTAGCGCTGCATTGTCTTTATTATGAAGGATTCCGAACAGATTGCAATCGATTTCCGTGTAAGCATAAAAGAGGTTAATACTTAATTAGGCGTGAAACTCAATCAAGTGCAAATACGCGAGAAATCAAAGAAATTAAATAAACCAAATATAGTAAAAAGCAGAACAATAATTTACAGGAAAGTAACGAGCTCTTCTATAAAAAAACACACTAGATATTTGCGGGAATGCAAGAAAAAATATCCACCGATGTCAGAATTGTAAAGTGTTATTTTACAAATCATAACATAATTACAGACACTATTCTGAGTGATTATGTCGCATTAAAAAAATCAAACTTTCGAAAGGCGGTTAATAATGTTCAAAGATGTTATTATATGGTAACTCATTTATTATGCAGCTATAAAATAATTTTATATTCATGCATAAAGTGCTTATTCTCGCCGGGTAATCGATTATCGATATGTCTTTTACTTGAACAGAGAGAAATCAATAATTCACCACCTCTAATAGTGTGTCCTGTTAATTACATTTACGTTGAACTCAGGCCCCAAATTAGAAGGTTCAACGACAACGATAGATTACCCTATTTAAGATCTGCTGCTGATGTGTAGGTAATTTAGTCCCTCAAAAAGGGGTCCACAGTTTTAGAGCACACAGGAAAATTTCCTGACACAGGACAGAACATATGCAGAGTCAAATATGTATTTGCAAAAATGTAAAAAATTCATCTAAGAAACTTAGGCACAAAGCAAACACAATTGTGTGAAGTCGGGCTGTCGGTGGTCTTCCTCTGTCTATCCAAATCTAAGCTTGAATCACCTAGATTCCTAACAATACCACATTTAGTCTAACAACTGTCCTACTAAACATATCACTAATGTGTTGTTTATTTTAATGTATCACCATCACCCCTATTACCACCAGGGTGTATGATCACTCCTGGAGAAAAAAATAACCCCTGGTCTCCGTCCACCTTATGTGTGACTGCATTCGTTTTTTGCCATTGTCGGAACTGCTGATTAGCGACACTTTGTATCCATAGTAAGGTATCTACCTACAGTACTCTCGGTGATCTAGCAGAAATCGGTGTGTCAACGTGATACTACCGTAATTGTATATATATATATATATATATGTATATATATATATATATATTTGTTGTGTGTGCATAAATGTATAAGAAATGACCTGGTTATTTCCCTAGGAAACGTAACGAAACTTTTCTATCTAGTTCACGTATTAAAAGTATATTTACGCGAATATATATATATATATATATAAATATTTACACACATATGTACATATTTATACATACATATATATATATATATATATATGTATATATATTGACATTGATACACATGTGTATAACTATATTTATATATACATATATATAATATATATAATATATATTAATAATATATATATATATATATATATATATATGAGAGTATATATATATATACATACAAGCCGCGCGTGCGTGATCCACCTCTGTATGTGACTCGATGTGGCGAGTGTAAAATGCAACAATAAATTTGGGTAATTTGGGGCATTTTTGACACTCCTTTGACATCCTGGGGGACCGAACCTGAATTTATCTGAGGTCAAGGATGCTAATTTTATATTTAGAATGATTGCTCTACATTTTGGCACATTTTCAGAAAAATTGAATGGATGGATCAAACGTTAGAGTAATTTTTGCCATTTTAGGGGCTTTTAACCCCCTGGGGGCTAACCAGATTTTTATTAAAACTTCGGAAAATGTCACTTTCTAACCTGACCAAAGTTACAACTTCATGCAACATTTCAGAGAAATTCAATGGATGGTTGCGGAGAAAAACCGGACGGACGGACATGCCTCAAAACATAAGTCTCACGATTTTATAAATCGGGGGACCAATATATATATATATATATATATATATATATATATATATATATATATATATATATATATATATATATATATATATATATTCATGGGTGTGTGTGTGTATATATGTGTTATAATCAGCGAACAGCATTAGGTAATATAGTGATAAGAGCATCAACAACTTCGGATCGAATCTAGATAATTTTTAGGTTGGATAATCTTGTAGATACACGATGAAGTAGATGTGCATAATCGAGTCGAATTATTGGCTACGCGTGACGAAAAAAATTTAAAAACTAATAATATCAGGAACTGTGCAGAGTGGATTAGGCAAAACTGCGATATAGATGCCAGATTACTCGGCAAAACTGGCATGTACTAATAAGGGAGGAATACTTTCAGAAGATTAGATATAAGACATTGGAATTTGCTAGAAAAAACTACTTTATCGATACATATTGATGCAGTATTTTTCAGCAAATACCACATAGGCTTATACGAGATACGTTGACAGATGTCGGACTTCATCCTACATAATTTATATAAGATGTAGAGTCATCAATGTTGAGTATAAGTCTTTCAGATAAGTTTTGATCATGTGGGAACATTAGAAAACGAGTACATCTTTATCACAAAGTAAACTCGGAGTTCCACAGTTAAAATACGTCATCATTGGTTTATAAACACAAGCGGTTAAGGGACTGCCACTATGAGTACACTTAATGCCAATAATTGATGCGTGTTTTTTGGAAAATATTCTTCCGTTTCGTAAGCGTTCAGTAAGTTCTACATTTAAAAGCTTGCTAATGGCCCCTCAAATAGACATACCTATATCTAAATAGTTTTACAAGTAATACACTCGGGATATTCAAATAACAGTTGTTTTTTTTTGCTTTACGCATTAATTTGTAACGTATTTTCGTTGAAACATTTAATATTTAATACAAGTTGGGAGCCTTTTAAGAACAGAGTGTTATTGTTTACTTTTTTCCGTGAGTCCGTATTACAAAAAACAACCTTCCCCAAAATGTGTAAAATGTTAACAAACAACATATTTGTATTAATACATTTTCCTCCAAATTAATTAATTATTATTAGGGACATTTATTGATTTCAAGCAAATACACTTAGAATATTCGTCAAAACATTTTTCTTTCATTCATGTTAAACACAAATATGTCACAAATACGTAGCTGAATATCAATCTATGTTTCTTCAAACGTTCAACAACTGCATTTGCTCCACATTGTCTTGTGATAGTAATGGTTATGGTCACCAAGAATCAAATAACATTTGCAACAAAAAAATAAACATTATCAAACTTACCACACATTTACAAGCTGCTTATTAATTGACACTGTCAAAGCTTGCAAGTCATCCAACAATAATCAATAAGATTTGTAAGCCATTTTTTCTAATTGTTTAAAGTTAAGACAGTAAATAATTAACACGAGTAGTACTATTTAAATAATTAATACAAGATAGGCATTTGAAATACTCTATATATACAAGAGACGAACGGCCAAAGGACAGTTATTAGATAGACTTATTTGCATATATATCTTTTCATAGCTTAATAACATTACTATTTGATGTTATTTATTTCTAAGTATATTGTTTTATCTTATCTACATATGTGCAATAGGTTCGTCAATAATAATTATAATTAATTAGAATGATTTAATCAAGAAACGTAATAGCTTAAACAAACTATTCGTCGCATCGCTCGCGACGCCGTAAGAAAAAATAGTGATCAATAACAAATTAAAAACACTTTCGCATTTATTCATTAAGATTTACAAAAAAAAACTTTACAACCATTTGCTCTATCTTCATATAAAAATATGCCTTAATGTTATTTTAATCACCAAAATTACTTACACTGAAATGTGTTCTTTTTCTTAATTATTTTGAGATTGATACTCCAATATTTATTTTTTACACTAAATTTATTTTGCTATTATTTTAACACGGGTCTTGCTAGTATCATATATACTAATACGAGCTACGCTGATGCGAGGTAAAATATTTATCTTTCATCATGCTACCTCCTTTAGGATATTAGACGTAATACCATTCAATTTTTTTAGATACTGAACAGCGAAATGCCAATCTATGAATACGAGACCCGTTGGTGTATGCGTGCCCGCTACCTGTTCTGATGATATATTTAAAGTTTTTGTGAATACTTCTATATCGATACTAGTGTAACTCATAGCTGGAAACGTGTAGTTGAAAAGCGAACTTCAGATTTTAATGATATGCATAGCGTTCAAGTTTTTAACCCGAATATATTGAGGAGACTTAAATACATTTCAAACAATAAAATACTTCCAGTATGAACTGGTTAGTAGTAAATACTTATATTGGTTGCGTCAGGCGTCCTTAATGTTAAATGAATAGCATAAGCGTTATTAAGAATACAATTACAAATTACTTCAAGCAACTAACCGGTAACGCGTGAAAATATGACAGCAAGCAACCCTCGTAGATTTAAATAAAGCGTTATGGTTGAAGTCTCGTACCGATTCCTGAGTTCGAAAAGAGATAAATATTGCAGAGTGCAAAAAAACAGAAGAAAATCAAAGGTTATATCTCACCGAGACTTTCATAGAATAACATAAACAGCGTCTGACTAATCCAACATATCCAAATGATAAACGTATGAACTGCATCTAAAAGGTTCTGCAACATAAATGTTCATCAGTTTTTAGATCTGATTGAGTTCTGTAGAATATATTGTATTGCTAGTTTATTAAAATTACTGCTATTTCTCGTTTTTTCCTGGAGAAATAGTTTGATAATTCTACGGCTTTAGAACATACACACATTCAGTTCCAATTCTCAGATAGTCCAAATATGTAATATGACGCACAGTGCACTATTTCTCTGTATTGGCATAGTACATATTCGACTTGGAAACCTAGTGTCAGTGATCTTTTATTTTACCTATCACAGAGCTCTTACAGAATAGGCATTGCTAGTCGTTCTGTACTCTCTCTGTACTTCCATGGAAGGTGTGCGATTTAGCTCTATTCTTGGTCACTCCTTTTTATACATTAACACTTAGTACTAGTGTATATACTGCAACGAAAAAAAACTTGTCTGCACTACTCCATTTACCTAGAGTCATGTGACACTTCCACACAGCGTCTTTGAATAGATTTCTAAACTTATGCGTATATTATCACCTAAATCGAGGTCAACTAAATCTTGTCATGGATTACTATGAAATTAATCCAACTCAATGTATACCATTGCTCATATTTAGTAATACTATAGTCTGCTTTATGTCTCGGCTGGCATTAACTCATGTTTAATTTACCCTAATACACGAGTTACCCTTGACATTGATAAGCGTTACCAAAATAGTAAAAAAGTTGGACCTGTTTGTTAGAAAACAAATATGTTTTTAACATATGTATAAATCAGTGCAAGACGATAACCTATTTCTTGCAAACATAACACACAATTTATCAATGTTTTTTTTTGTTTTGTCTAATTTAAATACTGCTGGAGAAAGAGATACAGGATCTCCCTCCTTACAGCCGGCTCCCAGAAAAAGAAATCGATGTAAGTTTATTTTATATAGTGTTGTAATATTTTAACATCAATTAAATTTCACATGAATATTTCCTGCACTAGAATTTTTTAATAGAGTTAAATATTGACGAAATGTTTTCCATGCCAGAAAATATTTGATTAAAGATAGCTGACAAAATGATGTTAACACCAATAAGTGTGTTTTCTTATTTACAAGCCAGACGAGTTAAATGAAAATGTTACTCCGGACATAACGATGGTTACCTTTTGCTCTATAAAAGGGTAACCCAACTAAAATGTCATCCATATAATTATTAATAAAATGTGCCATCCCTTCTTAAATCAAACCATATTTAATACCTATGTTTATACCTGGTTTGCCAACAATTTTCAGTCATGAATGCTCCAGTCTTTGTTTTATCAGCATTTAATTAAAGGCACATCTAGACACGATAGGCAACATTGTGAATAAATCCCTCCTCGGTTGCACCGCCTAGATTCAGGTGTCATGTCGCTCTTAAGTTGAATAATGTCTTGGAGATTATGCTGATTGTTATGAGGTTAAAATAACCCGATATATAAAAATCAGATGTATGAAGGTCCGGTGACTGTGAAATCCTATTCAGCATCACACTTCCTACTGGTCAGCCGGTCACCACCACCCTGTATTATTGAACGGTGATACCCAACTTAGTAGCTAAGATTAGAAGAGATGGAAGTGTGTATTCATATCTACTAGTGTGTAATAGAGAAATCATCGTGAGTGTTATTTACGATCCTATGGGTGACATTATTTTAGGGGAACCTTGTACTATGTTTAAAATAAGGGGATTGATTGGCAAAATACTGTTACTATGCTTACCCTTTTGGCTAAGATAAAAGTGTAATAACTAGTGTGGTATGATACGCCATATAGTACCGTTTAAGTGGGTGTTGTCTGTTCCAGTAGAATATACCTCCACGACAATCAGTACGCCAACGACTTAATTGTTGTCGGAATGGGTATGGCTCTGTTTACTCTTGGAATATCCATACCCAATATATATATATTTCTATTTAAGAAACGTTTAATGTATAGCACATCGCTTGAATCGCCTACTGAGTAATGTTAAACGGGCTGCTGAGACATTTCTGTAGTCTCATATGCCGTTGTGTCTTACCCTCTCCAAAATAAGGTACATAAATATACTATATATGTTCTGTCCTCAGTGAAAAAGAGCTTTTTCTAGGCGTATGCTTTAAAAAAAAATTGTAATCCAGAATGCCCAATTTAGGAGAGCTTGCTCATACTTTGACATAATAAACCATCGCTGCGTCTAACTCTGCACTTATGGGGAGGAAACTTAATTGGGATATGACTGACACATTATATTCTTAGATAAAAGCATAGTATATAAACTAACACAGATTGCGACATTGTATTTTAGTATTGGGTGGGTTAAGATACTGTGATAATTTTCGTCGGTGACAATATTTGTCAATTGAGTTATCTCCCATTTGTAAATTCGCTGTTTTGAGTCTATTATAGGTGGCTCTGCCATTTGCATATGTGGTGGGTTTATAACTATGAAAACTAATCTTTTCCCATTGGAGAGGAGATGATTTCTGGGCAGCAGAGAATGAACAGCGAACAGTAAGCAGTAAAACGTAATCAGCTGACAGTACACAGTGGATATTGAGATATCTCGTGGCAGTGACACCGACAGAAAATTAATGTAATTCCATCATCTGATTATAAGCTATTTCAGTCACAAGTGGAAACTATGGAGTCCGGAAATGTAAGGTTGAGAAAAAATATGATATCGTCTTTTAGTGGCGAAGATGATGTAGTCGGGTCGATGAAAAAAGTGAAACTGCTACCGAAACTACAGGAATGGCTATACCTTGCTAGTGTTATTCTACTTTTTTTCTGAACGGAGACGTCATTGCTCTCTACCATAAAATTAGTAATAACGACCAATTAGATGCGGAACTGATAGGATCAGATCAGTGACAGCGTTCACTGAAGGCTATTTTGTAGCCTACGAAAAACTGAAAGATTCAGATGGGCTGGAGAATCGATGTACGTTAACGCCAATACAATCAAAATACTAGCTGGACAAGCAGGATACCTAGGGAGGAGGCTGGACTATACGGCAAAACTGGCATTCATCACGGATTTTAGTTAGCAAAATAAGGCGAGATACTGGAACGGTGTAAAGCACAGTATGATATTAAAGATTGAACGGTCGACCTAAATCCAGAGTAAAGTGCAATGACTGTGGAAAGTTGAGCACGTTGCGAAATGTTGTTTTAAGGCTAAGATAAACGAACACAGAGAGCTTTTTCCGAAAACAGAATTAAGGCGAGTACGGACCGCTTCCAATGATAGAGGTAGCAATACATGATACTGTAATGACGGAATCCTTCGATACTTGATGCACCAACACTTTACTCAATTCCGAACTTGTGAGTGGGTGTTGTAGGAGTTGCACTGTGAAAGCGGTTGAGTTAAGAGACGTAAATTGTAAGGGAGCGCGGCAAGTGAAGATACAAGTATGTAGAGTACGATTGAAGGTTGAAGTGAATGCCACAGATCACATGATTGAGGTGAGATTTAAAGACGTATATTGTGCCGTAGGTGTGCATCAGCCGAGCATTTACAACATCGATGGCAAATATTTTGAACAGGATTTTGATGGAAAGAAAAGGACAGTGAAATGGAAATAAATGAGAGAGCCTCCAGTGTTACAGAACCAAGTAAAATATTACAAGAATTCCATGGAGCGTCAAAAAAACTCGGAGTTTACTAAGAGGTGGAAAGATTGATAGCGGACTGTATTCTCTTTCCATGGAAGGTGAAAGAAAACGTGTGTTACCGTTGATGGCATTGTTTCAGGCCACAAAAGGATATAGTCAGCCCAGTGTTAGACATTCTGGAATTGAACCGTTTTGTAGCATGTCCTACGTGGAGCAACATAATAGATGTGTGTGATGAAAATATGAGACGATAGAGGCGGTTGGCAGGAGGAACTGCGATTGTAGACCTTAAGTGTGACTACTTACAGCTACATGTTTCAAATAAACTCTTGCAATATCAGCTAGTATGCTATAAAGAAAGAACGTGCTGTCTGACACGGTTAGGATCTCGGTGTAACGTTACACCAAACATTATGGCTGCCGTTCTAAGAACTGTGTTAATGAAAGTCGATAATAAAAAAACCACTGATTCGTACATTAATGACATAATTGTTGATGTGACACTAGGAACGACAGAGGAATTGGTAGAATATCTTAAGGGGTTTGGGTCGTCAGAATACTCGGACGGCGGAGCAGCACTGATGAAAGGAAAGATGGACGAGCTGATGTGCAAATGAGGCAACGAAGTTCCGGAGATGACAGAATAAATGAAAAGAGGTCAGTTTGTCTGCATTTGCAGTAAATTGTGTGGGTACTATCCAGACGCTGCATGGCTGAGACTGGCGTACTGTTATGTAAAAAGAACAGCAGGCGAAGTATACTGGGAGAGCAGTGTTGATGGTTAATCTGTCAAGGTAATGCAGGAGATTCTAGCTGATGTAGAAAATGAGGATCCTGTATGTGGAGCTTTGCACATACCTGAAACAAGAATAGGAGTAGTTGGTGTCATGCAAGAAGTATTACAACATACGCGACTGTGGAGATTGGTGGTATTGTGACGGAAGATGCACCATGGTTAAGGAAAAAGAATGTTTTCAATTACATTACCGTGTCGGAATTTGATGCTGCGCTGAAAGGCATCAATTTAGCTATCAAATCGGGATTAGGAGACATCGAGATAAGAACTGATTAACCAACGGTACTAAGTTGGGTGGACTCTACAGTGAAATAAACTGGAAGAATACGAAACAAGTGTGCTGGAGAAATGATTGTGAAGCAAAGATTCGGAATACTTGGAGGGTTAATATCCGAATTTTTACTGCGAATAAAGGCAGTGTGTGTGCCTTCAGAGTGAAACACAACGGATGCGCAAACCCGAATAAACAAACGCTGGTTAGTTAAGAAAAAAGAAGTTCCGGTATGCTGACTAGGTATCGGAAAACTTGAAGAGTTGCATGGCATGCACCACATGGGTGTAGATTGTACATTATATTTGGTGCGGAATGTTTATCCACTTATACTACAACAGGAGGATTATAAGGTGTTCAGGAACTGCGTTCTGATATCAATCAATCGATCCCGCCCCCAATATGCATGATGCTGGTTAAATTAGGACTGCAAACCATTGGACAAGACTAGCTATTAAAATAACACACCATCGTTGGGGCGCATACTTGTCAATGACTTATTGTGGACCCGAGAGATTAGCAATACGGAGAAAGTTACATGCGGATACGGCACCTGCTGTTACAAAGGAATTGGAGAAGGTGATGCTTTAAAAGGGTCCAGTAATGGAAGTGATAATTGACAATGGCACAGTTTTTCGCTCAATACTTCTTTGCAATGCTAATAAGATGGATGAAAAAATATTACAAAGCAGGCTATAGGCCCGTGGTCAATGGAATAGTAGAGAGGCATCATCGGACAGTGAACACGATAGCTGAGAGAGGGGGGATACCACTGAAAGCGGCCGCATTCTAGTATAACATGTCACCTAAGGTCGGACAGAGAGAGGAGACAGTACCGCATAGGTTAATCTTTAATTATGAATGGAGGCACCAAAGAGATACACCCCCATAAATCGAAGAGTTAGGACCAGCCAGATTCCAAATCGGAAAAAAAAGTTTCGGTGAAGCCGCCAAATATACGATGTACGACGCAATGGGGGAAACGGAGTAATTACTAGAGGGCACTACCCTTAAAACTTGAGCGTCGACGGGATGCCGTGTCATATTTTAGGTGTATAGTGCGTGGTTCATGTAAACGATGGAGATGAAAGTGAGACAGTTACAATGTAAATACCAGAAAGAGAACGTAATATACCGATTTAGGCACGGCATTATGTGATGTGAAATGACAATTAATGATAATGGGAGTGTATATTAAAAATACTGTCATAATTTGCCTTGGTGACAATATCTGCCCATTGAGTTATCTCCCCTTTGCATATTAGCTGTTTCGAGTCCATTATTATAGGTGCCTCTGACTTGTCAATATGCATAGGTGGTTGTTTTTTGTAGGCAATTTGTATATTTAGTGAGTGTATTACTATTAAAACTAGTCTTTACACATTTAAAAGGGGAGTTGATTTCTGGGCAGCAGATGGTGAACAGTAAACAGTACGCAGTGAAAAGTGAGCAGTTGACAGTGAACATTAGAAATTGAGAAAGTAAATTTAATTTCGTTATCGGATTACATATTTTCTACTTAAAACGCATGCAGGAAACGTCTTATGAGATGTATTTAAATACGGAAGTGAAAGACGCAGTAAATAGTTACCTTTAATAGTAATATTGGTCGATCTTTAACATTTGTTTTAATACTAAAAAATGAGAGCTCTCATCTACTTTTCAATGTAGATATAATTTTATTTTTACTTTTACAAAGTTCTTAATGTTTTATTTTCATGTATTGATTCCACAATCGTAATACACTCATTGGTAGATTTTAACTTATATTTTGTGGCGTGTTACATTTTTGTCTTGTTTATCCATTCGTGCCATTTTTCTAGGGGCAATTCTGACCTGTACTATTGTTACTGTTGTTATTGTTATTCTTCTGATGTGATTCTAAACAAAATTCGTTGTTAATATCTATACATATGAGTTGTACTGAAAGTTTACAATAGATAAATATTTATCATTTATCATTAGTACCTGAAATAAAAAATGAAGATTAAACGAACAAAAACAATTAAAACAATCTGTTTTTGAATCTCAAATAAGGCTCATATTTTCTTTCGAGTCCGATACACCAAATCTTCCGATTTTTTCGATTACTGATTCCGATTCTCATTAATTGTCTGAATAGTAATAATAACTTAGAACAATGCAGCTGAAAAAGTGTTAGGTATACTATCATCTGATAATTATACATATAAAAATCAAGAGCAGCATAGTAGTTTGAATAAGCCAAATGTTCATTTCAAAATCGACATGGGAATCCCTCGTCTAAAACAATTTCTAGAAGCTTAATAGCACTGTGGGAACAGTAAATGGAACTCAAGCACCCGAGAACAAGAATGAGGCGAACGGAAGCTGGTATGCTCAATTAGGTGTAAGCACCCGATGCAACAACCCGCGAATGAAAAGACGAGGTTACAAGCAGAGCCAGTGAGACTTTAAAACTTGACATTGTTAACTGATAATTCAAAGGAACCCTGTAAATGAATGGGAAACTGTCGTCCAAAGGCAGAACAAAGAAGTAGAATCATTCGGAAAACAAAGCCGTCTAGCAACAAACCCTGTAAAATAATGTTCATGTGTTCGTCTGTCTACGTAAACAAAAGAAACCATCTAAAAAAACTATATATGGAATACAACACAACGCGGTTGCTTTCCAGCTGACTACATCATGGTTGTTTTAAAGTCCAATGCTAACAAATTCTTATCGAACGGTCCACTTAAAATATCGATTTCACGCATCGTTTCTCATCTTTACAAGGTGTTGTTCATCGCAAAACTTGCAATCCCATACACCCTTATCTTCGAGTCGTCCTTGCGCCTTGATAAATGGTGACTCACTATAAAAAAGAAGAATCTGAAAATATTGCCGCACATAATTTACGATTACGTAATCTCACAACGAATATTTCGAAACCATTTTTGTATGATCCAATGAATCTTCTTTTTTACATGTAGCATTGAAATAGGTAAAAAGTTTCATCTACTTTTGCATTTATCTCGGCTTTTAACAGATTTCTTGTAAATGGTTTTCGACTGCGTTCTATATGAATGACAGTTAATGGTTTCATTGTAAAAAAAAGGTCACGAGTCACGAGGTTTCTCGAGACACAGGTTATACGAAACTGTGCGTTTCCTGAGTTGCCTTTAATTATATATTCCTTTGCGTCGGGCTCAGTGACTTGAAATATTAATATCTCCTATTTCTCTAAGACTTTCACACATCGCAGTGCGAAATCATTCAAGATTATTACTTAGAGTAACCTTTTCTTTTCAATCTTTAGCTATGGCATTACCTTTCTGTTTTAATCTAAACTCAGTGACCCTAATCTATCATTTTCATAGTATTCGTTAATGTCTTTCGTTTAGTTTTTTTTTATAATTCCATGCCATAGATACAGTACGGTTTTACATCTCTTTTTTGAAAAATGGCGGACTGATTCTATTCAATTATTTTATATGTTGTTCTATATACTTTTATTACGTTGACACTTGCCTCCTTATTTCTAAACATTTTCTTTCTTAATCTTTCTAGTTTAGATTTTCTTCATTTCTTTTCTTTTCATTCATTCTATCATCGAGTCATTAGTAAAGTAAATTCATATGGTAGGAGTTTGTTTTTTCAAGAGCTTTTCCATCTGTTATTGGGAATGGTTTCCTCGATTACTTCGTACGCCAACGTACGTCAATGATCTTTTCTAGGATCAACACCCTTAATGGTGTTCACTAATGATCTGCAAATAATCCTGAGATAATTCGTTGATATCTACGCATACGACCAAAATGTATATGCCTTCACATCGAAGAGCACTGGAGATAAAGATCATGCTGACTTTTCTTTTTGGAGCATGTTGTAAAGGTAGTAAAAAGTTGGTGGGTTACCCTTGAAACTTATTCAACAACATTTGTCGCCTTTGACTACCAATGTTCTGATCCACGTGTTGAAGCAGTACAAATTAGTGCCTCTTTCCATCAAGAAGTCCGATGTTTATATAAGCTCCTAGAACTGATGCTTACTCTAGATCAAAAATAGAAGCCGTATATTTAGTATGTTTCTCTGGAAAAATGGTTGGATCATTCGACCACATAAGAAAGTCTATGACTCCGAATACAATCCTCTACATATATAATTGTCCCAAACTTCAAAAAATAAAATATTGCTGCTGCATCTAAGTAGGTGCCGCTTAGAAACCCTTTTTCCGGCATTCATAAAGTACAAAATCGACTTTGAAATACAGTAGGAGGGGGTTTATTCTCTTCCCTACAGCCCCTTTTTCAGAGAAGAGACGTTGCTGTTGTTTCTCTACTCTATTGTTATTTTCATGGAATAACACTCTAATTGATTGTTCTCATTTATAAACATCTACAGCAAGAACCCGGGTGTTCTACCAAAAAGAGAAACAAGATGTTCTTTGACCATTCATGTGCTAAACGTCAATCATATTTTCCATAGACGGAGCTTCATTGCAAAACTTTCCGTCTGTACATTACCGCGGTTCAGCTTACACGCTGACTCCAACTTAAAAAGTCAATGCGAACATTTTCTGGTCACGAACCTCCTTATATGCACTCAATCGAAGTTCATATCAATGAGCTATATTAGTACCTCCATAGTAGTTCTAAGCATGAGTCTGGCAAACATCCCCGTCTCGTTAACGAATATCTTCGAGGGACTCTTTCCTTGATCAGTAAAATGGGGGCGAGGTACATGCAGGAGGGAATAATTAAATGTTGCCAACATCTATATCAAAAAGTGCTGCTAAGTAACCGACTCTATGAAAACCCATGTCTTCAGTCTGTTTCGTTATCACCTGTAATTTTTGTTAATGTTTCGTATTTTCTACATTGTAGTTATGACCACTGCTCATTTAATTAAGTTGTATTATTTATTTCCCCCCTTTTTCTCTTTTCTTTATTCGTTGTTATGCTTCTCACCTGTTTTTCTATCTTACACATATCCGATTCTCCTTCGTTTTACCGACCCATTTAACATAACAGTTAGAGTGTTTCTTGATTGGCTTATATCTTCGGTCTTGTCCTTTTAACACATCTTTTAAAACTTAGTTCACCCTAAACATAGGAAGGTGTCACTGTAGACGTATGGGGCTACTGAGAATAAAAGTGAAAGTTTAAGGGGTCATCTTTAATTGTGAGCTGCGCAGCGAGATGCTTGTTTACATTAGATTTACATCTATGTCGGCACAGTCGGAATAGCAGAGAGCATGGGGGGGGGGGTTCCAGGGGTCGGCAGCACGAGGAAATAATTTATTGTAGTAGTAGGCTCTTCGGCATCTTGGGACTTTTACAATAAATTGATGAGATTTGGCTGATTGTCGGGTTGCTCATGGGTATTTACCTCGATATGAGCACCAGCGCAGCAATTTAGAGGAGCACATTCTATTGAAGTACTTGTTAAACAAGAACAAGGATGTAACATTGCTGCAATGAGCCAGAGGCTGGAGTTTGGTAGATACAGAGGGACCTATTAGATTAGATAATCTTAGTTGGGCCTTGTCTAAAAGAGAGAAGAGTGTGGATTGTGCACCAGCCCAGATGTGGCAACAATACTTATACACACGGGCAGATGGTTGCTTTGTAGATGTATATAGAATATTGTCAGGTGTTAGAAGTTATCAAGCACAGTCGGGGGTGACTGTATTGCAACAATATTGACGATGTATTCTATGTATTTTTCCCAATTCATGTCACCTGTTAATATTAGGTCGAGGCGTTTGATCGTCTGACTCTCAGGTAAGGTTTTATTTTCCACGACAATCGGTGGTTGAAAAGGCGTCTTGTAGGTGTTGAAGGAAAGGAGATGTGTCTTAGCATCATTAAATGTTACCATCCATTTATGATCCCATTCCACTACAGACTGGAAATTGGCTTCTATGTATTCAGCAATGGTCAAACGTCAATCATTGGGGCACACCTGCATTTATTTCATGTTGTTTTGATGAAGGAGCATCGATGACAATCTAGGTCTTTCTTTTCGATCGGAAGCATCTAATTATATTAAACATTCGTCCAGTAACATCCTATGAATTCATTTTTGTGAGAAGATTTATGTTAGACCTTGTCAAAGGCCTAGGTTCACTTGACTTGGCCAGTGTATGGCATAGGCATTCAGATGTAATCGTTAGGATACTCGCAGAAGACCGTGCTTGCCTAAATCCATACTGATAGTCAGAAATAGTTTAGCGTTAACGAGGTGGCGGACTATCGCTATATTAATTAACAACTCACGGATTTTAGGGAAACGCGGCATTAGGCTGATGGGACCATCATTCTGAGGGTCAGAATTCTTGAAGACTGGTATGACAGAGGCAATTTTCCAGCTATCAGGGAAGTAAGATTCGTAAAGGCGTTTGTTGTAGAGTTTAGAGAGAACAAGAGCCAGTTCTGCAGAGAATTTATTTATTACTATTGCTGGTATTAGATCAGGCACCATGCATAGGAGGGTTCGCTGTGTTTTATTATGTCACGGACATTAGATCGGGTGATGCTAAGGTCATCAAGTGTGGCTTCAGTGTGTAATTGGACATTTAGGGGAGAGTGGTTTGCGGAGTCTAAAATAAAGCTTATAGTTAAACGCTGGGCAAGTAGTTTAGTATTATCAACAACATCATTGTGGTTTGTATGGCGGTTTAATTGTAGATGGCTCATTGTTCACCACACGATGGAAGATTTTGCATAAATCGCGAGTACTTAGTTTCTATTATTCAATGGCTTTTCTCGTCAGCTCTATATACCTTATATTTGTTTCATCAATTAAAGTCTTACGATGATTTTTTTACGCTATTTATAGTTTAGTTATGGCGGTAGAATTGTTTGTATGCTTGATCTCTTCTTAGTAACTGCAGCTGCACGGTCAGAGGTGAGCGATTGTGGAGAGTCGGTTTTGGGTTATGTGATTCAATGTCTGCTTTGCCACATTCGGTTACCTCATTCGGTCACCGATCAGCAGGGAAATACAAGTTTCATATCATGGGGTTTCTCTGATATGATCGTTGATTGATTCGCAATAGGGGCACCTTGTAGTATATCGTCGTTTTGAGCTACGGCTCATAAGCTTTGAGACGCGGTTTTAGGTTGTTATCACTCATTACCATAAATTGATCAGCGTTTCTGAACGGGCTAAACATATCGTATTTGCGTCTCTCTAGCTAAACTTTCAAAATTATAAGTAATTATAGTGTGTGGGTCAGTTGATTGGAACGCAATGGCACTCATTCCTTAATCTCTTTGTAATAGCGAATTAAAATTGACCATTCGATTCACCCGTGACTATGTTTGAACACTATATTTTACATTACTACCTGGTTTCTGACTTATTTTTTATCGATTTTTTATCGATTTTTTTCCATTTCATTATTCTATATTGCATCGCATGCCCCTATTTTCTCAGTATTATTTTTTAATAAAATCTATTACTAAAAGTTTGTATGTATCCTTCTACTAAAGACGAAAGTGTACTATTACTTTTATTCAAGGCTCAATTTAGTTTCAAGGCTCAATTTAGTTTACTATTATATTTCAGACTAAGTCACAATCTTTCAGTGTTCAATTCAGAGGGATAATTTAGTATCTGCTCTGTTGTCGATATACGCTTCTCTAGGTTGTTTCTGCTTTCTTATTTACGGTGAGCGGGTGTAGTATCGGTTCTGTTAATTTCATAACAGCTTTAGCACCACTTTCTCCATTTCATCTTTTAAGTTGTGTAGTACCTGTTCTTTTGTCATAGGACCATCTTTCTATGCACTACCTGATTCAGTTAATGAGTAATGTTGTGTACACGCTTTTGTTTTTTATATCATCATCTAATACATTGCCACCTGCTTTAGTACATGTTCGTTCGTCATATAAACTTGCTATTTTTGTCTAATTCTCATGAGCACTTTCTTTTAACTTCTTTCGCTATTTGAACTCCTGTGACTGTGCCTCGGATGGAGTTTAAGTCATTTTAGTGCTTTTTCATATAATTCCTATTTTGTTGGAGATTTTAAACGAATACAGACCAAAAATAGGTTGTAAGGAGGTATAACTCCTATTATATTCTTCAATGTACTGACGTTTTATGACGTTTATTTTAAGTGATTATTTAAAAAAGTTTTACATTACCAGTCGTCCGGTCAGACTACTATTTTTAATTAGATAATTACTTTATTATATAATATATCTTTCAATGGTAAAAGTCAGATTTGTTTCTTTAGCGACAGTATATTAAGCACTAATCACCACCTTTACACTAATGCACGCTTGTTATCGTGCTGGGTGTCTGACTACACTTTACACTCACCGAATCAGGGTCAGATGCGGTCGCTAGCGACAGTAGATTACCCACTAAGCACACACCTTACTGATCAGACGCTCCTGTTTTAATTTGTTCAAAAGGAAATAATGTGCATACGTACATAAAATTTCATTATAGCATTATTACATAAACTTAGCTATGCATTAAACAGACAATACTTACCAATTAGTGACACGTTTTAAATAGTAATTGTGCGCCGACATAAAATATATAAGAAAGGGTAGATTTTTCGTAAAACAAATAAAGTAAACACACGATTTTTCCCCTGAATTTTTTTATTTTATAATTTTTTAAGTTTTGAAACTTCAGGTCGCAGATAAAAATCGTGTCAAGATCATGGACCATTGTATCTTGCTGGTGTCTGCCAATACTTTACACTTACTAAATCTCTCTTTATAAGCCTTTAAACCGACGCTTTATTACCCATATATATATATATATATATATATATATATATATATATATATATATATATATATATATATATATATATATATATATGTATATATATATATAACCCTGCCTACTCCGCCATGACATTCGGTTGCCCCCGTCATCCATTTAATTATGCCGCTTATGCAAAGCACATTGAAATATTTGTAGGCATCTCCTTCAAACCAAAATCACACTGCATTAAAATAGCAAGCAAAATTAGACATGTTCTTCTACCTGATCAGCGTATCAAGTCTAAAAATAAGGCGTGTTCAGAACACTAATACCTAACCATGGTTCAGTTCATTCTTGAGTATGGCACCCAATAAACAAATCCCTATATTGAAAAAGATACCGTTCACCACGTAATCAATAGTTGGCAACCAGGATTGACGTGACATTCTCCACGCTTACCTACACATACTAGTTTCAATGATTAAATGCACATAACATGAGTAGCTATGTATATGAGTATGTCTTACTCTGGCATACACGATTATAATCGTGAATATAAATCTACTTTTTGATGAGGGTTTCACCCCATCATCTAAGCATTGTTTCCGCGTCCCCCGCAAAAGCTGTACACTCGCTGCTTT
>OY744535.1:77952140-77969640 GCA_963556195.1 Sepiola atlantica
GGTTTCTTATGTTTTGTGTTTTGAGAAAAGATGACAAGAAAAAAAGGAACCAAAACGAAGGAAAAAGAAAAACAATTCAAAATTGTTGACATGTGAGAGTTGTGATCAAAAGAGACGATATAGAAAACCAAAATAAAGAACAAAATCAGAAATGAATAAAACCTAATGGCGCGTGTGTCAGAGTCGGGGTTGGGATGTGGGAGGTAAATTAATCAAAAATCAAAAATCGAACTTCGGTTTCTTTTAATCAAACCCGTTCCTAATCATAGATTTAACACATCGGGTCAGCCTGCACCAACGTTCGTAAAATTTAACAAATGGAGTAAGAAAATCGTCTCTAGTAACAAAATAAAAAAAAATGATTAAAACTATTTCAGAAAAAGTACACACATACACACTTAAATAACTCGATTTCTACCGAGACATTACATTTAAAAAATAAAACAAATTATTATGTTTTATTTCCTAGGATAACTCAAGCGTAATATTAACGGATACGTAAAAAGAATGTTTGAAAAAATATATTCGTCATACATTTAAGATGCTAATTATATTGTTTTCTTTGCAGTTAGTTTTGCCTCAAGTAATATGTTTTTCTGATTCATTTTTTAGAACCGTCTGGGTTACTGATTAAGAAGTTCAGATGATTTAAAACTTGATATCTGTGAAGAAAACTGTTCCGAACTGTTGAACGACATCGAAATAGTGAATCACTGTTGTATATTCAAGATAACCAATGGAAGCATTAGAAAATTGACAATCTATTCTGCATTGCTAATCATATGTATATCTTTATGACTTCTCTGTATTTCCTTTATTGCGAGCGATGTTTCTTTAATTAAATAATTATGTTTTAGTGAGATTATCCGTTTTTGTTGAATCACTATGATTAAGTATGGTTAATATCAACGAACTCTTTGAATATATATAGAAAATAGAAAATAACATTACAAATAAATAATACCGAACATGACTTTATTATGAACTGTTTAAAAATTAGGTGTTCACGTAGTAGTCTTTAGATCTTCGTTTCTACTAAATATAGAGTATCTAAAAAGAGTTACGTTGTACTATTAACTTACATAACAACAACAAATTTCGATTGTAATATCGATGGTATAAATGAAAGTAATGGAAGAATATAATTGTTTAGATATTAAATCTAGTTTCATTTTTTAAATCGTCGTAGTCGACTAATAGATAGGAGTCGAGCTTGTGTTACGGCTCATCATCCATTTAGTGCGAACAGATTATAGTTATGATATTTTTTTTATTTAGGGTTGATTTGGCGTGCTTTATTTGTAGATTACTTACAATGCGTAGGTAATTGTGTTTTATTTGGAGCCTTAACATTTAGAAGAAAAGAAATAACAGCCGTGCGTATTAAAATGAAGTATTATAAGATGTTGCACTTACTTCGTTCCTTGTTTTTTATATGAAAACCTAAGAGAAGTTGTGTTTTTAATATATTTAGATAAGCATTGCTAATTTGTAATATTGGACTACTGTCCTCAGCTTGGATTACATTTTCACAACGTTCCGGCAGATGCAATATCCAACCTTCTTCAGATGCCTCTTGTCTAACTATGGATGTTTTATGCCGAACTCGGGAATCTTCAGGCAAATACCGTGGCGCAACGGATAAAGGTGCTAAATTAATCAGTTAGAAATGAGTGTATTACGGATATTGAAGATTCACTCGCAAGTACATGCGACACAAAGAATACAATTACGAAGCACTACATACTTCTACTTCATCATGGCTGACGGAACTAGACCAAGCTATACTGGTGTGTTAAATAAAGGTTACTGTCAGAAATTACTTACACATTTCCTAGTTTTACTTAAAGGTTCCACTGTTAAACAAGATTGCCCTGAAGTATTGCAGGAGATGAACTCTGCGAAAGGTTATAAAAATGGCATCGAAGACGCGGACAGTAGTCCGAATAATTAAAAAAACACGCACACAAGTAGAAGTTGGTTATTTAGTTGATAATGCGTTTTTTTCCGTGATAAAACAAAGTTATTTTTTTTGCAGAATTCATACATCTTTTCAAATAAACCGGACCATAGTAAACAGAGAGGGGAATCAATGAAGGAAAAATAAATATATCTTCTGCTGCCGATTTGTTTGCGTTTAGATGTCTCAGCTGTCAAATCAAAGAAACTTGTTTCAAAGTAAAGAAACACATACATTAATATTGATTTTATTCGTCACTCGGTACATAATTCGTAGCAATTAAGTTCAGCTTAGTACATACCACACGTACGATATATACATATATATATATATATATATATATATATATATATATATATATATATATATATATATATATATATATATATGGGAAATGAAAAGGAAAGACCAAAAAGGATGTTTTATTTTATATATTCATCAACGTTTCGTCTATATTTGTAAGACTTCCTTGGGATGATAATGTTACGGAAAATGTCATGCAAGTACGTGAATATAGTGGGTTGACATGATGGGTTGATGCGAAAAGTAATAGCCACTACTGGGTGCGCAGCACCGAGATCCGAGCTTAGTGAAGTCAGTAGCATGGAATGAGATTAATGAGGATGGTTCTGAGTGAAAAAGTAGAGGGGGGTGAATGGAAATAATGTGGATGGCTGTTAGTTAAGAGGTGGAGGGGTGGGGAAAAGAAGGGGAGGAGGAAGTTCTGTGATGTTGGTGTGTGGGTAATGTCATGGTTTTAGAAAAGATTTGAAAAAAATAAAAAAATGATGAAATTATGAAGGTGGTTTGAAAGTAGGATGAGTGGGTAAGATTGTGAGAGTAGTAGTCGATAGGCAGAAATGGGTGAGGGAGGGTTTTTGTTGTGGTGTAAAATTTTTGGAGAGCAGTAGTGTTTGACCAGCTGGCTATGTAAAGAATGTGTAGAATGTGTTAGTTAGAAGGTTTATATTCGTGGTTAATGAAAATGTGTTTAGGTGTGGGTGTGTGTGGGTGTGTGTGTATGCGGAGACTTATACTCACCTACAAGTTTCCGCATACACACCCACCCATTTTTATAGGTATCAATGTGTGTGTTCCCCTACTATTCTACAACATATCAACCTTCCTCCTAGTAGATTTTTCTCTAGAACGAGTTTTGTTTTTCTCTAAGACGTGTTGCTATAGGCTCTGATGAAAACGTATTGGGATTGCTTAATCAAATCATAAAATAAAATAAATTATTTCCGAACTGTTTGTCAAACGATTGTAAGACATAATGCACTTGATGTTCTAATAATTAGAATAATAGTAATGTTTTAATTCATTTGATTTTAATATATATATATATATATATATACACACACACACATATATATATATATATATATATATATATATAATATATATATATATATATATATATATATATGTATATATATATATTACACTCACACTTTTATTAATTATTGGGGAAAAATTATATAAATGCAAGAAATTACCAGCCAAAATGTTAAATAATTAAAGTATTTGCTACTTGCTTTTGTCAAGCCCTAAGGCAGACCACACGAAGTTATAGAAAATATGTTTTCATTTTTTTTTTGGTGGGGAACGCAGTTACATGGATACAGTTTAATTGCCAACCCTGTTTTAAGGTTAGTGTTAAGCTGAACGAATGGCTCTCCTTGCTCAGAAATATGTGGGATCATAATAAGTACAATTCCTTAAACTAAAAAAAGAACTTTCTTGCATCTTGTTAAAATATTTTTAGGCTTGCATTTTCCACACACACTTTGCACCATTCGATTAAGTTAAACCCCAAGCATATAGGTTAACTGGTGTTTGTAAAATATCCTAGACTTCTGATATATATATATATATATATATATATATATATATATATATATATATATATATATATATATTAAAATTTAATGTATTAAAACATTACTATTATTCCAATCATTAGAACTCCGGTATTAAATCTCAACCGTTTTCTTACACTAAATTTAAATTCAAACAAACATACACAACACGCTGAGCAAATAACGCGTCCCAACGAGAGTGTCACGTGACTTCACATTTGCAAAACAGATGACAACAGAAGCTGAAGAGAGCCGGATGGCTAAGACTTTCCGTGCTTGAAACCGACGGTACGAATGTTGTACTCAGTTTTCTGTACAAATATATATATATATATATATATATATATATATATATATATACATTTACGCTGATTTGTTGTATTTTAGGGCGTTAGCCGACCGGTGTTTACTGGTGCGTCAGCACGCGTTATCATCTACAGTAACGGGTTAGCTAAGTGCGAATAATTATCACGTATTTGTATAGCTCTTTTCGAATATTAAATCGAACAATTTTTTCCAAGTTTAATTCTATTTTGTTGCGATTTTTAGTGTCGTATATTGGTTATTATATAAAGTATATAGAAAAATACGCTTTAAAGAAAATAAGCGGTAAGTCTAACCAATACTATTATATATATATATATATATATATATATATATATATATATATATCTTAAAAAGAAACTATGCTATTATATACTTTTAATGTCAGTTTACATGCCCGCACCCTTCAAGGTACCAGCTCTTCTATTTTTTGGCGGGGCATGGGTAGAATTGTTCTTCATAATGTGCTTCAAATACAATTGTCTCAGGGATTTTATTTGAAGTTTATTTGGGGAAGAGGTAGAGTGGTATGTGGTCTGTTGACATGAGCCCAGTCTTCTATAAATTACTTAAGTATATTGGACGGATGTGCCGTATCTCTTTTAGTATATATGTTAGATAATGGATTGGACGCATCTATTCAAGATGGGTTTGATTTACGCGTTTATGGCGGAGTCATTCCGTCCAAGGCTAAATATATAATATTATATGTATTCTATGTACATGTGTTCATATATAAATATATATATATATATGTCATATGTATTACGTATATGTATTCATATATATACATATATATACACATATATATATATATATTATATATATTAAATGTATGTATTCCTATATCTATATATATATATATATATGCATATATATATATATATATATTTACATATATATAGATATATATTTATTTATATATCATATGTATTATATATATATATATATGTACATATATATGTATGCATATATACATATATATATTGATATATATATATATATATATATATGTATATACCTCTCTCTCCATCTCTATCTCTCTCTCTCTATATATATATATATATATGTATGTATATATAAATACATATATATATATATATATATATATATGAGTATACAGTCTGAAGAAATTGACTCTCTGTGAAGAGTACAACTGAAACATGTATACAAACATATAACTAATAATGTTTGCATAAATAAAAAATGTATACTTAAGAACAGCTTTACATGTTATTGAGCTCTATTTATAAACACTAGATTTTCACCGGATTTACATCTTTAGAAACTGATACAATATGTGTACCATGTATATATATTTATATATATATATATATATATATATATATATATATATATATATATATATATATATATATATATATATATATTCTACCCGCGATCCATATCGTTTAAGTTCTGAACAGGCAAAGTAAATAAATAAATGTCACATAACTGTGATGCAGCTTTGTGGTAGACATTCAAGAAACGTTTAGTTCATGACCTACATTTTTATATGTTTTGAAACACATTTTGGGTTCTTTGAACGGTTTTTACCCAGACTATTATCGACGTTTCTTTATAGATCGATAAGAAAATAGTGCGTTTATTGAGCAGAGATCAATGACAGAGCTCTATATTTCTGTTATAAATTTCTAAGCCATGAGAATATGAAAACAATATATATATATATATATAATATTTTAATATTTTTATTATGAATAACTGTGTCATGTACGTGTAAAATTAATATATATATATATATATATATATATATATATATATATTAAATAACATACGTCTAATAAAGTAAAGGGCGACAACTGTGGATGTCTACTTTACCTTGATCACTATATATATATATATATATATATATATATATATATATATATATATATATATATATATATATATATATATATATATACTTGCTGGACACGTCGGCAGACGTTGATCGGGAGAAATATAAAAGAATCAATTTAAATCTGTCAACATCTGATAGAACGTCACATCGGACAATTTTTTGATTTAGAAAGAATGTCGGTTTTGAACCGTGGAAAATCCATTTACCAACGAAAAGAATTGAGGTGAACAAACATAGAAATTGCAAATGTGTAGAATGATATTTTCTTCACTTACCGATAATGGAAAATGCTACTTGTTTCGGGCCGGGGTATTTGTAAGTAAATTGTATTTTAGGCAAGTATGATCAATATATATTGTGTAATAATAAACATTTTCAAAAATTAAATCAATATATATATATGTATATATATATATATATATATATATATATATATATATATTATGTTAACTATGTATGTCTGTGTATGTGGGGGTGTGCCCGCCTTAGCTTTGGGTCTTATGTTTACCCAAATTGCTGGACAAGATTTGTATGTGGACTGCTGCCCTCCCAGAGAAATATATAGGCTATATGAGAAATATATCAGTTCAACGCTAGGGGTCCCCAAAGGAGCACTTCTCAGTGAAAACTGTTTTCCAGTAGATTCAAATAAAATTGAAACCATAGATAAAAGACCAACAGTAATATATATTCCCAAAATTTCAGCAAATTGGGATAATATTAAGAAGGTCCCCGGCCCCTCTAATACACACTGAACATTGTGTTCCCTTTGATTCAAATGGAATTTAAATCATTGGTAAATGACGAAAACTGATGTTTATTCAAAAAAATTCCGCAGATTTTGATGATGTTCAGATGATCCCCGGGAGCACAACCTCTCCACTGAACACTGTGAATGTCTACTCATGCTGACGAACAATTTATATATCATATAAGTAAGCGACGAAGGGCACACACTTCACAGTGTGAGATTGCTATGTTGAGAGATAGAACATAGTATGATATAAGTCACTTGGTAAGTTTAGTCAAAATTGCGCCGAGTAATGGCAATCCCAAATCTAAGGAATATGTTCTCATTTGTTTTGTGGGAGAAGATTATATAGGAAAAGCACGTAAAAATCAATTAATTTTAAATATTAAATCTTAGACGATTATAACCTTCCCATTAGAATATTCATCCTTTTAATCCGATAGTGAAGATGAGTTTACTATGTAAAAAAACAAAGAATGCTTTTACGGTAAACTCGTGAATTACCCCTTTCCGCTGAATTATCAAAACGACATCTTTCCAAGAATAATATTCAAACTTTTTAGAGATCACGTTTTAACACATGTAGAGAATAAAGAAAACAACAAACACATCAATTGTTTTAGAATATAAAATGTTGAAGTATTCTCATATATAAATAAAAAGGCAAATTATGGCAATCTACACCTACTGGCCTAAACACGCATACAGTTTATCTCCAAGCAAAAAAATAATGTGGTTGACTGCACTTAAAACTACAAAATGGCCTGGTGATATATGAATCACTTTACATTAAATTTCCTCGTGGAAGTGATTTCCATTCTAGTTTCGAATTTAATTGTTTGTCTTTTGTTTTCTTTTCATAGAGTGTTTTAGGATATGCATACGAAACTTCTTAAAATAGAATCCCAGTTTTTAAGCGAGTCATTTAGCGTCTACAATACTATCTTTTACTCTTCTTCTTTCGTTTGCTTCAAAGCATGTAACTGTTAGATCACCAGCTCGGTTGAGAACAGCTATGTTAATGTGTTGTTGTCTAGCGCAGCTATGCCGGCTTCGCCGTTGGTTGGTCGATATTTAAGACATGACTCGATGATGTGGTCTACTGTCTGTTCAGAGTGACCACAGTCGCAGACAGCCGAGTCCCTGAGTCCCCATCTATTCATGGTCGCGGCGAAACGACCGACCTGTTCTGAGGCGGTTGAGCATTGTCCACTGCCGGCGAGTGAGGTCCATGCCTGGTAGGTTATCCCGGTTCTACACACATCTGTGCAACCTTGATTTATCTGCTGCCTGCCATTCCTCGGTCTAGTAGGAGGAGATAAAATCAGCCTTTTCGTGGCCTCCTCCATAAGTACCTGCTCACAACAGCGAAACTAATGACTTTAGACCGCTTCCAGCATCTTTTACTCAAGAATCTACTACGCTATTAGACCCTTTTCATTCGTTTAATTAATTTCACCAAATTGTTTATACGTTGTAACTAAAATATACGTAAATAAAGCAAAACAGAGACTTCAGTAAAAAAGATAGAGTCAATAATTATGGAGATGTTAATCTTTAGTTTGTGCATGATTTTAACAAATTAACATTTCCTGGCTTTACTAACAATTCACCGTTTTGCAAGGCTCAATGCTCACTTGGTGATTATAATTAATAGGGGTTGTCTAAAACTGACGGTGAGACAAACATATTTATCATGGTAGACGACAGTTAAAAATGGGCAGAATTCCACTAAGAGTAGAGTTCAACACGAATTCGTTACATTGGACTTAGAAGCGATCATGTTGTAGTCACTTGGCAAGCAACATCGTGGTATTGTGTTCCACATACAGGCTGTTCTTAGAAGAAGGTCTGCTCATGATATTTCTATTAGTTCTAGATGCACAGAAGAAAAGTGATAACATATGTACACTCGTTGCAGCAAGACGGATTTCCGCAGAAAATGTTTTACAGGCAAGTAACACATGTTTGCTAAGACGACATTGTTTAAAACTGGTCCATATCAAAAACTTGACGTTAAAAACCTGTTATCAAAATGGCTGTCTTTTAGATTATATTAACACAACCGATATGATATGCCGTAAAATGAAACGATCAAATTTAATCAATATGCGTTTAGTTCAAGATGCACGTTATTTTATTGATTTCTGAAATTTTGGCACGATTTTTTTTTTGTAGATATAATTTGTGTCTTTGGCGAAAAAAAGCCTCGAGTACTTTGAACCAGTTCTCCTCCCCCCCCCCCCCGGCAACCCTCGGCGAATATCGACATTTTTTTTATTAATCGATGAAAAATGTAGTGCGTGTGTTAGAAAATATCGATTCTAGGGTTTTATATCTTCCGTTATCAGATAGAACATACTAATGATAAGGACGGAAGCACGCCTTAGCCTACATACGTATATATATATATATATATATATATATATATATATATATGTGTTTCTGTGCGTGTGTGTGTGTGTGTGAGTCACAGAGTTACAGTCATGAAAATGAGTTTTACACAAGTACACATATAAATACAGATCGAAGTTGTTCCATATGTAAATGATATATATATATATATATATACAAATATATATATATATACAAATATATATATATATATATACAAATATATATATATATACATATATATATATATACATATATATATATATATAAAATTATTTTGATTTTACTACAAAAAAACATGAGAAAAATTGAAAAAAATAACGAAAGGTTTAATGAAACAGACGAATTATGTTATTTTAAACAATGTGTGCATATATATATATATATATATATATATATATATATATATATATATATTAGAAGAATGTTGTAGTTCGCTTGGAGCATTGTGTATAGTGTAAAAATAATATTTTGGAGGCGATAACAATGCGTTGTTAAAGTGACACATATACGACACGTGGAATCGTCAAAACAAAGTGACCATATTGAAAAGTCAATAATTTTCAACATTTTTTTATTTACCAGTGTATCGTTGACCGTGGTGTTAGGTTGGAGTGTGTCCTTTTCATAAATATATATATATATATATATATATATATATATATATATATATATATATATATATATATATGTGTGTGTGTGTAATAAAATTTAAGTGTTTAAGCGTGATGGATATTAGACGATTCTATTAATAAATATATTATACCAAATCAATTAAGACTTCAAATACTTTCCGGAGAAAAGTAATGCTTTGTACGAAGCAACTTTCGTTTCAATTAAAAATTCAAAGCTGTATATGCAGAGCTTTTTAAGCAGATTCTATGAACTGAAAGCAAATGTCAACTTGTAAAGTGTCATTAACAACGTATAAGGTTGTTAATGATTTTTGGTGTAAATGTTCAAGAGAAATTGTTCTGTCTGTATATCTGAAGATTTATTTTGTATATCAAATTCATGAAGGAATATATTTGAAAATATAAGTATTAACCGAAACGTACAATTTATTCAGTTATCGGAAATTCATGTGTTTAACACAAATACAATGTTTGCATGATTCCCTTTAATACGTCATTTGGCTCGGAATTCATTTTTTTTTCATCATGTCTGCCACCGGTCACTGAAAAAGACACATTTCTATAGTGAACCATATCGTTGTATCAACAGGAAGATCCTTACTCACCTGGCTATAAACAGAACATACGAGTTTAAGTAATATTAATTCGTATAAGGGGTTTAGTGTGCTCTAGTATTTTTCTAGGAACGTAATTCGCTTTATCGCTTCTGGTAGGTAGTGTACCCAGAAAATTAAGTAACATATACGGGTAGGTTAATAGGGTGCGATAGCCAATAAGGTTGTGTACCTTTAATTTTCTTACGCATGTTAACCCATCAAATACCTCTGACGTTTTCTTTTGCTACACAACGCATTGATATTTGAGTGTCTGCTGTTTAATAAATGAGGTTGCATACCTTTTGATTATTGGTATTTGTCTTAGGAATAAAGAACGTCATATACAGGAAATTGTAATATTTATCCTGGAGTCACAGAACAAAGAATTAACATTGAATACTTAGAACAATATAGTCTCGACTATTTAGTAACTCTCATAAAGGCGGTGTTGCCTCGCTAAAAAATAGTGAATACATTCTTGCTCTCTTTTTTCACCTTCTGGCCTTCCGGGTAAATACTCGATCATGGAAATGTTCAAATCAATCGCGACTTTAGAAAAGACGACGGTAATGCCATTACACATGAATGGTGGAACGGGGACGGAATCAGATGTAAGAAAAAGATGGAAATTGGCTGGGATAATGGAACGTAAAATGTGTAGACTAAAGAATTATGTGATTCTACTGAATAGAAACATTGGAAAAAGAAGAAGAAAAAGAAAGAAGCAGAAAAGAAAGATGAGAAAAGCGGTAGTTGATAAAGAGGTAGTAGTCGAAGAAGTAGTAGAAGAAGAATCAGATAAGAATAAATAGGGGAAAAAGTATAATTAAATGAAGAAGAAAATAATTAGGGAAGAAGAAGTAGACACATAAACAGAGGAGAGAGAAGGCAGAAAGTAGAGGAATCAAACGTGGAAAAAGAAGCAGTAACATCTGAAGAAGCAGAACAATAATACTATGCAGAAAGAGAAAAAAACACAGTGATGATTTAATAGATGGATTGGGGGAGAGAAACATAGGACTTGGATTGTGAAAGCATTATAGAAAAAAAGCATAAGAAGAGAAAGAATGGGAAGTATAGCAGAAGAATAAAAAGCATAATTAACATATGTAGAAAAACTAGGAAAACATTAAAGTATGAGTAAACAAACACGAAGAAGAAGAAAAGAAGCAGAAAATTAGAAAAAAAAGAAGAATAAGAAAAAAAACGAAGGAAAGTAGTGGAGGACGTAGAAGAAGAGAAATAGAGTAACATGATTGCAAAACAAAAATAGTAGAAACAACAAAAAAGACAAAAGACATTACACACATGAAAATAAAAAGAAGGACAAGAAGAAAGTACATTAGAAAAAGAAGCGCAAGAAGGCGGAGTAAGAAAAGAAGAAATAGTATAAAACGAAGAAGTATTCAAAGAAGACAAACATGTCAGAGTAGAAGAAAATGAACATGAAAAAGAACAAGAAAAAGAAACCATCAGAATAAGAAAATAACAAAATTACCAAAAAGCAAAAGCGGAAGTAGGAGGAACACGTTTTTAAAATAAGATGCAGAAAAGAAATATGGCTTGAAAAAGAAAGTGAAAAAGAAGACGAGACAAAAAATGACAATTTACAGAATTAAAAGGAAAAGAAAAGAAACAAGAAAAAGTAGAAATACGTGAAGAAGAAAAAAGGAGAAGAAGAAAGCAGACAATAAGAAAATGCAGACATTAAAGGAATTATGAGAATGTGCGAAATAAAAGGATAACAAGAAAAACAATAGAACAATAAATGAAGAAAAGAAACAGCAGTGGAAGGAGTTCGTAAAGCAGAGGAAGCAGAAAAAGTAAAATGAATCAGCAAATAAAGAAAATGAATAAGAAAAAGAAAAAGCAGAAAAAAAGGAACCGCAGAAGAAGAAGAATGAGAAGAAGAAGAGGAAACACAACAACAACAACAACAAGAGGAATAATACTAATAATAATGATAAGAAGAAGAAGAAGAAGAAGAAGAAGAAGAAGAAATAGAAGAACAAGAAGAAGACTGAGAAGAAGAACCAGAACAAAAATAAGAAAAATGAAAAAAAGAAGAAGAAGAATTAGAAAAAGCAGAAAAAACGCTGAAAAAGAAGAACAATGAGTAGAAGAAAAAGAAAAATAAGAAAGAGAGGAAGAAGAAGAAGAAATAGAAGAACAAAAAGAAGGAGAATGAGAAGAAGAAGAAGAAGAATGAGAAAAAGAAGCAGAACAAAAATAAGAAAAATGAGAAGAAGTAGAATTAGAAAAAGAAAAAGCAGAAACAATAAACCGCAGAAGAAGGACAAGAATGAGAAGAAGAAAAAGAAAAAGAAGAAGAAAAAGAAGTAGTATGAGAAGAAAAAGAAGAAAAGAAGAATAACAAAAAGAAGAAGAAACAGAAGATAACGAAGAAGAATGAGAAGAAGAAGAATTAGAAGACGAAGACCAACTAGAAGAAGAACAACAACAACAAATAGTAGAGGAAAAATAAAATTAAAATAAACAGAATAAGAAAAAGAAGAAAAAGAAGAATGAAAAGAAGAATGAAAAGAAGAAAACCAGAAGAAGGAGAAGAGGAAAAAGTGGAAGGAATACATGGAGAAAAATAGAAAATGAGGAAAAAAAGCATAAGAACCATACACAGGAAGATGAAGGTTAACACTCAGATAACTAAAGTGGAGAGAAAAAAGGAGACGAAAAGAACAATGAGAATTAAAATAAAACGAGGAAAAAAAGAGAATAACTTAATCTGAACAAGTGAGACTTGAGAATAAAGGTCGATGAATCTATCAATTGACAGGTTAAGACACCCATTCAAGCAGATAGTCATAAATGTAGGGTGTTCTCATCGGAATATTAGGTTGTTTCGAACTCTGTTTCTTAATACATACCACGTTCGTATTAATTTTATCAAGCCACTTTTACTTTTAATACTATATATTTTTTTTGATTTAGCTACATCGAAACATCGCTTCAAGTACATGCAAGTGCCGTCATCAGAAACGCCAAAGACCTATCAAAGGGAATCTTGTGACATACCTCTAGTAGAAAATATACATCATATTTAAGGTTATTACAACCTAACTATATACTAAACACTTATGATAACAACTGTGCTGATTACTTTTCTTTCCTTTCGTGAATAAGTGGTGCAAAATGAGAAAGTAGCTTTTACATTGAACACCTTAAACACAAAAGTACTTCGACAAATAGCGCAGTAATCCTTGTTTTTCCTCAGTTTAAATAAATAGGTCTCTTCTTTAGAAATCCCTAGCTTTGACCTGATGCTAAGACTGTCTTTAAACCTTGATCTGAAATAGAAAGTTGACATCTAAACAGTTGCTAACATCGCTGAACAATGGCTTGATCAATCTATTGGTTCAGAAAGTGGCTGCCTCCTAATGCAATCCTTCACCTATATGAGTCAGTTTTGGCTACAGATGGATTACTGCTGCCACATCCGCGGAGATGCCGCTCACAGCATTATTTCTTGCATTGGCGCATGCAAAATCGACTTTGCAATCAATGGAATATGTTATCTTTTCTTTCTTACAACCCCTGTATTACAGAAGAGACGTTTCTAGTATTTACCTACTCTATCATTATGCCCTTGATAGGTGATAACTTGCAAGCTCTGCCCAACCTCACCTACGAGAAACTTTATCAGAAAGAGCTGTTATGTTTACCCACACCGTAAGAATACTATCTTCTTCAACTGTGTACTTAGAACGAAACTATTCCATGAATAATGTTTAATTCCACAGTTGGGAACACGTTGTCCTTAGAATGTTTCACTATAGATTAAATAATGGTCGGGTCTGTGTTTATTGTCAACAAATGTCCGTCATGTAGCATTGTGAATTAATTATAGTTCTATATATTCTCATAGCACTGCTCCATAATTCAATTTAAAATCTCACTAACCGTTGTTCTTGTGTTTTTCTTGGGCGTGTAACGTGGTACTTTCTACATTTATTTTTTAATGCAACTTTAATTCCTATATAATTTTATTGCTAGCTACCATATTGCAGAATGGTTCTTGGATGTAGTGTTTGGATAGTATTATTATTATTTTTGTTTTTTTATTATTGTTATAATTAATGTTATTTGATATGCAAATTACTATATCATACGGTAGTCTTAAGGGTAATATATTATTATTATTATTATTTTATCATTATTATTGTTTATTTATGTATATATTAGTGATATTTTAAGCTGAATTATTTCGACACTTGATTATTGGGGAAATGGTCTATACGACCATTTCCCCAATAATCAAGTGTCGAAATAATTCCAGTACCATTGGAGAGCCATGAATATTATAACTGTCCTGTTTTTAAGTCTCCGAAACAGTTACATGGTAAACAGGTGATGATCCCCGTGATAATATTAGACGCTTAAGGTCTCCTGTTTTTGTTTCTATCTTTTTTTTTTACTTATATTTTTTCATTTATTAATTTTCCAACGAATGTTAAGTCTGCAATATCTTGGATTTAGTTAGTTTGTCTGGGGATTTAAACTGCATTTAAAATTTTTTTTCAATGAGTCAAAGCTTCTTTAGACTATATATACAACATTCTTCAATGTGTATATTATAGTCGACTATCTACAGTAGAGTATACTATCTGGAATAGAATTACTAGAGGTGTTTTGTCTGTTCTTTAAATAAATAACGTGGGCATGCTTCGGTATGTAGTAACAAAGAAAACAACGAACTCAGTCAACAGTGTCAGAATAAGCCAATTTCATAACGATCTTTCTCTTGAGAGACGATTGAGGTACAGTCTCGCGTATTACATAGGTAAGCAACAGAAAAGGGCATTTAAAGTTGTCAGTTTCCCAAATACAGTTATGTAGATATATTCACCCTAGGCGAATTTAAGGTCAAGAATAAAGTGCATCTTTCATTAAGAAAACGATAATTATACAACGTGTATTTATTAGTCTGGAAATTATGGTATATTTAGTAAACTGAAACAATGACACTTGTAAAGTGAGGCAGGGAGATACATAGAGATACAAAGAGAGAGAGAGAGAGAGTGAGAGAGATAGAGAGGGAAAGAACGATAGAAACAGACAAACACACAAAGAGAAGGCTTCACACACGGCTCGTAGATGACGGTGTGACTTTTGATCTGTTGTACTTTGCTTTTGGTAGCTGTATATTGTATGTTCATAGAGCGGACGACAAGAGGGCGAGTTCCTAAACTAATTGGTGTGGTGAGACGACTAGTGCTGGGTTTCCTGTCTCAAACTCTAACCGACCCGCTGTGGAAAGAAAATGGGTAACCGGGTAGGGTTCTGCTATCTGCGCTAATATGGATACGAATGGGGTGTTTTGAAACTTTTTTCTCCACATGAATTCTAAAGGTGTCGTCTGGTTATTGATAGCTGATTGGCTGATCTCTTGGCTAATCGCTAGGCTTCTCGCTGCCACCATTTGGCGCGTGATCTTCTCAGGTGTTTACATAACCTACCCGAACGTTGCTGACGCGTGGTTCACAGAGATTAGGGCTGGATAGACAGCAGTAATTTATATTTTAGTAAAACATTTCGAAAATAGAGATAAATGGAACCACATTGTTTTCTTCAGAGAGAATGCGTTTACGCGTTCTGGGACGGCTTATTTAGCGATCAGACAATCTCGTTTTTAAATTGGATACGGAAGGTTGTAAAATGTATGAAAATGGTATGAGATGTATGAGCATACATTCTGGTGGTGTCTTTTTGAATTCGAAAATTGTATCCGTTATCTGTTGACTATTGCTTTGGTGCTTACAAAATATTATATTTTAGCTCGCTCGACATCTAGCGCGAACAAATCAGCAGGAAATTACCAGATCCTCTTTGTTCAAACTAAAATATACGTACCTACATATGGCTGTTAACGTAGTTTCAAAATGCTGGGAGGAGAATATCCTTAGACCCTGTAGGAATGGGTGGGACATTGCAATGAAATTCTATAGAAATCCTACGCGAACGAAAACTGCACAATATTATTGCGCCATCTTTTGGCACAACAGTAAGTAAACTTTTATCCTAGCAAGTTTCACGTCGGACACTAGATCAACATCAGATTTTTCGCAATGCATCATTGAAGATCAGGCGATCTCATGTCATACAAAAGTGATAGAGGACGATTCGTACGTACGAACATGAAATTGCTTTAGCTTATATATATATATATATATATATATATATATATATATATATATATATATATATATATTATGCTTAGGCAATCTCAATTTGGATTGTGTGCATTGCAACGCAAAGTGTATGTACAAATCAAACACCCGTATGTTAAATAAGTGGTAAAATAATAACCCTATTAACTTCGTAAACTGATAATGATACTAATATATACCATATTAATAATGATAGTATTATATAATTGAATACTAATAAACATATAGAAGTAAACAGATGTATTATTTTTTTCTTATGCAAGACTACTTACTCTCTTTACAAATGTCTTAATAATTTTCGAATTAAATTAAAGTTAAATAGAAAGTGGTAATGATTTTTACACAATGGGTCACGGATAAGTCTAACAATGTTATAAGCTTGCACGACCACGTGGAAATTCAAAGGAGCTTTTTACATCAATCTGGTCTAATTTACCTTTTCATATAACATTTTCATTTGAACTTATGTTTTAATATAAAGAAAAATTAATGGTTCTCAAAAATAACTCTAAATGTCAATGTTTCTGGGAGAATTTACAAAAAAGTTGCTCTTGTTTCAGTGTTGCAATGCAATTTGATAAGTGTCTGTCCAGATTGCAAACACGTATGTAAAGTAAGTAGTAAAATAATTCGTATAATCACAATTATGATGATACTACTTCTACATAATAATAATAATAATAAATATTAATAATAATGATACTTTAATAAAATAATAAGAATAAATAATAATTATAATAATGCGTGTATATAATAATAATGATAATTAAAACAATTACATAAATAATAATAATATAATAACAATAATAATAATAATAATAATAATAATAATAATAATAATAATAATAATAATAATAATAACTAAAACTTCCAGAATCCATGTAGTGATACCCGCGAAACTGAGACAAATCTACACACACACAGATGTA
>OY744535.1:77982140-77999640 GCA_963556195.1 Sepiola atlantica
ATATATATATATATATATGTATTTCTTAAACTGAGGTGATTTTTAATTTTGTTCAAATCAAGAGTTCCTCTTTTGGGGTAGCTGGATGTTCTGCACATTGAAAATCTCCCCTTTGTCTTTGTTCTGATGCAATTAATTAGTTGCATTTGCAATTGGGTTTAAGAAATATGGTTGGTATCTTATTTGTTCTTCAACTTATATATATATATATATATATACATATATATATATATACATATATATACATATATATATATACATATATATATATATATATATATATATACATATATATATATATATATATATATATATATATATATATATGTGTAATAAAACTGCTGCTACCTTCAACCCATTGACAAGAGCAGCTACATAAAAGCCCGACACCACTCTCTGGTACTGTGCAAGTGAAGTCATAACCAGCACCAAACGAATATAGAATAGCATTACTATAACACAGCATAGTTGGAGTTCTGACCGGCTAAGTTCTGTTTGTAACACAATGGGTCGAGTACTAGAACTATTGAAAAAAGGAGAGTTTGTGTCGAAATTAGTCTTATGAGCTAAAAGTGTTTAGATTCTATTGAAAACAGAAGGGACTATAGATTAGATTTTTGATTTAGTGAGTGTTTGATTGTTTTTGTGCATGAAATGATTTAAAATAAAGTTTATGATGTCGGCTATAGGATTCAGAATTCAAATTGAGTGTTATATCAAGGACATAAGATATATCCTCTCTGGGTTGATAGTAATAGAGAGGCGAATTAAAAAAAAGCATGTATATCTTTGATTGCTTTATTATACATCGTATGGATTGGTATATCTTTAGAAACAAAGAGGGTGTCATCTTCGTATAATCCTCCCTGGGTACTTTTAAATTAATATTAAACTTCTTTTAATAAATATAAGTCTACTACTCTTGTGATCTGAGTAATGTCCGATGCATTCATAATAATGTCGAAATTATTCGAAGGATCTTTCCTCGTTTAGAATTTGTTGTCAGAGGTAGCTTGGAGCTAAGATAATTAATCTAATTTTGTCATCAGTTTAATCAGATTTGTGGGTAGTAGTCAAAATAAATACCTATTTAATAGATTGGTAATACTTATTGATGCCCCCCCCCCAAAAAAAAAGTCAAATTCAATTTATTTTTATGGTAAACAATCATTGTATTACCGTATCAAAGGATTGCAACAAAGCTAACACTGTTTCATTCTCTTTTATGCTTGGAATAGTGATGTCTTATCAGATTTTACTAATGATCTCTCAGTCTGATCTAGTGACTCAAATTGGTCTGATTGAACAGTTATCTTGGAGATGAATTATCTGGTCTTTAAAAGAAAGTCTTGGAGTTGGTTAGGCTGAAGTAACAATATAGTTGGAAATGTGCATAGTGCCAACTGCATTATATTATTTAGTGTTTGAGGGGGGCAGTTCTTTTAACATTAATTTCTGGTAATATGGTAACCCAATTTTTAGCATTGTTTTGTTTCATCCGCTGGAACAAATATATCACCTTGTGTTTTGACATTTTCTGTAATATTATAATTCATTCATATCATTTGGTTTTAAACGTTTAGCTGTTTCCTAGGTCATGCCAATGATAGCGTGTTGACAATCATGAAAGTATTCGTTCTGTTTCTAGTTGAAAGGTGTTTTTAATCAATATAATGAAGTAGCTAATCTTTTTTCAAAGGTTGTCCGGATCAGAGAGATTTGATTGTGGGTTAATTCTTCGTGGAGTTTGGATTGTTGGATAATTTTTGAAAGTTCATATCATGGTGGAATGCCTTCCAGCTAACATTTGTTAAGAATATATATTAAGATTTGGCAAATCTATGGATATAGGCGTCTGGGATTGTTTTTATAGGGGTATGTTTTGCGGAGAAGCGAGACTAATTCCCTGGAAAACATATAAAACAGGAAACAAAGCTCAGCGTTAAGGGAGCTTAGAATACATTTGGATAATATAAATACACATATTTTATAGTAGATACTATCTTGAGCAGGAAATGGTAAATATTGTAGATAGAGGATTAATATAAGAAGCATTGCAATCAAAACAAATGAAAGTGTACAAGCTTATAAAATCATGAAGTGTTAAAGCAAAACATATAATACGCTTACCTTTATTCCATGGATTTTCAAAGAATGTCCATTCTCTTTAGAAGAAAAAAACAATGAAATTACTTATTGTTGGTAAGTATTCATTTGTAAACTTGCAGCACATTTTTAAACATCTTTATTTAAATCTGCATCATGGGAAAGTATTAGTTTTAAAAAATGGCAGCAAATCAAAGTTACCATGCAAATATTGAAATATTCAGTCTGAATGTACAATAGAAGAGAAAAGTAATTGGTTCCAATGCTAGGTAGCAAACTAGCTAGATTGATAGCTATACAGATCGACGAATAAATAAATAGATACATAAATGTGTTGAGATTATTTGTACATTTTTTTCTGGAACTGTCATTTTTACATTTAACGATTTCACATACGGCATCATTGTCTGTTTCTTGAACACCTTCCCTTTTCCCCAGGTGTTGCTGATTTGTTTTTTCTATCACTTGAATAGGATTGGACGGGAAATTGGAAGTTCTTGTGATACTCATGAATCATTTTTTTTTTTAGATTTCGACAACGAAATATTTTATTACATTAATTGGATAAAAATAAAAATAGCATAATCAAGAAGTAGACATCTGTTACGTGAAACAGTATTTGCTTAAATAAACAATGTGCTGCCTACATATACAAATTAAATGTATATATATATATATATATATATATACATATATATATACATATATATATGTATTTACAGTATATCTCTTTTACCAATAAATTAACCATTATTAACTTTTGAATATATATTCAGATATATTAGGTCAAATGGTAACCTAATTTTGTTGCTAAATGTTATTTTGGACGAGTGGTTATAGCACTTGTCTTTGGGCTCGACGACCCGGGTTCGATCCCACTCACGGCATGCGAATTTTCTGGTCTGAAAACTGCCTCTGTCCACCCAGCAGTAAATGGGTACCTGACTAAAACTCAGGGAAAGTTCAAGGCAGCGGAAGCAGAGGGATGGGCTCCGCCTTCCATATGCTGTGCCCTAGACACGGTGATTCTTAACAAATCATCGCCGCTACGGCCATGGGCAGTGTGCGATGTCGGCAACGCCACTCGTGCGCGTCCAGGCTACGCGACCTTTACCTTTCTCTTTTTATATATATATATATATATATATATATATATATATATATATATATATATATAATATATGTTTATATGTTCGATCATTATAAATTTTGGAATGTATATTTTCGGTAACCCGGTAAGTAAAACAGGCCTATTTTATTGTTTATAAACTGAACGATTCAGCCAAAACGCGCACCCGCCTCCAAAATCTTATAACTTCCTAAACTAAGTAATAAATCATCCTGGCATTTAAAATATATATATTAGAAATTACTGTGAGTAACATGAGCTGCATTGTTTAATGTGAGTATTTAGGAGATGCAGTTTTTAAAAGTTATTTGTATGTTGTTATTTTATGAACAGATAATTATGAATGTCTAAATATATACGTAATCGGAAACACGGTAATGTTTATCATTATTTTGTAAACCTCAGAGTTAGCGTCACTCAAATTCGCACCTGCTATTTAAAAAAGCTTTTAAAATAATTTAGATGAATTTACTTACATAGAATGTTGGATCATATCAGGCTATAAATGTTATCCAAGGATCTGTGCACGCTCGTGGGTGTCAATAATATGTATGTTCTTCATAATATCCTAAACTATGGAACGTATTATTATTAATAATGGTTACGTATTGAAGCAACACGCTGTGAAACGTAATTACATTGTATAATTTTTTGGTAGGTTTTACTACTTATAGGGGTGCCACCAAAACTGCACACTAAGTTTAAAAGAAATAACGATAAATGGTTGTTTAGATAGCACAAAACGTCGTAACACGTCTGATGATTCTCATATATATATATATATATATATATATATATATATATATATATATATATATATATATATAAGTATATTTACATGTATATATATATGTATCCCTCTCTCTCTCTCTCTCTCTCTCTATATATATATATATATATATATATATATATGTATATACTACTTCATAGTTCACCCCCGTATGTCAATTGTCTCATAACGGCCTAATCATTGTCATTAGGAAGTATTTCTACGCCCTTTCCAGCCATTATATAAGCACACCCACTTGGCCTTTTGGCTAAGATCAAAGTGTAGTATCTGTTCCGATGGATACTGCACGCCTGTCCTGTGCAGTTCTAGGAGGTCCACCCTCCCAGGCTTTGCCTCCCCTCTTTGGGGAGGAGTAAGTTTATTGCTTACTGTCTGAGGCGCCCCTACCGGGGAATGCCGACGGGGCTGCCCAGGCAATTTTTAAATGGCCAGAGTGCTCACCTCTCGAGCGCTGGCTTTTCAAACCCCACTTTCTCGACCCGATCTTGGGTCACATCTTACTTGTGGGAGTAAGATAAAACTGGCCTTGTGCCTAACTCCTGGGGAGGAGTAAATAAAACACACATATACTTTTCCAATGCATGAAAATATAAGCGATACTTTAACTTAATTTAACTCATGTGTATTTCATAAATATACTGGGAAAAAGAGAAACCATTGTATAATTTCTACTTATATGTCAGTCAACGGGTTTTATATTTCAACTATGGAATATATTTACAGTCTGACCTACACACTGCAGCCCTTTACACATCATCTCGACGCGGGCAGTACCTCCAGTTATATCAAAATATACACTTTCTTATTATGATTATATCTGCACAGTATATGCTGGGATATCGTCCACAGAACACACGCCAGTAAGCACGTGGACGGGATCACAACTGTATTCTGAAATAACCTCACACCAATCGGAGGTATAACTGGGACCTGTCGGAGGTCCAATTAATCCACAAATAATACTATAACACGCCTGTCATTACTAATCACATCCGACTTTCCTAATGTGTGGGAAATGTCGATGTTTTCTTCCAAGTCGCTGTCCGCTTTGACGGATAAAGTCACAGCGGCAACCTTCAATATGGTGGAGAGTTATTCTTTATACACGGTATTAACTTTCTTCGTTTCACACACGGGCAAGATCGATTAGACCCGCACTCGGTCAGCTGTGCTAAAGTATATACTACTTAACCTACACACCTTTTATCCAACAAATATAGCAATATAGGTTCCATCGGTAATGAAACACGAACGTTTCTGTGCAGCTTACTTGAAATACATACATGATCATACAGATATAGGTGCATTTATACATACTCTTATGGTTAGTTTGATAAAAATAAATCCAACCAATTGCTAAATTATTGAATAAAAAAGCATAACATGTATTTATTAATTGTGTTCAAATTAAGATCAAGTCAGATGCGCTTGATACCGTCGTTTGCAAGCCCCCTCACCGTTCTAAACAAAAGAAAAGAAATAATGTTTCGTTAGTAGGCCTTCGTCGGTCGTGTCCGATCACGACTGACACTTGTAGATCTCGCCGGCTAGTTTCAGTATTCACAAAGTCTTGTCACTGATGCTAATGTCCCAAGGTGCATATTGACGTAAACTAGGAATGTTTTCCTGTAGCTGAGAAGGAATATGCGGGCCTTGCAGTTTCTTCCGCAGTTGTCACATATGAAGTAGGAGGGTGGATTAGGAGGAGCACTTGCATTGGTCCTTTACTTTCTTTTTGTACGCTTTCGTCTTTCGTTTGAGAGTGTTTTTCTATTCACCCCTGTCAGAAATAAGGTTTTCCAAAGATGTTTCTTTAGGTTTGCTTATAAAAATAAACAACACACTCTCATGCTTGAAACTAGAATTAGTCAATATTGTACAAGTAGAATTTCTCACGTTTGTTGTTTTAACTGCGTTTTTCTATTTGTTTTCTTTTGAGTGTGTTATATTGAGAAAGAATGAAATATATACATAACTATTCCTTTCGAAACAGGAGATAAAAGGAAACCACATAAAATTATTCCAGAGTTTAACATATTAGTTTTTTCTACGTAATGTTTAGATGTTGCCCTTCGGGAGTTAAAAAGTGAAATCGTCTGTTTCCCATCATTCATTGGCTATGATCGTGTGTATCACACCTTTCTGATGGGAGAAAACTAAATTCCCAGCAAGTCTTCGGAAAAATTATTTATGAGTGTTCTGATCGTGTCAGTGTTTGCTACTCTGGTTATAATCATAGCTAAAATGGAGGTTATTCAAAATTATAAATTCATTATCTCACTTGAACTAAATTACTTTTTCCCCTTTAAATTGGATTGTAGTAATTTTGTTCTTAATCTATAAGGATTTTAAACATGTTCTCGAAAGTATATATATATATATATATATATATATATATATATATATATATATATATATATATATATATATATATATATATATATTGTTAAGAGTATAGTTTATTCGATATACACAGTTGTATGCTATTTTACTTTAACATTGTAATAGGTTTAGGGGGTGTTTAAGTTCAGAATTACATGCTACTCATTCGGATATAATCGACACGGGTCTTTAACATTCATACATGTACTATCTGCCACCTGATAATTTACGTGCGTCAGCTTTCTTTGAACTCCCAGTAAGTCGAAAGAGCTGTTTTTATTCGGTGTCATTTGTTATTTAATATGTTTTTGTGGTATTAATATGTTGTTTGAATATAGGGAGATACTAGTCACGTAGTAATTCTTGCTATTGGGGTTTCTTTGTAAAATATTGTGGTTTGGTAAACAATGCTTTTGATGAGACATTTATTTAGAGGTGGATAAATTGCACGAGTTCTGCAGCTACAGCTTACTTTTCATGATACACTTTCTCATTTCAATTTGCCGATTGCTATTGAGGGTTCGGTTATAACTATTGCAAGTTTTTATAGTTTACTTCTACTTAGTGCTATTTTGATTGTTGCAATATTGGTCACTTTTTACGAATGTTGTTATTCTATTTTCGATACTGCTCTCATTTAGTAGTTTGTTATTGGGTGCTTTAATTATCAAATCTTTATTGTCGCAGTAATTGTAGGACCATTTTACGTTATTTTTATTGAACATTTTATGCAAGGGATTCGTTATGGAGCAACGTTTTCAATGAGATTCAGGGATTACTTGCCTTTTTTGTTTTAGTATCTAATATATATATATATATATATATATATATATATATATATATATATATATATATGTATATATATATATGTATATATATATATATATATATATATATGTATATATATATATGTATATATATATATATATATGTATATATATATATATATATATATGTATATATGTATATATATATATATATATGTATATATATATATATATATATAGAGAGAGAGAGAGAGAGAGAGAGTGAGAGAGAAAGAGAGAGATAGAGAGAGAGAAAGACAGAGAGATACATTAGTGTGTATGTAGATGTGTTTTTGGGCTTCCCATATACACTAACAAATGGCACATTTTGTTTCACCCAATTATTAAATCGACATCATAAGCAATTTGTTCTGTCGATCGATTTCGAAAGTTTATATTGTTTTACTGTCTGATATATAACCCGCAAGAGCTTGAGTGAGTGTTGTTTATACCATTCGAGGATACGTCTCCGCCAATCTGCCCAATACTAGTTTTTTTTCTGTCGGAATGAGATATAGTTCTATTCAGTACTAGATTGTCCGATTTCCAAGGCTTTATTATCGTTCTTTGAGAGTTAATTTTATCGTTAATTGCTTAAGGTATTCTCATCAGTGCATTTCGACGGAATTCCTATTGTGTATTTTGTAGTCTAAAGTTCGCTTCTTTTAGTGTGTTGGCAGTTACAAATTTCAACTGACCTTCTCTCTAACCTCGTTGATAAGGGGTAAATAACTACTGTCTTATATTTTTATTCGCACGTTTATCCTCTTCCTCCTCCTCCTCTTCCTCCTCCTCCTTCCCCGTCTCCTGATTATCATTATCATCATCAAATATGTATTTCTTATATTCTTAAATACGTTATTTCATAAATTAACTGTTTCCAATGCCTTCTCTTTCCCCCATTACGCTTTATTTGCTGATTGATCTTGACGTCAAAGAATCAACTTTATCTGTTTTCGTGCATCCTTCAACCAAATTGTAAAATAATTACATAGCTTTTACGTTTTGATTTTTTTTAGATATTGACTGACAATTTGTGACATTTAGATTTTTCATTAAGATTTCAGAGTTCGACGACACGCCACGAAGAAGGTTGGAAGTTACTATCGGCCGAAACCTTGCGCAAAATAGCATCCAAGATAAGAAAAATAAACCTAAAAAACAGAATTTTGAACGCGCGTATTTTATAAACAATACGGTCATCGATTGTTTCCATTTTCCGCAAACGATGTTTCATCCGGAAAAATATGTATTTTTTATACACTTATTTTTCAATATTTCATAGTTGTTATCGATACTTTGTTCCTTCGGTCCTAGAGAGAACATATCAACATATCACATTGTGTGTTACTGTACACAATTCTATTTTTTGGCCGAATATTTTATAACGACATATTTGTAAAAAATAATTATTGAATACAGGCTTTTTTGTTTGACTTTATTTTCCCTCTTCGATTTATCGAACCATCTGTGTTAATTTCGAATCGTTATTTTCCACTGTCTTTTAGTCGGTTATTCGGTTACATTTTGAAATTCTAAAATAAGTTATTTTGTTTTTCATTAAATTTTGCCTGAATATCAACTCAGAAATTTGGCTTGAATGCATACCCAGCTATTTTAGCATAATTGAAAAAATGGTCGCTAATAGGCAGGGAGACTAGAGTAAACTTGTCGGTCGAGTAATACAAAATACTAAAAAAATAGTACGTTATGTCCCCTTGCTGTACACGCCGTATTCTAAGATGACGATCAAAAGAAGGTGGAGTACTCTCTGGAAAGAACTGGCGCCCTTTCCTACACCTCGGTCTTGTAGCGAATGAAAATAAAAAGTTCTGGTCGCATTCGAGTATGGTCGAGCACTTTACCTTTTTACACGACTGCAGAAAGCTGACTTTTCAAAAAAACTCTTTGTTAATATGTGTAATAGTTTTTAGATGTAGTTCTCAAAATATAATGTAAATCATAATTAATGTGTAATACACCCCTACCGTGTAACAATTCTTCTCGATAAGATATCGTAAGTGAGCAATGGTTTGGGTTAAGATTACGAGCGTATCTAAGTATACGTAATTCCAAAACTTTCCAGGAGGATATTAGGGAAGTTTGTTTTTTCAGGAAAAGGTACGCGATCGCGGACTTGCCCTGTATAAAGATAACGAACTCCAGACATTTGCAGGTGAAGATTACCGACCCATACGCGATGAGGTCGCTTATCTTCAACTGATACAACGTTAGCTTAGAATTTATTTCATATCGAAGTTGATGTGTCATGTGTTTTTTGAAGATAACTATGTTCATCAGTTTTCGTTATCCTTCTCTCTTTGTTCTTTTATAAGTCAATTATTTCTTTCGTGTTTATTCTAATGTGAGTATACACTGTTATCACATCACTATCTCAGGCTTGTATCTTTTTCATTCTGTATTCCTTTTTCTTTCTACACATTCTGACTTGCGGCAACATCTCACAGATTCTGTTTACTGTTCTAAACCCGGGGAGATTTTCAACAATAACAGTTCATTTCCTTGGACAGCTTGCTTTTAAAATTATCTTACCGCCCCTCTGTGTCCTTGCTCGTACAAACATACAAGAATATACATGTAATCTAAACATTCATTTTGCTGCTCACCTCCCCTCTCAGGTTGATCCCGTATAAGTCTGGCATATGTCACAGCAGCCCTTTACACTATAGTTTCAATATGTCTCGCTTGGGGTAAGCAAAAGTAAAATAATCTGAATATTAATACATTTGTGTTTTTCTTTCCATATTAGTTCTCATGTTCCTGCTCGTCTACCTTTCCATAAACAGTGCTGCCCAGTAATTTTGGTTACGATCATTTTTCTTTGTTTCTCAAAATCTTACTTTAACAATTCATTTATTTAAAAAAAAAAAATATTTGGAAAGTAAAATATAACTATTACATATCGTTAGGTTATTAAATAATTAATATAACCTATTAAACTAAAACCTATAGTAATAAATATATAATCGAAGACAATATTAATTGTTTTGTTGGTAAATACTATTTAACAATTTACCAACTAATACGGCTATTATAACGTAAACAAATCGCTTGCAAAGTAAAGCAAATTCGAGTATTTATTATTCTTGATGTTGACTATTTTTTAATACCACGTGCTGCAGATTTGACGCCGGCGACAACTTCATAAGGGTATCCTACAAAATGAACGTCGTCAAGGGTTGCGGACATACAAACGCAAATTAAATTATTTAGTATATAATTGCTCTTAATCGCTATGCACAGTATCATATATATCCTTAAATAATATATATATATATATATATATATATATATATATATATATATATATATATATATATATATATAGGCTGGGCACTTTAATAACAAGCAGTGCAAATAGCTATATGCACGATCCGAACGCCGTTTCGTAGATCACTATATACTGCTTGGTACATAGCCGCCGATTCGCTATTTACATTTAAAATTCCTCTATATTTACTAACTAATTGGCTATGGCCGATGGATAAGAATCAGTGGCGATTTGAGAATTAGTTCCTATACTGAAGATTGCGTTAGCATGTAACATTGATGTCTGTAGGTATTTTAATAATTAATATATATATATATATTTTTTTATGCGGGGGGAGTAGTCTAGTATCTGATCTGCTGGGAAATAATTGGCGTTTTCGGCTGTTTTGATGTTCGGGTGTTGACTTAACTATTCCTCTGACTGAGTGGGAGGAGGAATAGATTAAGTTTCTAATCCCGTCTCATTCGAGACCAACCCTTAACGTTTCAGACTATTATTTTTGGACATCCACTCGTTTCGAGTAGACTAGTAGAAGTGCAACGATTCTCGTCTCGACAATAACAAGTGACGTTGCAGTCCCCTTGTTCTGTCATCCAATCACATAACCGTGTTTACTCTCGTTTTGTGCGTAACCACTTTAACCCCAAATGTGTTATTTCGGTAAAAGAATGTCTATGTATTACGATTGTTAGAAATAATCATTCCACAAAGTACCATGTCATACTAACCTGCACTTATGTTCTTTAACTGACACCGGACACAATTCATACTAGCTAACATACACCTTTTTCAGAAATATAGGGACCCTCATAATCTAAAAATACTACTATTACTAATACTATTAAGATTGTTACAGCTACTGCTACTACTACTAATAATAATATTACTACTACTACTACTACTACTAATAATAATAATAATAATACACGGTATGTAAATATGTGCAGGTATTGAACTACAATGTAATAAAACACAATCTAAATTTCTACTGAAGGTTTACAGATACTATCAGAATTCTAAGGAGTTTAATTGTCAATAGGATTTACGAGAAATCCAATGGTATTTTGCAGCTAACAGATTATTGTAAAAACAGCAAATGATCACTTATGGGAGTACTGGGAAGTTAGAATATAGTGTTGCTACTAAGACGCTATGGACTATTACCTGTTTCTGCCAGTAAGCGATCACTTGTATTGATTACTATTCGAATTCTCAGCGGCTACAATGTTTTGCATATTTCTATATGAATACAATATCTTGAATATTTTAAATATAAATACAATATTCTGAATACTATCTATATATACCATATTTTAAATAATGTATATTTGAAGATCATATTCTGAGTGCTTTATATATAAATACGCTGCCATTAATATTATATCATATATATATATATATAACAACATTCTAATAGTTTATTTATAAATAACATATTCTGAATGTTTACATATGCATACATACATGCATACAACATTCATAATAACGTATATATGAATACAATAATCATAATATTTTGCATATAAATACAATGTATTCGATTTTTTACATATACATATACCATGCAGAATAACTTGTATATACATTTTATATATTTAGCATTTTATATATACACACCTATTCTTAAATTTTGAAATATAATTATAATAGAAAAATAGTTCAAATATATATATATATATACAATGTTCTGAATATTTTGCATATAAATAAACTATTCGGATTATTTTACACATGACCACACTAATACGAATATTTTATTGTATATATATATACATGCATTTTTTTAAATATTTTAATTATGAATAAAATAATATTAATATTTAAATATTAATATAATATTCTGAATATTTAACATATTGAACATTTTACCTATAAATATAATATTCTTTCTATTTCGCAAACCAGCATATTTACTGTATATTTTCCAATACATTCAATATACTAAAAATTTTACATATAAGTACACTATTCTTAGAATTGTACATAATAAAACACTATTTCGAATGTGTAAACTAGACAGTTCCAAATAATATGCATATAAATGACATGTTCTGAGTAGATTTTATATAAGTATAACACAATGAATATGTGATATATGAATACAATCGTATATACTATGCTGAATATGTAAAATATCATTAAATAGTACTATCTTACAAATAAATACAATATTCTGACTATTTTCTTAATATATACAATTTAATGAATATTTCAAATATGCATTCAATACACTTGAGATTGTACATATAACTACAATATTCCTCGCATTTTACATATTAAAACAATATCCCAAATACTTAAAGTAAACTACACTATTTTGAATAATATAAACATAACAGGCTTGTTCTGAGAAGATTTTATATCAATACAATACACTTAATAGTTTATATACACATACATTATTAGTAGTATCTTTATCATGAATTACATATCAATGGTTTACACATATACACACTGTGCTTACTATTTGAATCAAAATATAATAGGTTTAATACTTTATAAAAAATAGAATAGTCAGAATACTAAAAATATGAGTGAAATATACTGACTAGTTCATATAGAAATGCAGTATTCTGAATATTCATATATGCATACAATAGTCTGAATATGTTGCAGATAAATACAACTGAATGCTTAACACATAAATACAATATATTTGAATAGTTCAGAAATAAATACAATGTTATAAATATTTTACATATGCACACACACATTGAATACTTTACGTGTGATACAACAATCGGATATTTTACATATAAATACAATATATTTTTTTATATTTCAGGTATACATACAATAATTTTAATATTTTAAATATGATAAAATTATTAGAGTGTTGTATACATATATATATATATATATATACATATATATATATATATATATATATATATATATATATATATATATATATATATATATATATATATATGTATACAACACTCTAATAATTGTGCGTGTAAATACAATAGTCTCAATATTTGGAATGGAATCTGAATATTACATCTATAAATACAATACTCCAGAACATTTACATATAAATTAGATAGTCGCAAGCTTTAACATATATATATATATATATATATATGGATATATATATATATATATATATATATATATATATATATATATATATATATATATACACTACTCTCAATAGTTACGTGTAAATACAACAATCTTAATAAACACTTGTACATATGATATCGTTTATTTTTAAAACATTAAATACAATAGTCTCAAAATGTTAGACAGTAATACAATATTTTAATATTTTACATAAAAATTAAAGGGTCTGAATATGTTACATGTAAATACAACAGTCTTAAAATGATAAATTTCAATACAACGATCTGAGTATTTACATATAACTATAATATCCTTATTTACGTATACATACACACTTGTAAATAGTTGTTCATATGACTGCAATATTAAAGAAAACTACATCCTCTAAAGGTTAGTGGGGTTTGCTCTCGTCTGGCTAAACTAAAAACGTCAAGTTTACCTATTTTAAAATAAACTGTTCAAAAATCAAATCATGTTGTTCCGTTGACTTAAACAGTACAATTTTAATTTAGAAATAGTCACTATTTAAAATGAAAAGTGTAATGATTTAGTCAACCGGACGACATAATTTAATTTTTGAACAATTTATTTTAAAATAGGTAATGTTTTGTTGATTTGAAAAAAATATTTAGTTAACCATTATTCTTACGGTAATCAGACAAAGCATTTAAAACAATAAAATTGCTACAATTTTTAATAAATAAAGAAAAAAGAAATATTCGTTTTATTTTTTAAAATATTTAGCTGAAACTGACAATTACTTTTAGAGAAAAAGAAATAGTTCTTGTTTTTTTTTTAAGTATTGAGCCTAGCAGATATGCATACATTCAAAAGGAATGTTAAAGTTAACAATAAATGATACAGATGGATGATGAAATCTCCATGGAACTTTCACAGCTCCACTTCAAGTAATATATGATGGCACATATTAAGGTAACACATCTAACTGGATTTTAACTCGATTTTCAATTATGTTCTTTTATTTGTGTTTACATTATAGTATTTGCGCTAGCCCTCTTCATTCTAAACATTCGGTTTTACTGTAATATTAGTAGTTATGAGATATCCAGATAAACCGGTATTGTCCGGGCCTTTGGGTCTGGATTTACGCCGGTCTATTGGGGGTTGCCGGTCCTGTGCAGTTCTAGGAGGTGCACCCTCCCAGGCTTTGCCTCCTCTTTTTGGGGAGGAGTAAGTTTATTGCTTACTGTCTGAGGCGCCTATACCGGGGAATGCCGACGGGGCTGCCGTGGCAATTTTTAAATGGCCATAGTGCTCACCTCTCGAGCGCTGGCTTATCTAATCCCACTTTCCCGACCTTGTGTCATATCTTACCTTGTGGGATGTAGATAAATAAATGAGATATCCCGATGAATTCTTATTCAACCGTATCATGCATGATAGTACTATTATCTATCAACCGTCACTCAATTACTATGTTATTTTTATTTTTGTGTCAGATCGTGTTTTTATTATACAATTTTACAGTAAATACCTAGTAATAAATTATCATAATAAATTACTAAATAATTTCAGACGTTACATCGACTGAAACGTTGTCAGAATAACACACCCACGATGAGAATAGAACTAAATATGGTATCCTTACGAATCTACGTGATCATAGCTTAAAGAACGAGAAAATAAAGGGTTTCGTCTATCAAAAAAGGTGTATGGGCTGAATTTCGGTAACGAATCCAAAGTTAAATATAAGACCCCACTAAAGAAGTTTTGAGGTTACATCAGCCGAAATGTTTTGAAACTAATATAAAAGCCGAGAATAGTAGTACGAATAATTCAAACAATCCATAATATCAGTTGTTTACCTACACCTTTAGAATGTGAAAAGAAATAAACTTTATTTAAACCGAAATGAGTTCACTGCATCCCAGACAACGCCGAGTAGGTTTAGTTAGTATGTATATATAATGATGACAACTGAACGGAGATATGTAGACGGTGTCGCCTCTGTCGGCATAGACAACTCATTTCATTTACTACTCATCTATCTCCCTTCTTTGAAGCAAACCCTACATTCCGCGAAATTCTCATTTGTTCAGAGAGGCAACAAAAGCGCCCGCTATAAGCATTGAGAACGTAATAGGGAAACCAGGAAATACTCTTTTTTCTTAATAGAAGCCAGCGAGACAAATGCGTACACATCACATCCGTTTCCGCTTCCTGGTTAGTTTTAAGTTTTCTGTAAGTGTGTCGAAGCAGACATTTTTTTTTATCTCCCACCCCGACATATTATCACGCTGATCAAAAGTAACAGTAATTAAATTCTTTTTTTTTCATGTATCAATCGCACGAACGATTCCGATTTTTCTGCAAAGTACACATCAGTATTCAGACATTCCTTTCCTGCTATGCTGCTGTCTTTTTTATATGGTTTCTAACGTACCATGTATTAATCTAGATCTCATGGGAAACCAGTTTCTAACGAATTATCGTAAACTTACTTGTTGCAATACGCAGCACAAGATAGATGCTTAATGCTAATGCAGCATATATAATTAAAGCGTTGATTATGAATTTGTGATATCTAAAATAAAGACAAATGCCGTTTTAGTTAAAAATTAACACACTTAACAAACGATTTCTACATTTTTTTCTTACCCCATACTAACTTAACGATTATCTCTTCGATATTAGAGTTGTGTGCGTTACGGCGCAAACTGACGCTTCTCAAATTATTGTACATTACATACAAACATATTATAAGAGAAATCATAGTTATATTATTATTTTTTAGACAATCATAGTACTGTTGCTTATTGAATATAGTAATACATGTGCCATTCGCCAAAATAAACAATTTTTTATGTAAGACACATTTACTTCAAGTTTATTCAAGGATTTTGAAACAACGCCAATTACAGATTAGGGGAATACTATTCCGCTAGTCCGAACACATAGCCTCTATACGGTATAGAATAAGGGGTTACGTTAAAACAAACATCAGACGCGCTGCATTACAAAATAAAATAACAAACTTAAATCCTCAAAAAACTGTTACTAGGCACTGATAAATATTTAGCAAAGTTAACCTTTGCGCCATGAGTCCTGGCGATCTATACTAAAAATAAAATCTCTTCCAAGATAATTTTTATACATACACATGTATAAATATACACAAATATGTATATATATACATATATGTATATATACACGTATATGTGTATATATACATATACGTGTATATATATACACATATATATATATATATATATATATATTTATGTATATACACATGTTTATATATACATATATACATAAATATACATGTATGTATGTATACTTATATATACATATATGTATATATGGACATACATATATACACATATAGGTAAATACATATACATACATATATACACATATATGTATATACATATACATATATACACATATATATACATACTTATATATATACACATATATTTACATACATACATATGTATACATATATATATACTTATATGTGTATATATATATGTTAATATTTATATATATATATATATATATATATATATATGTAGCAGCATGTAGAAATATTTGGGGGAGGCAGGAATAATATCTCATTTGTACTTATTTAAATTAAGAAATAATAACATTATATATATATATATATTTATATATATATATATATATATATATATATATATATATATATATATGGTCCACTAAAAATAAATGCCTAACCAAAAGTGTTGTTTACCAAGCCACACAATTTGTCAAAGAAAACCGAATAACAAGAAGTACTACGTAGATATGCCATCCTAGATTTAAAAACATCTATTACCCTTGCAAAATCACATTAAAAACAAAGAACGCCGAATATTAACCGCACTAGCAATCAATTATTGGAGCTCAAAGATAGAAGACGCTCACCAATAATATAATGGAAAATTGTTAAACAGGCCAGT
>OY744535.1:78007140-78012140 GCA_963556195.1 Sepiola atlantica
TATAGATAGTTTGGGACCAATTAAGTTAGATCCTCTTTTTGTTTTCTCTTATAGTGAGAGATGTTCTAATTGTAGGTGTAACAGTCCAAATGTGGCAACACTACTCAATTTTATAAACACACTTATTCAAGAGTCTTGTTATACAATAACACGAATAAACAAATCAAAATGTTCTTTTGTGAATCGAGCGCAACTGTTTTTCTAGTCGTTCGTTTTTGTTATTTTCCATAATTTCTGATGCAACATGCTTCGATCTGAGGCCTAAACAAGACAAGCATAATGCTAATATAGTGAGACTTACATTATACCAGTCCGTTAAAGTGTATTATGATCGCAATTTTAGTCAATCTGAGAATACACGTCTTTAAAGCAGTAATTCCTATTTTACAGTTGACAAAGGTTAATACGATGAAATAAAAATAGATTTACTTAATGAGAAGCGTCTCTGTGAAATTGTTGATGTTATACATTCGATTTACTTTGAACTCATAAAAGGACAGAATTTTTATTCAAAACCAATTCCCTAACTTGTTGGTTAGGAAGACAGTGTAGTATCTGTTCTGGTGATGTTCTGAGTTTGTTATGTCCTCGGTTAATGAAGAAGAAGTATTATCAGCGTGATGTTTTAATTGTTCCAATCGAGAGCGTCCCTTTTGGAGAGCTGGTAAGTCCACATATTAAAGACCGGTTTTATTTGGTTTGTCCGTCGTGGGGAAGCAAGTAAATATGATCAAGTAGAGCCAAACATTACAACATAGATCACATCTTGTTTACGCAAGCCATCCTCACCTCTCTATCAGGAACACACGGTAAGACGAATACGCAATTTTACACTAACGCGCCCTATACACATGCACAATACCATAACAATTATACACCGTTGTATGCGCGCAGACACTGATTCATAACGTGCTAAGCGTGTGAAAGTTTTTAAAAAGTTCTTCTATTAACCAAAGCATCGAACATTTTTTCTTTTGTTCGATTTCGTCCTTTTTGATGCAACGGTCTTCGATTTGGGGACGAGCGAAAAAAGGGATCATGATAAACCACACGTAGTACTAATCAGATTTGACCAGTTCGCGAAGGTGTTCGATTGTATTAGGATCGCACTTGCTTGCTAATCTGAAAATATACGTCGTCAAAGCGATACTATTTTACAATGTACATAGTTTGTTATATTTCCGGTTATAAAACAAGTGAAACGTGTTATTTTAAATAACTCATGGATAGGAAATGTCTTATAGAGTATAAGTTTACCCTTTCGGTGTCCAAAATAAAAGTGATAAAAATCGTTTCTGCGCACATAGCTCCGCGCATGATTTCGCCTGAATAAATAAAGACAAATATCAAAATGTTTACGCGACGCACGCACGCACGCACGCACGCACAACGTATTAACTCTTTTACACTGCCGTCTGCAAATTCACACCTATTGAAAACAAACATATAAACACATCAATTTATGAATATTTTAGTAAAATATCTAGATAGATAGCGAGTGTTAACACTGACAAAGCATAATGTTTCTGCCATATACGATAGAAGCTGTAATTACGTATTTTATTATTGAAAGGTATGCTTTTCTCTCTATATAGTTTCTCTCTCTCTCCCTCATTTATAACATAGTAAGCTATGAAAATATATTTTTGGCAATTAATCTACACAAAGGCTCCCGCATTCTATCCCCGGTGGGACTCTTCAGCCTCTGTGTAGCTCAATTGTCATAAATATATGTTCATAGCTTACTACCTAGCTCTACTTACGTATCGAGCACTGTTGAAGTAAATACTGAAAATGTATACATACAAAATTATATTTCCGTATAAAATTGTATGTGGATACATGAAATAGTAATATTATATATATATATATATATATATATATATATATATATATAAAGATATAGATATTTTGTAATTGACCGAAACGATGCATATTATTATCGAGACATAAGGTACAGCTCTGATTAGGGGCCATATTTTGTTTAGGGTATACTAATAAGGGAGTTTGACAGCACTATATTTTTTAATATTTAGTTTACATTTCCTAATGTTAGCACATTCGGGGAAAAAGGAGTGTGCAGCACATTCCCCAAAAAACAAAACAAAGACGTGCTACTAGCGATGGTTGTTGGTATTACGTTTTTTATAGAAGTGTTGGTGTATAAATGACTGCTTATCTCTTCGTTTAGAATATATATATCTCCGTCAATATATATATCACTCAATGTATGTGCGTATGTGTTTGTTCCCTCTAGAAATAAAAGTTAGCGACTCTACATAAACTCTAAAAGTCAACTGAAATGTAAAACAAACCGGGGTTGTGTTTAAGGGTTCTATGCACGCTTACCCTGCATAAAAAGTAAAGGTTATCTACACTTTTATTAAAATACAATTCAAAATATTCAATTTGCTTTGGGGAGACAATGCAAGTGGCTCTAAATATCTACGTTATCCTCTATATTCCGAACATCTACGAGCAGCCCCCTTCTTTCTAATAATGTCGATCGAATCAGCTAAAAAGTTCAGACACATATATTCGATTGTTACAATTGGTGTTATTTTAAAATTCAACTTAACAAATGTCGACATTGTTATGTTTGTTATGTCTCAAACTGAAAACATCAGGGATGCGGTTTCGATTCTATTCCCCGATTGTTTAAAAATAAAATTAAAGTATCATTTTTTTATATAATAAAACATAACTGAAGAATGCTGCTATGTTAAGCGCATAACGCATCCCTGTCCTTTATTTTTATGACTATATGTTGTGTGTTTTTCTCTCTCAATCTCTCTATTAAATGCCTTCTATTAAGATCGATTCATGCATACATTTATATCTTCATATATGTTCTATTTTTATGAAATTGAAATCGGTTGTCTTCAATATTCTAGTGAAAAAAATAAAATGACCCCGCGTCTCTAGGTGACCCCCTCACTTAAATGAGCTATATGAGCCGAACCTGCTTTAACACTTTTAGTATATGCTTTTTTTATGAAATTCATGAAACACGTATAAAATCCTTCCGGTAAACGTATTTAAGTGGTCCCGAATGTCCACGTTTCCTTCTATGTGCCGAATATATACGGGCAAAAACTACATACTCTCCGTTACGCTGATTTGTGTGATGGGTGTCAACTTAAACGTATTTTCTAAGGAATGTATCAGACTGAAAATATCGAGTGTGAGGTTTCGATTCCACCTCATTTCATTATATTTTTAATAAAATCATATAAAACTTAAAATATATTGTTTTCTTCTATTAAAATATAATGTAAGTGAAGAAGTTTATTTTATTTCGTACTCAACGCTTCTTCGTATGTATGCCAGTCAGCTTATAACTCTCTCTATCTCTCTCTCTCTCTCTTTCCCTCTCTCTCCATCTCTCTTTCTCTATCTATATTTCAGTTTCTCGCAGATGTCTACATTTCGGAGTATATCTCGCAATGTTATTTCAAAGTATAGTGCTCGAAAATTTGATTACAAAAAAGGTTCCGGGCCTTCTGCCATTCGTTATCAGCATAGCCTATGTACCACTTGCATATAGATTAATACATACTGCCACTTCATTATACATTCTTAACTTAACAGGTCGCAACATGTTCTCCCTGCTTCATGTGTTTTCATTTGGACATCAGAATGCAGTATTTGAGTTTCATCATGTTTCTGCTGGTGTTAGATAAGGATCCTGGAACCACTGAGCCCAATAACAAAATACAATTTCAACCGTGTTTAGTCCATTGAGATATTCTCTTTAGCAGGAAAACATATTTTGCATGTGCCTTGTTTAATTTGTATTGCCTAATCATCGCAAAAGGCATTACGCTCAGAAGCAGAGAGCCTCAATCAGCTAATATAAAAACATAATTCAACAAAAATATATCACAGAAAACATGACGAATTACCTCAAATTGCGTCTATTGCTATTGGCAATTTTATTCGACTGTGGCATTTTTCTTTGTTATAACAATTAAGTGGCCAACTAAATAGGTTTTGATTGACCAATGCACACATCAAATGTGCACATATCTTATTAACGCACTGCGAATATTTGTAGGAAATGTATACCTCAAGTAATGTCAAACCATTAAGTGTGCAAGTGCACATCAGTAGAATACATATCATGCAGCGTTGTAAATAAATAATTTACATATTTTCAACCTATGCAATGATTGTTTGGGTCTAAGTCTCTACATTTATATATACATGTTAAGTGCAGTTGATGACACTTTAGTTCATATTTTAATGGTAATAATAAAAAAAACAGCTTAGATGCATATTTGTTTAAAGTAACCTAGCTATGTGCGTTGACATTGATTGGAGATATGTTCTTGTATATATCAATAGCAATCAAAAAGACGGCGTGTAAAAATAGGATAAGTGTGGTAAAATTACGAAGGAGATTATCCTGCAAAGTGGAAGTTGTATTAAAGATTATAATCAAGTTGCATGTACTGCTTTTACGGTATTTGTACAGTAATCGGATGTGCCAAGATAGGGTACGGCCGCATTCGCCGGAACCATTATAGACTGGGCTTTTGGATAGCGATGCCCTACTCATACTAGACGTTGTTTCATAGTTTGTATATATCGCTATATTTATATAGTGTCAGAGTCAATACCAAGTTTCCATGTTTTACTTATCGGAATAACATTCCCAGAAACCCGGAAGTGGAATAAGTACATCGAAAATACGGCAAACTCTGAAACAAAAAGGGTAGGTTTCCTCGATCGGGCTCGAAAACTTACATCACTTTTACGGCCTTAACGTAAATGCCCCTTAATTACTCGACCAGTAGTACAAAACAAACCTCTTCTTGTTTACGGCACTAAATGTAAGATTACATTCTATGTTAATAACTTCTTTTCTTTCACCTCTAATCTAAAAGGTGCATTCCCCATTCTCTGTGTCAGCTACTGTGCCAACACACACACCCTCACATGTAATGTGAACGCCCTTTTTGTTGCAAACCTTTCCGACAGGTTATTCCAATTAAATC
>OY744535.1:78019640-78037140 GCA_963556195.1 Sepiola atlantica
TTTTGTGGAAGTTATTCAAATTCAAGTTATTCAAATTTAAAGATAGGACCCTTATTTTGGCCCACCCTGTATATATATATATATATAAATGTATATATATATATATATATATATATATATATATATATATATATATATATATATATATATATATAGCATACATATATAGAGATAGAGAAAGAGAGCGTTGAGGTATGTTCAAAAAAATATAATAAAGTGCCCTACCGCAAGAACGTGAGAAGTAAAATCAAATCATTTATTAAAAAAAGTATACGTTACATATGTCCGTATTAAAATAATGATTAATTGTTCATGGAATAGAATCATTAATGCCTGAATTGTTTCTAGAGAAATTGTTTACCATTCTCCAGCTAACCCCATCTTTAGTTATTTCAATGATGAGGGAGAGGGGTATCGGCTTCTCACTTGTTTTTTTTCTGAAATACAGCACAAATGTTCAATAATATTAAAATCTGTTTATTATTGCGGTCGGATTAGATTTTCTAGTTCACTTGAATGTGTTCGTGCCATTTCGTTAAAGGTGTTGCCGTGTAAATTGGAGGATTATCATCTTGAAAGAAAGCATTACCGTCTGGAAACAGTTCCCTACCATAGGACCAAACTATTCAAATACCATTGGTTATCGATTCGTTCACACAGGGTAACTATAGGAGAAGCGGATTTCCATGGTTTATAACTTAAATCATTACCGATCACTTTCTATACTAAACAGTAGAAAAAGGGCAGTCTGGATTGACTGCTTCTTTTGGCTGTATCAAAACATACACACGGCCTGAGGTTGGGAATAGAGTTAAAGATGATTCATCGGAGAATCGAACATTCTTCCACTGCTCCGGTGACCAATCTGTAACGTGTTTACCTCACTGTAAAGGTTTTTCAACATTTGCGTTCATAAGAAGTGGTTTTCTGATGACAGCACTCCAATAAACTTCAGCCTTGTGAAGTTATCGGCGAACAATTTTTGTTTAAACGGAATTATCCAGATGATAGTAAAGCTCTGCTGTAATTTTGGGCGTTGTGGTCTTGTGCTTTTCTTAAGAATCTTTAAATATGCTTTACGATCTCTTTCAAATTGCTTCGATTTTCTTTCCTGATTTTCTTTAGATGACGATATTTTATCTTTTTTTCATAGGATGTCATCACCTTCTAGACTTGATACGGCCACAGTGTCAGCAATGCCCGTTACACTAGCACTTGCCATACGAGCACAAACAATCTGCTCTCTTTGGACATGTTATAGATATATCCTTAAACTTGTTCTAATATGTGCTTTTTTCCAATATAAAGGGAAACTGTATGTGTGTGTATGTTTGTATATCTGGAAAAGGCTTCCAAGATACTCGACCTCCCGTAAAGTTGATATTTTCTTAAACAGCGTCGCTTCGAACGCATAATATCGAAAAGTCAGAAAAATAGATATTCCTTGGGTGGCAACTGGGCACCTTGTTGTAAAATCAACATCATTATATAGTAATTTAAAAAGAAATCAATATATTATGTGGTAATTTTAATGAACATGTCGTCACAATGAGAGGAAGGCAAACTGCCGACTCATACTTCCAGACATGATGCGGTGTACAAGCAAAGTTAAAAAAAGCCATTACTGGTCAGTACAAAATGTGTGAGGGTTTAGAAAGACCCAGGTTGGTTTTCTTTTTCAAATAAGGTAACGACTAGTACGGTCAGCATACACAGGTAGAGGAGCCTCGAGCAAAACCTAGGAAGAGTGACGGAATTCGCCGGTATTGACGCATCAGGAAAAAAGTCTGGGATAGTGTCGGCATTTACCGTTAGAGGTGCGTCATGGAAATAAGCTAAAAGCTGGGAGGTTATCGACATTCATCGGTAAAGGCGCATCATGAAAAAAAAAAGCCTGGAAAAGTGTCGCCATCTACCGGTAGTCGGATTAAAATAAGTGTTATTGTATCGGAAAGAGTCGGAATGTATGGGATACAGTCGGAGTATAAATGCATGGGAAAAAGTTAGAGTCGGATGGTATGGGAAGGAGTCAGAATGTTTGGGTTGGAATTGAAGAAGGTGTCTTAGCCGAATGTAAAGGAATTATTCAGAATCGTATTGTATAGGAATGAGTTAGCGTCGAATCGTATGGGAAGGAGTCCAACTAAGAGGGTATGAGAAAAAGGTCTAAGTCAGGTTGTTTAGGAAGGAATTAGAGTTAAGTGGTGTGAGTACGAGTCAGTTGGGTGGTATCAGAAGGAGACTGAGTTAGATAATATGGGAAAGAGTCAGATGGTATGGAAATTAGTCCGGATATGTTGATATAAGAAGGGATTAAAGTCAAGTTGTATGGGAATTAGTCAGTCATATGGTATAGGAAGGAAGCTTTTGTTGGATGGTATGAGAAGGTATCTGATGATGATGTGGGATGGAACCTGAATGTATGCTAAGTGGTCGAAGTGGTATGGGAAGAGTCGAATGATATTGGAAGATGTAAGAGTCGTATGGTATGTAATGGGTCAGGTCTATTTGTTCTACTCGGTGTTGTCGGGATCTAACATTGTACGATTTCAGTATTATTTTTAGTTATGGGTATATAGTAAACCTCTTCGGACTACCGACTTCATGAACATTACGTATCTTCTTAATATCATTAAATGGAATGGGCTGACAAGAAATAAAAAAAATGATTCGGCCAATTTCTTTAACTCGGTGATGTTCAGAAAAAAAAGACTGTAAGATTACAGTATTACTTTTAGTAACTTGCATATATTACATCTCTTCAGACTGTGGACTTAATTAACATTACGTACCTTCTTATTATGATTAAATTAATGGCGAATAAATTAAGCATTGTACATTAAAATAATAGAAAGGTATGAGTTCGTCGAACAAGAAAGTAAGAGTTGAAGAGAGGGATGTGAAAATGGGGTAGAGGGTAACAGAGAACAAGATTAAGCAACAACTAGAGAGAGATAGAGAGATAGAAAGAATGGAGACATATAAAAGTGCTGTTACAAAGTTTTACACACACTACTTAATTTGTTCTGCTTTGTTGTATGGCCGGGCAACGCCGTGTTGCCGTGCTAATCTTAAATAAAATACATTTAACCGATGTATTATGGACAACACTAACCATATATAAAAGTGTTCTTTTACTTTGAATGTGTATGGGTGTTTCAATTATTTCCATTATATTGTCCAAACGCAGGATATATATATATATATATATATATATATATATATATATATATATATATATATATATATATATATATATATATATATATATATATATATATATATATATATCCTGCGTTTGGACAATATAATGGAAATAATATATATATATATATATATATATATATATATATATATATATAATATTTGTTATTGTTTATATCTATGGACGTATACGTTTCGTCTTTTTTCAATCAAGACTCATCAGCATAGAAGTACGACTATTCATCACCGGTCACACGATTCGAAACCCTGGACAACAAGTATTTTCAACTCCCGTCCAACGTCGCTAACCGCTAGGCCAGTTCTGAACAGCTTATAAACAAAGATAATTTTAACACGTTAACGGCGGCGAAGCGAAGAGGCATTCAAACTTCTATAAGTGAAGGAACGATGCATTTTTAAGCAAGTGACGCTACGCTGTGTTACTACTACCATTTTACGGTGCTCTACTTTTTAACGAGGAGCTTCAAATATAAAATATTTGTTATTGTTTATATCTATGGACGTATACGTTTCGTCTTTTTTCAATCAAGACTCATCAGCATAGAAGTGTTAGGCCATTGAAACCGGTTACCTCCCTCCGTCAAGTCAGTGTGGACGCAAACCGAGCGCGTAATTTAGAATGTAAACAAAACTCTTGCATTTACCGTGTGACTTAACAGCGTAAGTTATTACGCTGTGAAGCTTTTATTTGCAAACTGTTCTTATTATACAATGTTTTATTTATTAAAATAAAAGATGTGATTTTTTTTTCTTTTCTGTCAACAAAAAAAATAATATAACTGATTTTTTAAACAAATTGTTGAATTAAAAAAGATCATTAAACAAACACACACACACACACACACATTCTAACGAATTAAATTTCGGTAACTGTCTTTCCGAGACCATTTACATAACTAATCGTGTTCACTGTATTTAATTTTTTGGTGCTTTTACCATATAGGACCCGCGCTAACTTTGACTCCGTCGTTAGAGTTAGGGTTAGGGTCAAGGTCAAAGTGGGGGTTAGGATTAGGGTTTGGGTCATGGTCAAAGTCAGCACAGGTCCTACAGTAAAAGAGAACGGATTTCTTTATTGTTTTATTTAATGTACACCTTTCTTCCGATTCGGAAAATATTGTTCACTGTATTTAGTTTTTTAAATTATTGATTTTAACAATTTTATTGAACCAAATTGTTTAATTAACATAAAAACTGATTTAAAAATTACTACTTAAAAACGCACAGACATTGTAACACCCACACATACACCCACAAACACACATATTCACATCCTAACGAATTTAATTTAGGTAAACTTTTTTTTCCGAGACCATTTACATAAATAATCGTGTTCACTGTATTTGATTTATTAGTGCTTTTACACTATACGCCCCGCGCTAATTTGACTCGGTCGTTAGGGCTAGGGTCAGGGTCAACGTGGGGGTTAGGATTAGGGTTTGGGTCATGGCCAAAGTCTGCACAGGTCCTACAGTAAAAGAGTACGAATTTTTTTATTGTTTGATTTCATGTACACCTTTCTTCTGATTTGAAAAATACCGTTCGCTGTATTTAGTTTTTTAAATTGTTTATTTTAGCAATTTAATTGAATCAAATTGTTTAATTAAAATAAAAAAAATTCTATTTATGGGGAAGGGCATACAAAAATCGTGGTCCAATTTTTTTTTATTTACATCTAAAAATATTCTTGGTCATAAATAAATAGAAATCAACGTTTAACCACCCAATAAATATGATTTACGCTCCATCAGTTTACACGTCAGCGTTCATTTATAACGCGGCAGCCTAGCAAAAATATGCGACCGGAGGGAGCATATATTTGCTCGTATATATGATATATATAATATGTATATATAATATATATTTATATAATATATATACATATATTATATATATTTAATATATATATATATATACGCATAATATAGTATAATATAATATATAATATATATATATATATAATATATATAATATGTATATTATATATATATATTATTTATATGAAATTTATATGATATATATATAGAGAGACAGAGATATCTTAATATATATATATATATATATATATATATATATATATATATATATATATATATATATATGTGTGTATAGTTAGAACTGTTCTAGCCGTTTTTTGTCCGTTCAATGTGCTACAGATTGAAGTTGAGATCTCAAATCATAATTGCTTCGTAATGAATATTTTATCGTTCTTCCTCCACTACCAATTACGAACGGCTATTGATAATATCTAATCAGGCAACATTAGAATTCTTTAAGTCTTCATGCACATCGACCTTGAGAAATCGAAAGATAATGTACGAAGGCCGAACCTCAGGTATAAAGTCCAGCTAATGGGCAAATTTGAAGCTGTCAGCATAACATTTTCATACCTTTGAGCAATATGCGGAGGATCGAAATAATAAGAGAAACGGTGCTTACAAGGGAATTAACAGTGTCTAAGCAGGTGGCTAAACATGTTAGAGAGGCTAATGGATGGGCAGAACCGTCATCATTAACACCAGTTAACGGGTCTCGTAATCAGCACTTCTGTGCCATTTTCGGCGTGTATAGCAAGTGAATGGCAAAGTTTGATGTCAAATCTCCGTACTCTCTAATTAGCAGCGTGTGTCACTTTACGCGCTTGCGTTTAGATTCGAATCTGCAGGCAGAGCTATGAAGCCGGTGTCATTTTGTATTTGTGGAAATTCTATATGAAAGCCACATAATTAATTGTAAGTCCTTGTGTATGTGAATTTTTCACAATATATTACATTTATTGACTGAGTGAATATGCCATACATCGTGTGTCATAGGCCAGAACCTAGAAAGACGCCACAGGACGCCATCTAAACTTGTATAATCACTTCGTAATGTGACAATAAAATTAAACCACACTGTAGATTCTTTGTTGCGTATGAGATTTTCTTTAATTTGTCTATGTTTTATATATTCCGTTTCGTAATTCGTTCAAGTCGGTGTATACTACTTCCGTGGTTTATTGTTCCGTTTTCTTTTCTTGAGTACTTTCGATTTGATTCATGACGGATAAAGCTTGGTGTGTTTACACATTTGTATTATTCTGTTTAGGTTAACACGGCTGTAATACTTGATGTAATATTCGCACGAATTTTAAATAAAAGGTGTGATAAAGCAAAAGAAAACTCCGTGGTATTTAATAAGATTTGACTATATATATATATATATATATATATATATATATATATATATATATATATATATATGTATATATATATATATATATATATATATATATATGTATATATATATATATATATATATATATATATATGTATATGTATATATATATATATATATATATAATTTAATGCATTTTAATATTTATATACGCAGATAACTGTTTGTTTCCTTTTAATAAATCTCAGCAGTACGGCTATGTACAACTGACGCGCCAAGCGCACGCCTCGAAACGTATACCTCATATGTTCTACCCTGACATGTATACCATGAGTCAAACGCTTAAACTATCGTATTTTAGAACATGACACATTGTCTTTAGATCATTAAAACGCAGCTTTCAATCGAATCAATTATCCCAAAACAAGAACCATTTATTTAAATATTTAAATAAAGACAAAAGTCTCATCATACAAAACAACCGTGTTATTTGATAACATTTGCCCGCATTAAAACATGCTGGCTAAATTCACGAACCGATGTTCCACTGTCTGTTGACTGTGGAAATTCCACGCCAGAATTATCCTGGGTTGTATAATGTTAAGCATTTTGAAATGTTTTCACTGTTTTGTTACGGAATGTTATTACATTTTAAAATGAAGATCGAGTTGAGTAATTTCATATTTAAACATTAATTTCAGAATATGCTATGTTCGTGCTGTTAAGTACAAGTTGTCTTTAATAAGAGTTAACCAATTATGTGTTTCTTAATACTGGTTAATTAAGCTAGTGTTTACAAGATTCATGGTGAGCTTGCAGGATAGGGTAGTGGTTTAAAACCAATGTGGCTAGAAGCTCTGTTTTTATTGTGGGAGTTGCATTCTTATGTATCACACTGTTTCTTGCTAATGTTTTATTGGTTGGGAGGAGTCGATTCATACTACAATATACTTCAAGCTAAGGAATCCCGTAATGTTTTACAATACTTGCATGCATATATATATATATATAAATAGATCGATAGATAGATTGATAGATAAATAGAACGATATATGTGTGCAAAATGAAAAAGAAAACAAAATCGAGATATATATTTTTATATATTCATCAACGTTTCGTCTTTATTGTAAGAGTTCCTCAATATATTAATTTGTAGAAAATTGTCATGCAAGTACATCGAAATTTGGGTTGACATGATGGAGTGATAAAGGCAAAGTTGTAGCCGTGACTACTGTGTGTGTCGTTATATATATATATATATATATATATATATATATATATATATAATATTCAAGTATGATAGAGGTTACACTATGGGCCTTGCGTTTAGTTTCAGTAGTATCGTATCTCTCCTTAAGTCCTTACATTCTGAGAAAGAGGGTAGTCTTTCTTATTTTCTGCGTCATAATTCGTCCATCTTACACTTCAAGTTGGATTCTTTATATCTGGAGGTAGTATTATCTTTTACCTCCTGACATCAAGATGCTAATGCATTGTTTGTGGCGATTCACATTAAAACATAGTAGAAGGATATGTTGCAGATAAGCAGTTGTTAGTAATGGTGGCATACTACTATAAGTAGTAATAGAGGTATTATGACAAAGACAATAAAAATATAACGCCGTTTGTTTGTTTCATTTCGAACTGATGCGAATTCTGTAATATTTAATTCTCATATTTTTCTTGAACTTTATATTTGCAACAAAAACACACATCAGCATTTCAGTAAATATTGCTAATGTCAGAATAATAATAGTATCATTTTAGTTCACAAATAATTGTTAAAATAATGTAATCGTGATTCTACTTAAACTTTAAAATGTCGATCGTTCAAAAATTATGTTTAAAATAGGAAATGTCTAGACAAGATGCTGTGCGGCAATTTCTAATGAATATATCGATTTTGTTCGCTTTACATCCATAAACTGTAAACATGTTTTTCCTTATTTTATTCATCAGTTGAAAATTATCAAAATGAAAAGTGAGATCAAAAGTGTTCATAAGAGGTCGATGTCTAAGTGCAATATAACACGGGGTTCAACATATATTATGAAATACGCCGGATGTGCCTCACGGGATAAATGTCTATAAATGTATCGAAATTACTTTAAATAAATATCATTTTATTCAAACACTCTTCTAGCGCATTCAATGTTTAGTACAAGTACTCACGCTTTACATATTAGAAGATGTTAGAATTTATTTTAGTAAAAAGCACTTTTTGTCTAAATAATACTCATCTCATTCTCTATCACAAATACTTTAAAAAAGTATTCTAATCGTGATTTTATTTATATTATCAAATGTCGATCTGTGGAAAAACATATCTACAAAAGGAAAGGGCTATAAAAGATTGTAGAGGGGCATTTCCGTTGAACATATCGATTTTTCAGGTATTTCATCAATAAATATCAATTTTTTGAAATTAACATTTCGTGTAAAATACAAAACACATCTAAATGATTATAACTACAATCACCTAAAAAATGGATATATGTTAATAGTGTGTTGCTATATATTTGATTAATTTGCCCCCAAATGCCTTTTACTTTTATCGACTAGTCTGGTTCTATTTACTAAGCGGTGACAGGCAAATAAATTCGCCGTATAAATTTGTCACATAATTTTTGCGGATATTTTAAGTTATTTTTTCTATTTCTCAAATATTAATAGCATGCCTTTTCTTAACATTTCCACTGACCCTATATGTGGGTTGCAACGTTTTTAACTAAAACTGTTCAATTTCTTTTTGTATTTAGTAATTCATAAATATTTGTAAAATGGACATGAAACAAAAAAAAAAACAGATCATCGCAAAAATAAATATGTATTCCAAAATATTAGAAAACAAATTAGTATTTATCAAATAATCCGCAAAAACACTAGACAACGTTTGTAGGAACAATTACGAATAACTTTCCTATTTTGAATTATCTCTCTTTTGGAGAACTCTCCTTCTTTTGCAAAACAATACTATTTATATTGTTTAGCAAATAATATTGTACCGACATTGTATGCCGAATAAAGCTTTCTCAAGTTACGTCTGTTCTCGTGTGTCATTAAAACGTTAATATTTGAAAAATAAAAATGTTAAGTATTTGAAATCCGCCAAAATCAGAGCTGAAATTATTGGTAATTTTATATAGATATGAATATTATTGCGAACACAAGCGAAGCGTACTTTTCCTGATCACTTTTTTATTGAGTGTGTATAATTGTGTATAAATGTGTGTACGTGTGTGGATGTGTGTGGGTGTGTTGTGGGTGTGTGGGTGTGTGGGTGTGTGTGTGGATGTAGAGACATCTCCAGAAATAACACCGGGTGTGCAACACGGGTCAAGAGCCTAGTAATTATCTGAAATATATTTCTAAAAACAAATTTTGCAATACTTTTTAGAGTGTTTCCTAAGGGGTCAGGAGGCCGGAGTTCACTTCTCAGTCAAGTCTTACCAAAGGCTCAAAAATATAACTTAATAAAGAAAGGAGTAATACAGTCTTCTACACTTCGGAGCAGTAGCCAATGAAAACGGAGCTTTCAGGTCGTCCTCGACTTTCGTCAACCACTCCAATTTTTTTTCTTTACTTTCCTAAGTGACCCTCCTTACGGAATCTGTAAAATGTGTGCCTACATTCCGATGACAAAAACAAATTGTTTGATTATTTTTTAAAACTTAATCTTCGATTGCTTATTTATTTATTTATTTATTTGTTTGTTATGCCTCCTTCTCAATTCAACTGTTAAAAATGAAATAATAATAATAATAATAATAATAATAATAATAATTAAAATCTTAGTAAAGTATCGATATCTAGTCGAAATTCTGTTAAATATTTCATTTGATAACTCCCAAAAGTGCCCCCCCCCCAAGTTCTCCCTCCTACCACTTTCTCTGAATTCATCAAACCTCATCTGAAACTGATCCACGCTATTGATGTTCTTAATCTTATCTGGCAACTTATTCCGAAAACATATTACTATGTGAGCAAAAACACTAAACTAGTAAAATATATAATTTTTTAAAATTGCCTTGATAATAACCTTCCAGATCTAGGAGAAATACTACAAAAAATGCCCACCATAGTTAGAGATGCCATTTATTATCTTGAAAGTCTCAATCATATCACCTCTCATTCTTCTCTCCAGATCACCTCTCATTCTTCTTGCTAATACTAATTGTAACTTATAAATATTTATTAAATTTTAAATACAAGTACAACAAAAATGTTTATATATATATATATATATATATATATATATATATATATATATATATATATATATACATCATAATCAAATCAGGCAGTTACAACTATTGATAATAAAATATCCATATTAACAGATTTACTGCCTAATAATAAGGATTTGTCTGTTTCTTCTGTTTACAAACCAATGAATATTTCCATTCAGTATAACTGATACTAATCTTTTAATTCGATCAAGACCGGAAATAATGAACTGATTTAAAGAATAAATATTACATCAGAAAACTTCTTCAAGTAAACTTTTTCATGTTTTAAAAATAAAAATAAATTATAACAACACCCTTTTATGATTAAGTATTAAGTTAACGTTTGCTGTCTAGCCTACGCAAACTACACGAAATGATACATTTTATCTCATATTTCTAATAAAGTAATTACTTAGTTATATCCCGTGATCATTAATTAATAAACGCTGTAAACTACATTACAATTGATTTCCTGAATTTTGATGCATTTTGTAAGTGAATAAAGGCGTCAATATGCGCATAGGCTGGCTGTTCGACATAATTGGGTTGTTACTTTATAGCATTACATAATTTTCCAGCACTCTGGACTAATTTATTACGATGACTGTAGTATAGCAGATGGTCCTCTACAAACTGGATGTGGTATGCCGTTCCATTGTCAAATATATATGATCCTTCCTGAGTCCATGTGGAATAGCAGAGTACTATCTCAAGGTTTCCTTTTCTAGATCCGATGGTTCTGGTTATACCCATGCATATGAACAGGGTAAACACGAGAAAGATGTGGCATCTCACCATGCACATTTTAGCTTGACCGTAATTAGCTAATTGAGTTACAAGCTTATCCAATTTATAAAAAGTTGTTTTTAATATATATTGTTATGTTAACTAATGCAATGGTTTTACTTCTAGATAATTTTTACTTAAATTACAACACACTAGATGAGGAACGATACTTTGTATTATTTGCATTTTTCAGACAACTCTTCTAAAATAATATGTTATTCTCATAGAGTTTCGACAGAGAAAACCTAAAAACAATTTTCATGTGCATATCGTCAACCTCGGGAATATTTTGTAAAACTCAGTACCCTATATAACATTTAGAACTCACAACTTTATTTTTATGAAGTTATTGAGACACTTCCAACGAAGTTGTAACGCCAACTAAACGCTAGGTTATTAACATCCAATTTGTACATAAATATGTGACAAGGTGCTCGTCGTTCTGTAGTTGCTAATTACAGACAGATTATCGACACTGATGATACCGGATGTAATATAAACAAAGTAAAATGAAGTTGATATGATTCGACGCTATTTAAGAAAATATTTTATGGACACTAAAAATGTGAAGATATTTCTAATTGCGTATGTAAAAATATATACATCTACACTATGTAGGTTTGAAATGTTGTATCCACCACCATACAACTCTTGTATGTCAGAAACAACAGTCGGATTCTTCAGATTAGACATATATAGCATTGCATCTGAAACCCCAATAGTTTAGTCTGAATAACCCGTTTACTTTATTCTTCATTCTTTGCAATAAAAATGTACTTCGCAGAAGTTTCTTTAACAAAACCCCTTTTCAAATAATAAATACATCTAGAGAGAAATCATTGCCCGATTAAGGCCTAAGCGCGAATGTCGCTTACGTAATTAAACAAGAACCTTTTATGAATAGCGTTACTGTGTCCAATTTAAGATAACACATATATCAAAAAATAAACATTAGCCAATTTATTTTTTACGTTACTTCAATACCATGAACTTAGTGAAAAATAGTGTTTATATGGTAACCACTCTACATAAGGGATGGCGTCACTTGTTCTAAGCAGCTTGAATAACAACATTATAAAGGAGGATACTTTAAAAAAAAATCGTATTTTAACTACAAGGGATTAATTTAAAAGAAAATAATTAAATAAACTAGGTCGAAACATTAGCATAACAGACACGGACTAGGTAGGTCGCCTATGTTGGATATACACATCCATGCGCTGATTTTTCTATTTGATTACTCTTTAATATTTAAGTCCGACTGCATTAACAGTCGATGGAATCATGATAGGATGATATTTTAAATAACCAATTTAACCTAGTACATAATAGATCAATCTAACATATAAAGTTATTATAAATAGTATCAACTAATAAATAAAATACAATAATTATCTGATGAAAAATATGAAAATATAGGAAAAGGAAGTGTATAGAGTGCAAAATAAAAATAAGATCGAAATACTCATGTGGGCAAGATAAGTACTGCTATTATATATATATATATATATATATATATATATATATATATATATATATATATATATGTAAGTGTTTGTGTGTGGGGGTGTTCTTACTTCTTAAACCCTGTTTAGAGGACTGAACATCGTTACTTGCTCTGCATAATATAATTTATGTCTGACCAATTCGAGAATTGGAAGTAACGGTGTATCTTTTACCGGTGTTGGAATTTTGTGATAGGTTTGAATAATTGTTCTCTATACTAGTAATTCCAAAAATATTGTAAAATGGTTTATGTATGTGTGCGTATAGTATAATACATGAATGTGCATGATATATATATATATATATATATATATATACATGTATATATACACACACACACACACATATATATATATATATATATATATATATATATATATATATGACACGATGTTTCTTAAAGTAGGAAGAGCGTCGACTGAATCCCGCACACACTAAGCGTAAGATACACTTTTAGATATAGTGTCAAAACAATTAACTTATTAATCATGATTAATGCGAAAAATATTTTCAAAACAAGATTTCACAAATCGAATTATTGTGTATACATCTATATATGTCAAGTCAAATTAGAGCGCTGTGATACAGCGACACAGTATATATTTTGATATGTCTCTCTCTCTCATATATATATATATATATATATATATATATTATGTAGTTGGTGTTATAAGAAATGACTAAAAAAGTAAATAATACAAAAACCGAATAAATTAGTATAAATCAATATATATATATATATATATATATATATATATATATATATATATATATATATATATATATATATCCTAGCAAATATATTTTTGCAGGCTGCCGCTTCAGAAATGAACGCTCACCCGTAAACCCATGGAGCCCATGTCATATTTCTTGGGTGCTTAGACATTGATTTTCTAAGTTTCCGACCAAGAATAATTTTAGTATAAATTTAAAAAAAGATTCGACCCCACCCCAATTTGGTTTTTACCTCTCCCAATTAATAGAAATATTTTTAGTTGAAAAAAATTATTTTGGCCACCCCCCATTTTTTTTTATCCTCCCACCATACATATAAATATTTTTAATTAAAATGAAAAAAAAAACTATTTTTTGCCACCCCCCCATTTTTTTTTACTATCTCCCATACATAGTAATATTTTCAGTTAAAAAAAAAAAAAAATGTTCCCTTCCCTAATTTTTTTACCCTCCCCGATACGTAGTAATATTTTCAGTTAAAAGAAAAGAAAAAAATGTACAACCCCCTGAATTGCTTTTTTACCCTCGCCCATACATAAGAATAGTTTTAGTTACAAAACAAAATTGAACTCCCCACCCGCTTAAAAAATATGTTGTTACCCTCCCCCATACATAGTTTAAAAAAGAAAAAAAAAGTAGGAGGCGCCTCGGTCATATCAAAGAAGTCCTGTTTATATATGCTATTGAACGCGCCTACGTCATATCAAAGAACCAGTATTATTATTCTTCCAAAAGGGTTACCCATTTAGTAATGGCCGTTATATTAGCTGCTTAACTTCAATTTATAACATTACACGATCCTTAACAACGTAATGAAAATAAAGTATGATAATGTGAAAAACTCCTCTAAAAATGACGTCACTTCCGGAAGGATGAGTCAGCAATTAATTCTTAGAAAATAGTCACCCATTTACTAATGGCCGTGATATGTATTGTTTTACTTTAATTTGAAACAAAACACGTTGTGTTAACAACGTAATGAAAATAAAGAATGATGATGTGAAAAAAATCTTCTCACAATGACGTTACTTCCGGAAGGACCGGAAGGATGAGTACGCAATCTATTCTTCCAAAATGGCCATCCATTTACTAATAGCTGGTATATGCTTTGATTAACTTTAATTTACAACAAAACACCTTGTCTTAACAACGTCATGAAAATAAAGACTTATAATGTGAACAAATCCTCTCACAATGACGTCACTTTCGGAATGGCCGGAAAGCGTAGTCAGCAATTTATTTTTTTCCAAAATGGTCACCCATTTACAAATGGCTGCGAAATGCCTTGCTAAACGTCAATGTACAACAAAAAACCTTGTCTTAACAACGTAATGAAAATAAAAAATGATAATGTGAACAAATCCTCCACAATGTCGTCACTTCCGGAAATACCGGAAGGATGAGTCAGCAATTTATTTTGCCAAAATCGTCACCTATTTACTAATGGCTGGGATATTCCTTGCTTAACTTTAATTTACAAAAAAACATCTTGTCTTAACAACGTAATGAAAATAAAGAATTATAATGTGAAAAAAAATCCTCTCAAAATGACGTCACTTCCGAAAAGGATGACTTTGCAATGTTAACAGAATTGCCATTCAAAGTATGGTTTGAAAAACACGTTGGTTTGTTAATGAAATGTGATTAATAAATTGTATGAATACTTTTTATTAATATCACCTTATCAGAAAAAATTGTAAATGCATATGTACATTTGATAATAGCAGTTATAAGTGTATATTTGTAAATATGAATTTAATTGAAGATAAAAATTAATGAATTATGTAAATGGCAACACCCGTCTAGTGTCTGAGGGCCTTTTTGTAACAGTCTATAAAGAAGTTGAAAAAGTATTAGTTTAAGTAAGATTCTTGACACGTTTTCTGTTCTAATCGCAGTCTCGTCTTGAAATGTCTTTGTACCTTATTTATATGTTTAGGGCGGTTTTTGTAGTACTATATACATAAACTGGCAAACTAAGTAAATAGTAATATTACTCTGATGGAGTCTCGGCCTCTAGAGATACAGACAGGTACATACTCTCCATTATTAATATATATATTTATCTATATATGTATATATATATATATATATTATAATATAAAATGAAGTAATAAAATAAGGTGTCAATCAAATTTTATTAGAATTCAAAGTTCATGCAAAGCATCCTTAAGTCCTTAGCTTAGCTTTTGAATTCTAATAAAATTTGATTGACACCTTATTTTATTACTTCATTTTATATAATAATATTAATGCTCTATCCAGTATATTGAGCTTCAGTTTTTTATCCGGATGTTTCACTAATTATAAGATATTAGTTGACGCTTATATCTTTTGTTGGATTGCTTCATATATATATATATATATATATATATATATATATATATATATATATATATATATATATATATATATGTGTGTGTATGTATATATATTATATATATATATGTATATATATATATATGTATATATATGTGTGTATGTATATATATTATATATATATATATATATATATACATATATATAGTTAAATATAGACGTATAAATCATCCGCCCATTATATTCTTATGATTCCATTCAGTTCTTTGTAATAAATTCAATTTTGAATTAAATTTGTTTCGTTGTTTGCACTTTCAAGTACTCGATGAACACTACATCAAATAATGAAATTGTGTCTAGTAGAAAAAATAAAATATATTGTAAAATATGTGAGGACTAAAAAAAGGAGAGAAACATACCCGATCAGCTTCGAGTGTGTTGTTATCTTATATTTTAAAATCAATATCTTATATGATAGAAACATTCATGAGAAATTTAATGCTGTTTATCGTATTCTATAAAAGTGTAGTATACACGATGCAAAAGAAAATGACACGAAAATCAATGTTATGAAGCCTAACCTCATTCAGATTGAATTCCAAATGTTGGGTTTGTTTTAAAATCCAACTAAACTTTATTTAAACTTAAAATATAGAAGATTACATGAGGAATCTAATGGTGTTGGTCACCTTTGAACACAAAATTGTACTTTAAAAGATGGATGGTGAAATGTTATTTAAACAGAATTCACTAACTCTTCTGATCATGTCCACATCAATTTTTATAGAATGCGTCTCGTCTTAATAGTAAACATAACAATCCAATTGCTCGATCGGAAATCCTACAAAAGCCAAACAGTAATTGCCAGAGTGTAGACGGATATCTCCTTCACTGACCAATTATGGATAGGTTACTGGTTTCGAGCTGGTTGTTAGCTATTCTTTCGTCCGTCATTGAAAGCGAATATTTGTATACATTAAATCCACAAAAGCGGATTGTTCTTGTGTATTCACTTACAACAGGGTAGACACCTAAAGTAAGTAATTGGTACGTTATTCATATGGAATGATCATCTGTAGTGAGGATGGATCCTTACACATCATTATACTGTTACTTAGAACTAATATATAAAAACATCCCTTGCGACACGGGTATTTTATTTTCACATACATAATGCACTGTTATATATTGCATACGAATAAAATAGATTACTGTACACATAGTGTTAAAATAGATTACTGTACACATAGTGTTAAAATAGATTACTGTACACATAGTGTTAAAATAGATTACTGTACACATAGTGTTAAAATAGATTACTGTACACATAGTGTTAAAATAGATTACTGTACACATAGTGTTAAAATAGATTACTGTACACATAGTGTTAAAATAGATTACTGTACACATAGTGTTAAAATAGATTACTGTACACATAGTGTTAAAATAGATTACTGTACACATAGTGTTAAAATAGATTACTGTACACATAGTGTTAACACTTTTATTTTCACATACATAATGCACTGTTATATATTGCATAC
>OY744535.1:78059640-78087140 GCA_963556195.1 Sepiola atlantica
AAATATCTTAAAAAGATACACACCCATCAACACACTATTGTACTAAGGAATACTTCGACATGTACACAGTTTTGATAGAGAAGCCTCTCAATGATCTCCCGCTGAGTGTACTCGCTTGTATCACCCGCGAAAATTCCGACCAGAAAATGTCTATGCCTTTACCCCTTACAAAAGATACTTAACTAACGTCATTATCTGCCAGTTATTATACAAACCAAATATAGAGACGCTGCTACCGGCATTTAATCTCATGCAGTCAAAACTGGCTAGACAAAACGTACACTTTTCGGTGTATCTCGACTGGGTGACAAAAAAGTATATCCCTTGTTAGTTTTAATTGACGAAGTAAAGTGGCAATGCAGCGGACGCTTTTCTTCTTTTTTGTAACATGTGGGTTTCTATTTGTACCTCTATTAAGGCAACTCTTAATGCCTATCTGCCTATCATTCACTCGGAAAGTTTGTAGTTTTCCAACGCTTCGATTCAAAAGGTCAAACGGATATGGGGATCGTTTTGACGTGTATATGGCCTAGACTGACCACCTAAGTGTGCAAATGGGAATCATGTCGGCTTCAGGAGATTACTTTCACTATAAATGTTAGCAACTTTCAGTAGAATAATTGTATTTCACACACACAAAATGTTCGCCTCAAAAAACCTTTGTCTGTATGTAGGTGTTTGGGAATATCCATCGCTATCTGCGCATATTTAATATGCGATATCATTTTATTTTACAAGGAACTGTACAAAGAATAAGCAGACGGGACATACACATAAATAAGGGGGCGGGGCACGTCCACGAAATTGCACGACTAGCACTGAATAACACGATAAAGAAATGCTGAGAACCTGGAGTGCTTAAGAAAACTGGTTGTCAGGTGATATTTGCCATCCTTAAACGTCATCAAGATCAATGCAGATACCAGGTTATTTTAGATATGTTGACGTTTAAAATAGCATTTTTAAACGCGTCTGCACATTTTGATGAGGGACTATGCCTCTCGGCTTGTAGGATCGTAACGCGTAGATCATGAATAGGGTTACCACCGCTAAACTGGCACATCTAATGACCGCATACGTCTTTAGATGCGTCCAAATATCTCAAAATGAATATGCGTCCATAAGATACTCGTTGTCTTCCGATTAAAATGCTATTTCAAACATAATCTTAACTGAACTTTATGCAAATACCCACGGAAACTCAGACAGGATATTGCTCTATCAAAAATCTTACAAGATCATACACCAATATGTTACGCGTTGTCTACTGAAGCCATGTAAGAAACAAAAGTTCGTATAATTGCTTTCCACGTATATCTGCAGTTGTTAAACACCGTCTGCTGGCGCTGGCTGTATATTTATCTTGACATGATGAACCTTTTCGATAAGTGCTTTCCTTATCCCCATAAGTCAAGAAACATGGCCGGGGACTCATACTACAACTAATACTCTTCTGGAGAAGTACACACACATCTCGATATGTGTGCTTCTGGCCGCAATGTGTGAGCGAGCATCATGGCGCTCGAACTTCGTGAATGTTTCATCATCAATGTAAAGATGCAACAAGAATAAGAATAGAGCTACTACAGTAGAGAGACTTTTACGGACATGTTTCAACATATGAAAAATGAAATTTGTCGATTAACTTTTCGAATTTGAAATAGCTTTGTCTCACAGTCTGGAATGTTTAGCATTAACACAGCATTTATAGATGTGTCTACAGATCTTATGTTTGAAATAACATTGTCGTCAATAAATATAAATATATAATTGAAACATATTACTTTTCGATAGGTTCAAACATCTCTGTAAGATATGCAGTCGTTGTTTCATTCACGCTGAAATTTGAAAAAGCGTGTTCGTTAATCTTAACTGTTTAAGTTCTCTATAACATATTTAGATTCGTCCAAAGATCTCTATATTAAGCTGTATCATTTAATTAGTGTGTGCCGCTAAAATGCGCACATCGGAAATACGGCCTCGACAATCAGTTTGACAATGACTTTGTTGCTGTCGAGTTGAAGTACGGTTCTGTTCAGTCTCAGGTCTTCTTTTCCAGAGTTGACTTTCTCTTTGATAAAGAGCTCAGTGAATTGCTTATCGCCTGAAGCGATTTCCCGGAGAATGTAGTCGGGTCTGCTCATGCACTTTTTGCAGGCGTAAATACTTGTGCGTTGGTTTTTCAAAACAACTTTTGGTGTTGTGCGAAACGTCTACATGAGAAGGTAAATACACTACTTTTGATGTGAGCAAACATGTCAATATGTAGTTATGTCCGAAAGTTAGTTTGTCAAGCGTTAGTTCAAAATATAATTAAGTAGAATTACCATCGCAAGATACGCTGATTAAGCAAAACACATTTTATTTTACATGCGCAAAATTATATTTATTATGTATGAACTCTACGGTTATTCTTAAAATAGTTTTTCGTCGATAAATGCGAATATTCAATCATATGATGTTCATTTTGTATATGTTCGAAGGTCATTGTCTGAATTAGTGTTTCTTTGTTATCTACGCTGATTTGAAATAGAATGTTATCTAGTTATGCTAAGATTAAGTTGAACCTATATTATTTGATGCGTTTAAACAACTTTATATACAAAACATGTTTAGACGAATCTGTAAACACTATTTATAAGCTAAACGTTCAGACAGAGAAAATAACTATTTTAAATTATAAAAGTTAATGGGCGAATCGTATTTTGCATACGTCCAAGCATGTTTTCGCGAGGCTTTCTACAAACGCCGCTTTATTGTTCTTCTTGTGTCATCCAATACTTAATGGGTAAGCATTCATTAACTTTGTACGCTATCATGCTTGCTCACTCATTGCAGCCACATGCTCAGATTCAAATAGCATTTTGATTGCTGAACGTGAAAAGGATTATAGAGAAATGAGATTCAGGATACGGCCAAGCACGTCAATCAAAAGCTCTGACCGATAGTTTGCCTGTGTATACGTCTTACTGTAGGGCAGAGGTGGAGATCGACATGTTTGGACGTATCCTGAATGTGATGAGTTCCGAAAGTGTACACGTTTGGCATACAAAGGCTTTTCAAAGTTAAGCGTCACGACGCTTTAGTTTGAACAATACTTTAGTAAAATTCTCATCGTCAGATGCGCTAATTTATACTTAAATACGAGAAATTATCTTTATTAGAAGCTCTGGTGTTATGTAAGGCTAAAGTTTGAAATAAGAGTGTTATTGATACACGTGCCAATTTAATGGACTAGTCATATTTTGTGTATGTCTAGCATTTCCATGACGAAATTTGTCGGAAGGCGCTCAGCCACGCTTCCATTTAAAATATAATGAAAATAAGACTCCCATTTAATACCGCGTCAATAGAACAAAACAATTAAAGTTTACATACGTCAAATTATATGTAAAAAAGACCGTCTATCCTACTGTTTGAAATACCTTTTTCGCGAATATTTACTAAAATCCTTTTAATGTATATACGTCCACACATCTCGATTAAGAATTATCATTCCCGCAGCAATTTGTAATAGCTTGTTAGCCGATTTGTTATTTTCTCTTGGAACTAGAATTATTTGATGTGTCTAAAGATCTATATAACGACCTATGTCCGTACCCCGGTCCGAAACACTTTAGTAAAAAATAGCCGTGTTATTGCTAAATGAGCAAATATAATGAAAGCATATTCATTTAGATAGTGCAAAAATCTCTTATATAAATACTACTCGTCCCTATTCACCTTGGTCCTCACAACGGCAGCGTCAGACACACGGTTGGTTATTAATCTAGGTAGAATCCGGAACAAAAATAGGCATTCGGGAATGAAACAAAAATAAAAAGTAAGCTTTATATTTCACTAACCGAGAATAACACCGATGAAACCGATACTACACTTTAATCTTAGCTTGCATTATTAGTATCGCTAAAAGCGACAAGTAAATATACCCACCATATTTGGGGTATGTCTAGTGATTTCTCCGTAGCGCTGTGTCAATAGGTTTTGCTGCTAAGCTTTTGTTTGAAATATAATAATAAAAAAAAATATTTTACTCGCTAAACGCACTAATTGAGCGAAACAATTTAATTTTACATACGACGAGTTGTCTTCCTTAAGAGCGCTGTCCATCTGCATGTATGTAACGCTTAAGTTTGAAATAGCATTTTCCTTGATGAATTCGATTATTTAATAGGATCATATTAATTTGGTAACGTCTAATCATATCTATAATAATTGCCGTCGTCATGTTTGTTACGATAGACTTTACGATACTATCTTTTGTCAAGCTATAACTTTTAACTTCTAATTAGAATTTTCGAACGCCCACATGCCTCCATAATATATTAACTAGTATGGCAGTCGGTCAAGCTTAAGTTTAAAATAGCATTTTCGTCAAATAACATGTCAATTTACTTGACGCTAATTGCATGCAAACTCTACTGGTGTGCTGCAGATTCGCGGATCAACTCTCTGTTTTATATATTCATTTACCATTAAGTGCATATATGATTATTAACCCATGGTGTTCGTTGTGAATACAGGTCCAAGCTTGTCTTCTCATACAATAAACTGTGACGCCGATGTTGATTTCTGAAACAGGTTATTTAACAAGAGATACAGACAAAGACAATATTAGCCGGACGGCTTACTTGAGAGAGATAAGGACAGCCATATAGATAGATGGATAGCTCGTTTTGTTAGATCCAGTTACATTGTGCGCGACCGTACACCTATTGGAAACAGTAATACGTATCCCCCCATAATATCTCGCCAGCTAAGTACAATCAAATATTCGCCCGGAAATCACGTGGTTTTGTGACTTCCGTTTACATTATCCTCTTACCCTTAAGTGTCACAAAACACACATTTCTATTCAAGCACGGACTCGCTATGTAACAGTGTATCGTTTCACGCTAAATATAGAGCAAACATTTTGAATAAGTGAGATTGTTTAAATATTATTGGTTACCTACTCTAATATAAAAGCCCGGGCAACCGTCTGATAACTCTTTCATTTTGATAGACACTGCTAGACTCATGATGTGTTCATACGTCTGGAGTCGCTAGAAAAATGGTTGTATGAAGTGGTCTGAAACATATCTCCCTCCCGCACAATCCTATACCTGTATACAAGTGAACTACTTTCTGGGGATGTGTCGCTCACAACAGCTTCTTCTGTTTTAACGAAGTATAATACCTACTTCTAAATGTAGTGGGGAACTATTCTTTACTTTTTGCAGCCTCTTTCTCACAAAAAATGTATTGCTATTATTGCTTTACTCTATTGTTATTTTCATGGGAGGTGCACGAAAGAGCTCGAATTATTTCACCCCTTGTATATAAAGATGCATAAGAACCACAGGTCTAGCTACACCCTTCTTGGCCTTTTGGCTAAGATCAAAGTGTAGTATCTGTTCAGATGGATACTGCACCCCATACTGGTGTTGTATTGGCCTTCGGGTCTTGATTTACGCCGGTCAATGGGTCTGTCCTGTGCAGTTCTGAGAGGTCCACCTTCCCAGGCTTTGCCTCCCCTCTTTGGGGAGGAGTAAGTTTATTGCTTACTGCCTGAGGCGCCCCTATCGGGGAATGCCGAGGGGGTTGCCCAGGTAATTTTGAAACCCCACTTTCCCGACCCGACCTTGGGTCACATCTTACTGGTGGGAGTAAGATAAAAACTGGCCTTGTGCCTAACTCCTGGAGAAGAGTACATCTATACACACAGTGTCTTTTTTCTTCTGTCTACCTAAAACTAAATAAACTTTCATGAGAAGTGTATTTCCAAAAACTGTTCGTCTGTAGAACATAATACAACAGGGTTGCCTCCCAGCAGTCAACAATATGCCCGTTTTTACAAGTCTCCACAGTTTTGTACCACCGCCCACCTACACACTTGAGTAAGATTCTGGCCTTGATAATACGCCAGTACATTAAAATCGGCTTCATCAAAAAATCGCTTTCTAACCTTAAGTCTGAGATATATTTTTCGACTCCACAAGGACAGATTAAAATTGGTGCTTCTTAAGAAAATGTATTATTACTTTATTGACTCATTTATTCTATATCAGACGGAACTATGCTCTGTATTAATATATATATATATATATATATATATATATATATATATATATATATATATATATATATATATATATATATATTGTTACTATAAAACATCAGACCAAAAGCATGATTTAATATATTTATTCTCCGTTTTCCATAGCGGCGCCATTATGTCCATGGGATTGCCATTTAAATATTGAATTATCCTCTTTATTTCGCTTGATTTTATTTTCATGCTTCTTCCTTTTATTTTTCATCTTCTTATTTTGTTTTTTTATTCGTTTCTTTCGCGTCTGTCTTTCCACCCTATTCTATCTTCAATTGTTAATTTGTTTCATGAAGACTTATTTTTCTATTCAACTTCGTTTATCATTATGTCTTATTTCTCTTCTTTTCTTTTTTTCATCTCCTTTTTCTTATTCATTTAGCACTATTATTTACGTTTTTATTTTTATTTTCCTATTAATTTCCGTTGTCGTCATTGTTCTTATCCTTTTTCGTCTACTTCTTCTTCTTGTTCTTCTTCTTTTTTTTTCTTTCTTTTTCTATGCATCAGTTTTGCTTCATAAATGTTCTTTTATTTCCTATTTGTGTGTCGTTCCTCATGATCTCTGTTCTTTTTTCTTCTCGTTCGTTTTTTTTTGTTTTCCCCATTCTTTAAACCATGTTATTCTTTTATTAATGTTATTAGTATTCTATTCTTTATCCTCTTTATACACGTTTTACTTAACATATTTATAATTCTTATTCTCTATTATTTCTTTTATATTTATCTCCGTTTCTATTTCTTTCCTCTTCGTACCTATCTCAGTTGTTTCTTTTCTATTTCCTTTCAGTCGTCTATTTCTTCATATCAGAACATTTTTTCTTCTTTGCTTTTCTTCATCATTATCTCAATGATTTTCGTTCTTTTTCTCTCCCTCATGCCGCTTCCTTTTATTCTCATTCACCGTCTTACCCGACTGCGTTTTTCTCAATATAACCATCGTTTCCCATCTTACATATTCTTCTCCTTCGTTTGTTGACTTGTCATTTCCAATTTGTGCTCTTTCCGCGAGAACACAATTTTCTTTAAATCTCGCCCATTTTTAGGAACCATTACGTAATTACAAAAATCACTTCTTCTAATTTTTACAATTATTTTGTCGCGTCGAGTGAGACTGTCACTTTCAATTTTAAAAATGAACTCAAGAAATCAGTTTCGTTACCAAAACTTTCTAATCCACTTCAACAACAATTCTTTTAAAGATGTAATAACAATTTTGTGATGCGCGAAACGAATTCAGTCCAAATACGCTGATTAATATTTTGACTAGACATAATTAAGACTATTCCATTAGTGAACTCCTTCAGTCCTATTTCTGGCTTTTCACGACATCATTTCAAGCCATGCGGCATCAAGTTCATTGCATTGATGTATGCATACAATTGGTTTTCTGGGAGTTGATGGTCGTGACCTGGACCTGATGCGAACTAATAATCCAACGCTCCGTGTTCGAATTAAGTCGACCTTATACACTCCATTAATTAAGGGCATCTGATGGCAAATGTGAGTCCAATGTGGCTGATAATATTTCATGGGAAATAGCAGTATGTCGATGATAGACCCCTCTATTACCCTCTGGCTATGTGGGAAGGACCAGATTAACTGGTTTAAATATTTTCTTATTCCCATGAAAGTAGGTAAATCATGACAAATATGCACCGCAGCGAAAAAAGACGGCAAAATAAGTAGATTTTTTTCTGACGTACGAATCACAAAATTACTGGGAACCATGTTACAGCCTTATGTGATAATCAGTGTCGTAATAGGAGATTGAGCACCAGAAACAAGAGAATCATTTTTTTTCGCATATGAAACTGACGAGACCTTCTAAAGGAAATAGAAGTAAGTGAAGTTAGTGCTGATGTTGGATTTATGAAGCTAGAAGGTCGATCGCAAATGAATTTCGACCGGAGCCCACGAATAACACGTTCTATTAATATTGTTTTGCGTATTTAGAAATGTACATGGGATTATTTAAGTGTTTTAACATTTTATTTGGATGTTATACATATGAGAAAATTAATTCATGGTCAGTTATTACACGCCTAGAAACAAATATCTGACTTTAAAATATAATATCTGCATATATGAAGCCAATAGATGATATAATTGATTCTAAAATGTTCTTGGAGCAAACTAAATTTGGGAACCCATGATTCTTATCATATATTCATATACAGTAAACCCTTTTTTTCTTTTACACACGATATTCGGAAAATTTCCTTTTTTTCTTACACATTTCCTTGTTTTCACACCAGTTTTTTGTGAGGACAAACACTCTATGGTATTTCTACCGTTAGACGAATTATACTCCTCCCACAGCGGAATGATAGGAAAAATGAGACTACGATCCAACAAAAGTTGCATAGGCACCCTCGTCGGCATATTCTTGTAAGGGCGCCTCATGCGATTAACAGTAAACTAATCTCTTCTCAAGGGGAATGAGTTAAATCATATAAGGGTGAATCTCCTAGAACTGCAGAGGGGCACACCACACACCGACAGATAACTGGGTACAACAGCATGTCAAATATTCTGCCAGTATAATTCTACTATGAAACAACTGATTCCTGTCGTGAGTACATTATTCTATCAAATAAAACAATGCAAGTAAATTACAATGAAGCTAATTTATATCATCTAGAATATGGTGTTCTTATTTTTTGTCTCATTAATTAATTGATAGTTCACAAGGTTCATGGGTCATTATCCTCGCTCATTCATTGCGAGCCACGTCAGAACAGTCAGTAGTAATTTTCAGAATAGTCGTGATTGTAATATGAAGTATCACAACCCTTCACTCGACCTCTGGGGATCAGAAAAAACATTTTTGAAGCAGGTTCATTGCTCGAGATACATGTGTATACAGAATCAAAGTTTGCGTTGAACAACTGCATCAATACTTAGGACACCATAGAGCATTTTGTTTGTTATGTGGTCTAGATCACGTGTAGCATTTGGTGTATGGGCAATCAAATTTGTTAAATCAAGAAATGTGCTAAAGTGTAGAAGATGATGCCTTTTATTTTTTTAGCGTTACTTTCACAATCGTTCGGCTTATTTTAAGTTCAACATTCTTCTAGTGTAGCTTTTCAAACATGGGAAGTTTTATATCGAGTCTGGGAACTTAACATAATTTTGCACCTAACCTATAATTTAGTCAACGGGTGGTGGTTGGGGGGTGAGATCTCGTTCGATCACTATCAGCATGTAGAAGTAATTGTTATCTGAAAGTAATTCTCAGTTAAAATAGGGAATACATGTAAAACCGTTTTTGCGTCTTTAGAGCGGCATTTAACTTAAGAGATATGTAGGTTCCTAATTTCGCCAACGTGGTATACAAGAATTATAAAGTATGCGATGGAAACCGTATCATGTGAGTAGGTAAACTAATATGTAAGGAAACGACTTCTCAAAGAGGCATTTACTAGGGCGTACCACCGATGATATTACAATAAAATTGTTTCTAATAACATTTCTGTTTATATTTCTGCAGCATTAAGGTTAGGAACATGGAGGTGACTTGAAAGTTTAGTTCCTTCGACTCTCTCTATTGTATAAGTAATTTAATTCGTCGTCTTCTTCCCCTGCCACTAGACTTCAGCAACGCTGATTTACGAATGTTGGACTTCTCAAAAAAAGGAGGAAAAAGGATATTAGCGGTGACATTCATAAGATTGAGTCTAAGTAGATGTGTTTTCCTTACAGTGTCATGGGTTGCATAGAAGATGACTTAGAAGGTTTAGCTCACCGATTCACTCTATGATATTAGTACTTTCAGTCCGTCTGTTCCTCAGAAGTGGGTGGCATGGGTAAATAAAGGATACCGAGTATTCAAACATTATGCAGTGCGCATTTTACTCGATACTGAATAGTTGCTGTTAATGCCAACTACATTACATAGATAAATAGACAATCTACACATATTTAATTAATACATGTTTGATTTCAATGTAGAATTAATCGGCATACATTCCGACATATTTCAGGATTTCACTGTTACTTGAGTGATTTCCTAATTTACTCGAAGAGTAAAAAAATGGATATCACATCATTCAAGTCAACAATCAGTTTCCAACAAGCGTCTCAGTTATTAATGGTAATGAGGGTTCCTATTTACTTACGTCATAGGTTTGTCTAACAGTTAGAGCATCTAGATAAAATCTAAAAGTGTATTATAATGTAAGATAACACGAGACAGAAAATAGATGTATCTGCAAGTCCCTAAATGCACCCCTAAATGGGGCTATGGAGAAAATTTCGTCAGGGTGGGGCAATTTAAATGTTATTTTGTAATGATTAGAAAATGCTGACTCAGTACTCCATTAATTAACTGATTATTTCAGCTTTTTTTCAGTTTAATTTCAATTTAATTATGTATGAATTTAAATTGGAAACACTTTATTAGTAGTAATTTGTAAAAAAACTTCAGGTTAGTTCAGGTGTTTTCAGTTTAATTTCTATTTAATTATGTATGAATTTAAATGGGAACACTTTATTAGTAGTAATTTGTAAAAAAACTTCAGGTTAGTTCAGGTATTTTCAGTTTAATTTCTATTTAATTATGTATTAATTTCAATGAGAAACAATTATATTAGTAGTAATCTGTAAAAAAAAGTGCAGGACATTCAACCGGAAATGACATCAGAGGCGGACTGCGGAGGGTGGATTAAAATTAATAGACGCTTATTTTGAGGAAATTCTGGTACCGTTATAGATTATGTCGGTATCAAGATACACCTTGATATCCGTGTTATTCGAACAATTGATCCGGAAATTACGTCAAATGGAGTTTGAGCGGTGCAGGAAGAAATTAAAAATCCGATTGATATACAGGGTGCTTCTGCAATATGTAACCTTTGGGTTCTCTGTACAACAGAGGCGTGTCTCTAAACTGTTGGCTTTTCTGTACAACAGATTCGCTTCTATAAAGTGTTGGTGCTTCTGTACATCAGAGTCGCGTCTGTTAACTTTTTGTTCTTTTGTACAACAGAGGTGCGTCACTAGACTTTTGGTTCTTCTGTACAACAAAGGCGCGTCTCAAAACGTGTGGAGCTTTTGTATAACAGAGGCGCGTCTCTAAAGTATTGGTTCTGTTGTAGAACAGGGCGCGTCTCCAAACTTTGGTTGTTTTGTATAATTGAGACACGTCTATTAACTTGGAACTCTTATGTACAACAGAGGCGCGACTCTTTATTGGAATTATTTTGTACAACATAAGCGCGGTCGTAAACCTTTCATTTTTCAAGTACTTGTACAGTTTCGCACCGATATAGAACCCCTTTATCGGGGGGCTGATCCGCTTGACCCCATCCACGCTTATGTCAGTTTAGGTCACCTTTGAAAAACGCTTACTCGGTGCTTTTAAGAAATTGACTTCATCAACATTACGTATATTCTTAATATCTATAAATTAAGTGCGGTCAGAAATAAGGTATTTACGCGACCATTGTTCTACTTTATCTTGTCCGGCATTAACAATTGTAATATTACAATATTACTTTTGAGAACTGGTATATATTACTTCTTTTCGGACTATTGTGTGAGTAAACATCCAATATCTTCATCAGATTTCGAAAAAGAGGGCAATAACTCAGTTATAGATCGATACTATTTGGTCATCTCGACATTGTCCGGGATTAATAATAACTATTAACATTATTTTTCTTCATACTTTAATTTTAACGGTACTTTTGGCAGTTCTGCGAATACCTCTTTACTAACATTACAGTATTAGAAAATAAAGGAAGAAAGATAAAGAAAACAGTTGGAGAGGGAGAGAGAGTCGGAGAGAGAGAAGGAGAGTCGGAGACAGATAGACGTTTTGACATAAAAAGTGAACACATGCCATTAAAGTTCTATATTGTTTGTCTTTTATGTCCCGGAGCAATAAATGTAAGATTACACTATTACGGTTTAAAGTGTGGCTAATAGGAATTAAATGACACTATTGTTTGTTTTTAACACATTCCAACCAGAAAATAATAAGATAAGAAAAAGAAAGTTGGGGGAGTGAGATAAATAATATGGACGAGGGAAAGAGAGACGGCTAGAGAGAGGAAGCTATATTGAAGTTTTTATATGAAGATGTTACACAGACTATTTAATTTCTACTATTTTATGATTTTTAATCGGCCTGGGAAACGCCGGTAGCCTTGCAAGTATCTCATACAATTAAATGACTTAAATTATCTATGTTTTACATCGATAGCGTTTGTCTTACAACATCAATATTTCATTATGAATAGCAATTTGTTGTCGTTACGGTTTGCTATGGTGTTAAAGAAAAAATAAATAATTCGGTACCTTTTATCATTGCTTAATTTATTTAAGAATATTTTTCAAATAGATTTCAGCTTTGTTATCATTATATAATAAACGCCTTCATGATTTGACGCAGAACACGCATCTCTAATACTACTACTACGAATATATTATTTAATATATTGGTCCCCCGATTTATAACATCGGGGGACTTATGTTTTGAGGCATGTCCGTCCGTCCGGATTTTTCTCCGCAATCATCCATTGAATTTCTCTGAAAGTTTACATGACGTTGTAACTTTGGTCAGGTTAGAAAGTGAAATTCTTCGATTTTTGAAAGAAAAATCTAGTTAGCCCCCCAGGTGGTCATAAGGCCCCGAAATGTTATGGGGCAAAAATGTCACTTTTTGCCCCATAACTTTTCACTCATCCATTCAATTTCTCTGAAACTTGGCCAAAATGTGGAGCTAATTGTTTCTAATAGAAAATACGAATCGCTGACGTTGGAACAAATCTGGTTCGCGCCCCCAGGGTGTCAAAAGCTCCCAAACTGGTAAAAAATGACCCTGTTCTCCCATAACGTTTGATCCATCCATTCAATTTTTCTGAAACTTGGCCAAAATGTAGAGGCAATTCTTCTGGATATATAATGAGCATCGTTGACCTCAGAAAAATACTGGTTCGCGCCCCCAGGGGGGGGGGGGGCAAGGGGGGTCAAAAATGCCCCAAATTGCCCAAATTCATTGGATTTTACACTCGCCACATTGAGTCACATACAGAGGGGGACCCCGCACGCGCGGCTTATTTATATTTCATTATAAACAGTCTGTTCATATGGAAAAAGAGATGGAAATAATTTGAGATTAATGAGATCCATGAAATGTCTCTGTCGTATTACGTTGCTTCACAGACATTCGTAAACGTAACCTTTGTTTGTGAGACAATTTCAGGCAATAATGTTTTTGTTTTTTCATTTCGATCATGTGTTCAGTTCAGGAGAAAACTTACCATTTTTTCACACAGTTTCTAAGATAAATAATACTACACATTTTTCTCTTTGCTGTTATAATAAAAAAAATATATATATATGCGTGTGTGTGTGTGTGTGTGTGTATTTTGCTGGTAGATTATAGAATATTTTGATTAATTATTAAAACTAAGGTTTACTGAAATGTATATATAATAACATAAAAAACAACGTTTATAAACTAAGTCGAATACAAACAAAAATGTTAACACACACAAAGTGGTCAAAGCCATCAAGAAGTATTTATTTTATGAAAGTTGAAATAAAAACCATAGTATGAGATTGCTAATAAATAAGATATTTAGAATATAATTGACATGATTTGTTTATTTAGGTAACCTTCCTACTATAAACTATTGTTCATAGTCTTTGGAGATAGAATTATGAACACAGACATGTGAGAGGAGGAGCTAGTGCTTGTGATCATTTTAGCTTAAATATAAATTACAGTGGGAGCTTTTCAAATAAATTACTTGTAATTCCCCCATGACAATAAATGGATATATTTTGATACTATAGACATACATACACACACTTCTGTATTTATTAATAGATCTATTGATATATATATAGGCATGGAATCACACACCCATACACACACACACATACATATATATATATATATATATATATATATATATATACTCACAAAGTAAAAACTTAACAAACATGTTAAGCTATTCTCTGATTATTTATTTATCTTTTGAAACAGGGCTCGTCAGGTGATTCTAGTTGGTTATCCATTTGCTAATCTTTTTAATTTGATATTTGGTTTGCATTGTATTGGATACTCTAACTCCAGATCTATTAAACACATTTCAGCAGTTGTATATATATATATATATATATATATATATATATATATATATATATATATATATATATATATATATATATATATATATATATATATTCCCGAAACAGTTTTTCATGGTAAACAACTGATGATCCCTTAAATAATGTAAGAAGCAAACTAACATAATAACTGTAAAAGTATAAATTGACTTACATGAGTGATTTTCCACTGAACGACTTGGGACTTGAGGTTTTATTTTTTTATATAGTTTTCATGGGAATTAGAATAGAGTAAACTGTATATACGCCAAATCATATATATATATACATATATATATATATATATATATATATATATATATATATATATGTATATATGTATATATATATAATTGTTGGAGTATTTTTTATATATCTTGAGTTGGAGAATCAATTCAATGCCAATCAAAGGTCAAATTAAAAAGATAAGTAAATGGATAGCCAATTAGAAATACCTGACGACCCCTGTTTCAAAAGATTCATAAATTATCACGCAAATAGCCGACAATGTGAACATGTAATATATATGTATGTATGTATATATATATATATATATATATATACATATATATATATATATATATATATATATATATATATATATATATATATATATATATATAGCCATCACGATTGTCATCAAGACTTTTGATCATTTCTAGAGCAGCCACTCTGTCCCGGTGTTCTACACCATATTTCAAACAGTCATTCAGGGTGCTTTGCCGAATGACCACGCTAGGCACTGCGGGTTGGCGACGATATTTGGTGAAGCAAGATGCTATACAGCGCGTGGTATTATAAGTACTATCCATGCTTAACATCGCTTAACTTCGGTGATCTATCTGGATCAGGTGGGTGATCGTGATTATTCCGTGTGTATATATATATATATATATATATATATATATATATATATATATATATATATATATATATATATATACACACATATATATATATATATATATATATATATGTATATGGGATTAATGATAAGATATCTACTTTAGAAATAGCCAACTAATTTGACCATACTCATCGTACAATTTAACAATTCATTATTAACCTTAAATCTTGCAATGAGCGTTCTGACGAAGAAAATATCGTAAGAAAACTCCTGTGTCGCATCGAGCCATGAATAAGATAAAGAGAGAAGTCCGCTTTATCCTCATTTAAGTGTTTGAGAACGCTTGCGTTCTTGATGTGCCCAAATCAACTCGATGTCGTATCCTGAAGGCGGTTGAAAAGGGTGGAAAGCTGGTCTCCCTTTATTAAAAGATATGCACAAGAAAAAAAGGAGTGACTGGGCATAAAATAACAGCAAGGTAAATTTTCAATTTTTTTTGTTCATTGATGAGTGTAGACCGACCTTTGATGGACACTATGGATAGATGAGAGGATGGTACCGTAATGAGTGTCCCCGTCCCCACCGAGTCAGGTGTCAGCAAGAAGGTGGTGTGCTGTTTTGGGCTGCAATAATTAGTAATTTGCTGGTAGGACCATACAAAGACGCAGATGGAGTGAATATGACCGTTAAACTCTACATTGACTTCATTCACCTAGTACTCTGGAACAACAAGAAGAATATGTCATTCCGAGAAAAGATGGTATTCATGCATGATAATGTACCATCTAATCCTGCAAGGATCACCATAGAATATTTAGAGAGTGTTTTTGCCAGATATAGGAAAATAATGCAATGTGCAACTTGGTCTCAAGATGTAAATTCCATCGAAAATCTGTGGAGCATTTTAGAAAGGTAGATTTACTCTGGGTGAAGGCAGTACCCCTACAAAGATGACCTCTGTATTGTTATTTTGACTGCTTCCAAAGCTTTGAAAGTTTGACAGCTTTTTTCACTTATTTATAAAAATTGCCATTATATACAATATTGATTGCACTCTGAAACCATATTAAAATGTTTGCTCTGTAATATTGTTGTTCTCAAATTACATATTCCTAAAATAATCAATGTTTTAATTTTCTGTCACGACTTCACCATAGTTTACACTTCAGCAATGATTAGCATATGAAGTTGGAATTCTGAAACAGGTTGCAAGTAACCCAATTATTACGTAGTGAATGAATAATAACAAGAACGAACCTAAAATTATTAATGTGAGTGAAATAAAAATTTAAATGTAGCATGAATTATAATAGTGGATCATGAAGCAAGCTCAATGTCTTTCAACTGGAATGATTGAGATAATCCTTAAAATATATTTGATATTTGTAAAGAAATCATAACAAAAAAAGTGTTTATTCAAGAAATATTAAGGGGATAACCGCCAATTATAAGAGCCCATCACATATAATTAGAGCCATGGCGTGCCGCTCGCTCCTCAAGGTGAAATACTGCCTCAAGACCGTGAAAAGATGCGCTAAGCTCTTGACTTTGTGTTTCGTCTCACAAAAAGAATGATGAGATCAACGATGACAATTAAAATCTAAACAAGGATAAGAACATAAACGCTGAATTACAAGGGCAACCCATCTTTTACTAACCCGATATATTTAAATATTTTATGTAAGCAAATGTTTATTTGATCAGAAAAAATTATAATTGTTAACAGGTCAGTGTGTGAAAGGTTGTGAGTGCTAAAAGGTAATGCGTGTACACGTGTGTTTATGTCAGTTCTGAGTGTTGCACTGTTTCTGAATTAAGCAGGGTATTACCTTGGTTTTATTTTACTTCAGTCAAAATTCTAACAAATCAAGAGACCCCTTCCTGAAGCTTACACATACTCGCAATATTAGATATATTCGAGTGTTCATCTAAAGTGAACTGAGTAAAGATGTGGGAAACATTAATTTGCCTCTCCTCAATTGACCAGTTTATTGTGTTTGGGTATATATTTTATGTGGCCTCTTGGTCTTACCGGATTCCAGGACAATAATTGATATATTCTGCTTGAGGATCCAGTGCTGTTACTTAGGAGACACCACTTGCAGAAGATGAACAATTCCTCGTATAAGCCAGTGTGGGTAGACCTACCGATAAGATCTAATTTGGGCTTCGAATACTATGTTATATTGAAAATTTGGTCAGGGGTTACTTGTAGGATGAAGTTTCCTCATGCCAGGATGTTCTGACAAAACCCTGTAAGCTTAGACACTCGAGCACAGTGTCTAGTACATATTCACGTTCTCTCCTGGTCAAGGTACCTATGCGTGTGACACTATGTATTAGTTGAAAATTGTGATTAGCTCTACAAAAGGGGTACGGGAAGCTAGGGGTTATATAGTGTTCAGACTATCCGAACACTTTATTCGGTTAGTTTACCCGTTGAACCTTTCAGCACTAACTAATTAGTAATCGGCTCAATAATTGTGATCATTACTTTGGGGCTCTAAAAGTGAATTTGAGCGTAAGTTAAGATCGTGTGACCACTATGTTTCTGTTGTAAATATTATTGTTGGAGTCTTTTACGAAAATGTCATTTGTTTTTTTTTTCAGATATGTTTCTGGGTTGTATTGCGTTTATTCGCACACGTTGTTTGTCAAGTAGTATTATAAGATTGGTACACGTATCAATCCTACATACCACTTATTCGAATATGTGTTCTTCTTTCGCAAGGCCTAATTGATGAATTGACAGAAACATAGATTTTTAAACGTAGGTATGCAGATGGAATTTTCGCTTAAATACTTTCAAATTAGGAATATTATATAAGGTTTTGATTAAGAGCAACGTGTAGTATCTATTTTTATACTACACTGTTTATTCCCTGTCTTCAGTCATGGAAAGATAGTTCCTTATAGGCCGATACATTCATTTGTTTTTATGCAAATCCAGAGTTCAACTGGATTTTTCCATTAGTTTTTGTCTCGTGAAAAAACAAGAGCTATCATATTATAAAGTACATTGAGTCCATAGCGGAATATTAGAAGTATATACACCTTTGACGTTAAGTAAACTTAATTAAGACCTAATGATAATTATTACTAATTATGTTATGCAATATATGTTTTCTCTAAAACACATTATTACTTTTTACATGGACTGATCCAAATAATATAGTACATAAATTTGATGCTCAAACGTTATCATCATCGACCACTTTTTAAAAACGTTATCATCCTCCACCACTTTTTAAAAAAGGTGGGGTCGTAGGATTGTCGAAGCAGCACTGCCATGAATTTAATTAAAAGTTTCATTTGACGGTGCTTTCATGTCGAAAGTAAAATTAAAGTACATGCGTCAGTCTTTCGCGCTACGATTTTAGAATAATGTTTATATGCACAAATATGGTACAAAAATAGTGTTGTGTCTCAGTTCGTGCTGATGCATACAAATGGATACATTGAAAAAAATTTGAAAATAGATATTACAGATATATTCTGAAACTCTAACACTGCATTAACCTCAGTATTAAAATTACTATATACGGGGTCCGCTTGCATGTATATAAATGAACATAATAAATCTCTCAACTATTCTGAAACAATTTCGTAGTAGTTCTGTTTACCTTTATAAATATTAAATTCCCATTGTCTTCAATGGTGTTATCATTTTAATCATCTTTCGATTAATGAAATACACACGTTCTGATACAAAAGATACCATAAAAGATGTGTCTAACACTGGACAAATCGATGCCAATAATAATCATATATTTTTCGTCTAAATTCCGAGAACGATATGCATCGGCATAATGCGAGGTCGTTAATGAAGCGAAATCAGAAGATGATAAAAACACTGAGAAGTTCAAGACGTATATAGATAAAAAGAATAGTTTTTGTCTTTTTCTTCTCAGCAGGTAAGTTATTTGAAAGTATTCAAGGTATACGAACGTCTCTTGATTACTCAAATAAATCGTCTCACATTTAGTCAGGTTGATACAAAGTCAGGACTTACACGAAACCTATTTTCCTTTCGGCGAAGAAAAACGGTGTTATTTTCCCCCCTAAGAAAACAGCCCACGCTGTGATTCGGATAGACCTCAAGCAAACAAGCCATTTGCTTCTTTTCAAATACCAAAAATCATGCAATCGTCGCATACGTATGCTATTTTAAGGACCAATTTACTTACTACTATGATGAGCCAATAATTCCAATGTGGTGTATATATATATATATATATGTATATATATATATATATATATATATATATATATATATATATAAATATATATATATACATATGTATATATATATATTTATACATATATATAAATATATATATATGCATACATATGTATATATACATACATATATATAAATACATATATATATACATATACATACATATATATATACATATACATATATATATATAAATATATATATATACATATGCATATATATATATATGTACATATACATATATATATATATAAATATATATATATATATATTTATATATATATATACATGAGTTCTTTTCGCCACCGCCTACACGCAAAACATCTAATTTACTTCGTCTTTAAAAATATCGGATCTAAATCCATATCTATAACCAATCGATACACTGATCAACCAGGGAACTAAAGGTGCTCCTAATGCACACTTTGATATATATATATATACCGAACGTAAACTAACAATCTTCATTCTGAACCCTGAAACGAGAAAATGTCACTACTAGCTACTGCATAGACATAATAAAACACATCTGTTATATTGGAAATTAATGTTGGAAAAAGAATAAAACTCAAATTGTTAAGGAATCCAAATGTTTTTGTACAAAGGCTGATATTAAAATGGAAATTGACAACATCTTTGAAGCACGGATTAGCATATATTTAAGTAAAATATTTTGAAAATCAACAATCGTGCAAAAATATTAAATAAATGAATTTTTCGGTTTAATTACACGATTGTTGATTTACAAAATATTTCACTTTAATACATTCTAATCAGTGCTTCAAGCATGTTGTCAATGTCCTTACTTTAAAAAGCGCCAATCTGCGCATAACATCGTCAGGACTACACTTATCCTAACGTCTTAAGAACTTGACGTCTCTTTCTGCTCATATCGTGATTCGGGGTTAATCCATCAAAATGAGGAGGAAGAAAAGAAGAAAAAACTATAAGGCAGTCTCGTCTGACAAAGTTGTTCTACAACGAAAGCTAAAAAAAAAATTGTTTATTTAAATTGCAGGATTGTTGGTTTTCAAAATATTTAACCTCAATATATATATATATAAGATATAATATTCTTAAATGATACACACATTATTTGGCTACACCTTTGTAGATGTTTTTAGGCCGAAGCTATAAATCACATTGTTTTCGTCATGAATTCCGCCATTACAATTAAGCCTCACGTCATCAACATCCGCGGGATAAGGCAACACATGATATTATAATCAACTCTTTTGTACATAAGCATACGTATCCTTAAATATAAATAAAAGTTATTTGCTAAAATGTTAATGAGATTAATGCACCTCAAATATGATACATATTACAGACTACCACATACACACACGGATATTGAGTTCATGAAATACGAAATAGGCACGTATCCATTTTTTCATATAGATAAAATAGACAGATACACAAATAGCCAACGTAATAATCAATATCTAGTGTTTATTTTATTAAATTAAGATTTACATAAAAACATGCATTATAGACAGCTTACATAATCACGGGACTTCTTCCATAAATACATAGCTTAAAGTAAGGGGGTCTGCTCAAAAACAGTGTTTCCGCGTTTTTGTCAGCTTTTGTGTCTTTTAGGATGCTGGCGAGTTTAAATTGGCATGGAATGTAGTTTCTTAACATTAATTAACTGTTTCGGTTAAGCATATCATAGTCAGTCTACGAAAACGGTAATTTATGGTTAAAAAATTAGTAAATATGCATATATATATATATATATATATATATATATATATATATATACAGGGTGGGCCAAAATAAGGGTCCTATCTTTAAATTTGAATAACTTGAATTTGAATAACTTCCACAAAATGAAAGTTAAACTCACCAAACTTTGTGTATGTGTAGACTGACCCTTCCGAGATTTTTTGAAATAAACAAAACAAATTTTAACCGAAAAACACTTCTTAAAACTTACAAAAACTAAAGTATTGTTTTTTACACTGTTTTGAGTTTTTTAAGCAAAAATAATGTTTTCTAAATGAGGGTACGTTCCTTAGGGCTAATACGGCTCTTCTTGCTTCGAAAGGGGTCCTTTACTTATTCTAAAAAAAAAAATTAAAAAAATCAATAAATAAAAAAGTTATGAATTTTTAAAAATAGGACCCTTATTTTTGCCCACCCTATATATATATATATATATATATATATATATATATATATATTTGCCATCACTTTTATCTTGCTTTATTAATATTAGTATCAAGACTTCATGATACTAAACATAATGTATGTTATCATTATTCAAATGTTGATACCAGTTCATTCCATGATTTATATTTTCTGAAAACATTCATAGCTTATGGCTTTACTGTAACAGTATTCATAAAGAAAGTGAATTTTAGGGAATCATGATTAATTGGTGTCTTATGACTATATATTATATTTGACTTTCATAAACTAGAGTTTGTTTCCATATTATTTCCCACTAAAAATCCTTTAAAATACTCCAACGTAACTTAAATTTGTTGAATATTTATTATTTTATATCTAGTACATCTTGCTAAAATATCACGACAATCGCAGGTATCTGAATCTTCGAAGAATACCTGTCACGTCCATATCTTAACACACAATTATACTAAATATAAGCCAGATTGGTATCTGCTATAATAGAGGATATCTTCAAAAAATTATGATACTCGGTTAATCAGTTCAGGAATGAATACTTTACTTACAAATATATATATAACCACACACACACACACACACACATATATATATATATATATATATATATATATATATATATATATATATATATATATATATATATACAACTTTATTTTAAAAATACCAGAAGAATGCCCGTCTTATGACGGGTAAAATTAATTCGCACAAGCTAACAGTTTTGTACCACCCTAATGTATGTTTAAGGAGAGTAAAGTCAAGATATAATGTTATTAAAACTAATCCCTAGAATCCTTATTCTAAGGTTTTTATCGAATTGCATCACCTGTTTTTGATTCTGAAAAATTTCTAAAATGTAAAGCTTCAAATTACGAGGTCTTAAAAGGAAATTCAAATGAAGGAATCTTCTGTAATGTATGCCCTATTTCTAGTGATCAAATTTATTGCAAGGCTAACATATTTAACCTTTCACACAGGGGTTCTGCATAGAATAACACATTTAAAATACCTTAAATAAAATCAAAAGAAACTGAAAGTGTCGTAATATTCATTAATTGATATCAAGTAGGTATAACTTTTATTACAGAAAAAAGGGAGTATCTTAATTCCCAGGAAGAGCTGCAACCGAATCTTAGCCCTTTTAATATAACTAAATTTAACAAAATATTAGCAGTAAAGTTTGAAAATTAAGTATAATTGATGAAATGGTTTAGAGCGAATATTGCAAAATTAATATGGAAAGTTATACACAAACATAACGTTACATTATCGAAGTATATGTGTGCGTTTGCCTTAAATGATCAAACGACAAGCAAGCAAGACACAAACGAACAAGTGTGTTTTTTTTTTACTTTCAAAACGTGCATATACAATGGGTGTACGCAAACCCGCATAGTGGCGCAACATATACACTTGCTAATTAATATGTAGGGTTCAGTTACAGTTTTATGGGGGTTAAAGATGCACTCCGAAGTGCAGACGACACGACCTCGCCATGCCTGATGGAATAAGCACGAGAAACCTTGTGGATAATAAAAGTGTGTCCGTTAGAAATTCTGTATAGATTCCGGAGTTCGGGATATATATCGATGAGTTCAACAAAACATATCTAAAATGGTTAGAGGTTACATCGGCCGAAACGTTGTGAGAAAAACATCCAAGATGAGAAACAGACTCAGAATACCAAATTATCAATCGTCATCGAGATAAGTCCGAACACGATATATGTGTTATACAAAACTATTTTACTTGTAAGCGTCAACTTAATATTATAATATTTTTGGAAAGTTTTCCGATACTATCAAACATCGTGGTGCCTCTCGCATATGCTAATTATGCTTAAAGTCCTTAGTTAACGATTCAAAATAATTACCTTTCATCGGGATGTGCTTTCTACGTGTAAAACATTGTTTTGAACGTTTTTTCTGTCGTACGTTGACAGCTCGACATATTTATACGGGCGTATATGACGTCGACACCTGTACTTTCGCTGACATTCAATAATTTAATAGCGATGGAAATATTCATGACCAACATAATCGCAAACAGATGTTTTTGATAATATTAATTTCATGACTCTCTTTACTTTTCTCTTTGTTGTTGGTGTTGTAGTTGTTGCTAGTCTTATTACTCAATAATTCTCTCTCGGTTCAGAGTCGTCATGTCACGTGCAACACCAGGCAGTAAAAAAAGGGCCAAATATGCAGTGTCTTCAAGCAGCTAATTGAAAATGTCCTCAACGGACTTTTAACGAAGTAAATACATAAAATGCAGAGTGGAATCACATCATCGTCTGTCAAAACGGAGAAAAAATAACTTGACGAGGAGCGGATTCAGTTCTTGCGTGTTTTCTGTCATCAACCAACTGTCGCTGTCACAAATATTGATATGACATCCAATACGGAGTTTGGAAATCAATCTGAGTAGGTTATATTTTCTTATTTATTTACTGAATGCATACGATTAGGAAAATGGTCGTTGTTTTATTTCAGTTTTATGTATCTTAGTGACAGATTTATGTCTCTCTCTTTATATCTCTCTGACTGTGTCTCTTCCTCTCTGCTTCTCTCTTATATATATATATATATATATATGTATACACGTATATATATATATATGTATACATGTATATATATATATATACATACATATATATATGTATATATATGTATATATATATATAAATTGTAATCGCGTTAGTTTACATTAAAATGGTAAACACCCAAGTAATATCCACTGTGGTTATGTATGAGTGCTCTATAATAAACAGAGCTGTTTATTTGGTATATATGTTTTATTTGTTAAGACATTATTTGCCTACACCTTTAAAGGCATGTTTTAGTAACAGTTTTAAAAAAGCCAAACCCTTTTGGGCCTAAAACTCGTTTAACACAGCTGCATGCATGCACAACCCGCCCACACCTTAGAAGAGGTAATTGCTAGGAAAGTTGTTTCATGATGAACATAATAACCCCAAAACTACACTAAAAATGTAATGCGTAAGCGAATTGTATCATGACAACATAACAACGTTTCCTAACGGAAGAGCTAATGTCTCGAAGAATGGTATTATATGACAAAAAAGATACTACCCAACCCACAGTGTTCCGGAGTTGACCGGGGAAATATAGAACATTATTAAACTATAAAAATATATCCGCAAAAACGAAATAAAAAACACACTATTTTTCATTTTAGAGTATGAGAACACTTTCATATATAAAGTTAATGTAAAATAAGATGTATGCATGTGTGTAATCTAAGCTTATATTTTATTTCATTTTATTTCATTTCAAAGGGTGATTTTTTTCCTATAATAAAATCAAGTGCATTGGAATGCTGTACATAAGTTTGTAGGGGTGTAGTAAACTGAATTGGTCATCAAGAGATGCTTATAAAATAGAATTAAAAGTAATATTATAGTTTTGGCTGTAGACAAAAGTCTCCCACGTCTATATTCATAATAGATGTATATGTTTTTTTTTGTTTCTTGAACACGCATGTAAATGTGCTTTAAATATTTGGTATCTCCATCGTAATAACTCTCATAAACGTATGTATTACAATCTATAAAGTAGCTGAACACTTACGCTGTGATCTAAATATCTAAGACTGCGCAGACCCGCGAATTTCGGAACATATATCTGTTTATTTAGATAACGTAAGGAGCTGAAGTGTTCTGATATTATCTTTTCCTTGTGTCATTTGAAAAAAAATCAATGTAGTCGCTAGTTAAAACATAAATAGGTATGCACACATAAAAGTGTATTCATTTAATAACCAAAACAACGTGACAGTAGACCATTTATTTATTTTTTGTTTAGATCTGAGTTCGCAAGTTTTTAAAAACAATAATATCGAGTTTACTATCAACTAGCTAACGTATAATAAGTATTATTCAGACAACGTTTCTAATATTACGTGTTAATTTAACAACGTTTCATCCAGAGTAACATCCGACCTTGTTGGGGTTCGTGTTGTTTAAATCAGGATATTTTATGTCGAACTCAGGAATGTTCCGTAAACACCTCTGGCGTAACAAATGAAAGCGCTACTTATAATCAGTACTAACTGCCACCATTTTGATTTTGAAAGTTTCGTTCCGGTACAAACGATACTATGAATACAAATACTGTTTTAGACTATTACCCGACCAGTGGTCAGAAAGACACGCTGCATCTATTGATTAAATAACTGTTTTCGTTAAAAATTATGTACAAATGCCCGATTCAACATAAATGTGTCCGAGTTCGAAAAAGCCGAAACTTTCGTAAGATTACATCCAAAATGAGAACAATAGTTTGAATTATACAGATGCTCGAAATTATCTATCCTCATTCAAAACGATGTAAATTTTTTTTTTTTTTTAAATCAGCTATTTTGGTTGCATAACAGAATCACTGAAAATCATGCTCGCTATATGTTTTAATATTGTCTAGTAAATATCGAGAAACAATTTCCGGCGGTAAAAACAGTAAACATACGTGTTTAAGAGTCCAAGATGCGAGTTCATACACACTTGAAAACCATCACTTAGTAAGAAATATACATATATATTTCTTTCTTTCAAAAAAGAAATAACTTTATAACGAAATTTTACTTTAAATGAAATGAATTATGTAGAAAAATACTAATCAGTTAATAAAAATGTTTACACAATGTTAAACGTCCCTATGCATACTAAACGACTGATCTATTTGGATAATCAAGGTAGTGTACTACTGGTGAATATCTGTACTTGTCTTTTACTAAAATAAATATCGAGTAGGATAAAGGATGTAATAGATAAAATTGATAATACTAATGTTTTTAACGGATAATATATTTAAATGACTAACTATTAGGATAGATATATTCATTTAGTATGACGGAAAATATTAAACCGAAGCATTTGGAAAAAAAACTAATTTCACTCTTATTAGAAAAAGAGCTAATTTTAGCGTTTTTTAAATTAGAATTTCACTGATTGATAACAACATATTTGTTGTTTGTTTTTTAATAGTTTTATTAACATTGTAATTCCAAGAGAAACAAAACCAAATAGGTTGGCGTGGCGGCTATGATTACAGGCTTTTTATTAAATTATAAGCTACTTCATCTGAGGTCATCAATCAATTGATGGTGAAACTGTCATTATGTTTTTTTTTGTTTAAGGTTTATTGTAAATACCGCATGACAAATATGCGCATAAACCGATGGTACTCCGCTAACATGTGTATTTATGCCTTCCCATTGTCAAATATATATGATCACTTCCGTAGCCATGTTGTTCTAAGAACTAGATAATTACTGTGTTCATGCGTGCAAAGTGAACTACTACTAGCCGTGGAATACTAGCATTTATTGTAAAGTTGTATTTTTTCTCTTTCTCTCTCTCTTTTTTTCTTTCTCTCTCTCTTTCTATCTCTCTCTCTCTCTATATATATATATATATATATATATATATGCATATTAAAAGATCCACATCGAAAATCATGTGGCTCTTCACCATTCACAAAAAGCATAAACTGTGGAGTGGCTCTATTTTGCGTCTCACATACATGGAGACAATTCGAGAACATATATATATATATATATATATATATATATATATATATAAATATATATATATATATATATATATATATATACATAACTACATAAATTGATATACATATGTATATATATATATATATACATTTAAAAAGAATACGCGGAAATCTCTCTAAGGCCCTTTCGACTATCATCTCGTCAGGAGAAAATCGATAGTTTTAATTAATAATAACGTCGAAAGAAAGAGCATGTGAACTTAATAGGATCAGGGATATATTCATTGATAATGGTTATCCCGAGGACCTTATCAATGATTGTATTAATAAAAAGGTTGCTGATTTTAAATCCCCTAAAATATTTGGGCCTGTAAAATTCCCCATTTATTTAAAATTACCTTGGATAGGGGGAAATAGTATTAAACTAGGTAAACAGATTGTTGATAGCATTAGCAATTGCTTCTACTCTGTTTCCTTACGATTAGTTTATGCTACAAGACCTACTTTTCCTTCCTT
>OY744535.1:78092140-78142140 GCA_963556195.1 Sepiola atlantica
GGTTGTAGCGAAGTTGTAGCCCGTCCACTCTTTGATGTTGCCCGTCCATCTTTTGTGTTGTCTACCTCTCCTTCTCTTGCCTTGCACTGCTCCCTGAAGGATGGTTTTGGAAAGACCACTGCCCCTTGTCACGTGACCATACCATCTAAGCTTCTTTTTCTTACAGTTGTCAGTAAATCTTCGTTGTTGTTCAGATTCGCGTTGATGAGCGCGCGAACTTTTTCGTTTGTGACACGGCCTGAGTAAGAGATGCCAAGCACTCTCATGTAGCATCTCATTTCTACCTTTTGGATACTTCTTTGGAGCTCAGCTCTCAAGGTCCATGACTCGCATGCATACAAAAAGATGGATAATACTAGTGTATGCAGCAGCTTCAGTTTGCAACGGAGACTAATGTTTCAGTCTTTCCAGATTGATTTCAGTTTTGCAAGTGGTGCTGCCGTTTGTGCTGCTCTTACCAGGATTTCAGTCTTGGATCCTTTGTTGCTGAGTATAGCGCCAAGGTATTTGAACTGGTTTACGGTTTCCAGAGCTTGGCCGTTGGCTGTTATCGTTGTTGATAATGGTTGTCCACTATTCGTCATCAGCTTCGTTTTTTTCAGCATTGATCTCCATTCCGTACCTTGTGGATGTTCTGTCGAGGCGGCTCACTAGATTAGAAAGTTATGTTTGATTTCCGGCAAGTCCATCAATGTCATCGGCAAATCTGAGGTTTGTGATGGTTCGTCCACCAATGCTGACTGTGCCCACGTGATCATCAAGGGCATCTGCCATGATTCGTTCAAGGAGGATGTTAAAGAGTGTTGGCGACAACAGACAGCCCTTGCGAACCCCAAGTGCATAACGTTATTGACCAATTATGTTGTAGGTGTTTATTTTATTTACGACATTATTTCAATGACAAATAAAAAGAATAAGGCAATAGCATCGCAACTAGTGAAATACATGTATTCTTGTATATCTCCATCATGACGACCGCCGCGACCAAAGCTCCTGAGAAGCATCACCATTCCTATGATATGATAAAATACCACAATGCATGGCTCCATTGAGCAATGATGTTGTTTACGCTTTTTTATGTCTATTGCAGTTACATGTTAAAAATACAGACGATTCTTATCATCAAACCAAGAGAGGGGCAACGTTGTGTATTCTTATGTGTATCACTACCACAACCTAAATTGACACTACAACTGAGATATACAATTATTCATTGAACAACTAGTTATGTGTTAACGAGAGTCAGTGTTGTTTTCTTTCAATGACAGCCCTGCTCTCTCGCAACAAGAGAATAACCATTTGCTGTTGAATCTTCACTTCGTCGAATTACGCTGACACCATCGCTGAGTGCAATCACTATACATTGAGAGAATAACTTACGCGTGTCAACGAGGGAATTGCTGTTTTCTGTTCACAATTAAGAATAGAGAACATCTGGTCGTGTCGAAACAGTTATGTCATCCACTCTTGAAAACGACTCATTAGTGCACACATATCATTCTATCTGGCGATAATGTGCTGAAGGAATTAAAAGAAGAAATATGGTATTCCTCGTGGGTACAACGGGCTGAACACTGGACCTTCGTTATATGATATACTCATCTCCAGTTTTTCATGATTTAATGAGACATCTCGATTGGCATCAGATTTATGTAACATATCTGTTTTCAATACTAAACACGGGAATAATGTGCTCGCGACCGGAAATTTGCTACATGTTTTATTCTTTACCAACAACACCCTTTACAATAGGTAACTTGTGGGCAATAGGTGTTTTCTACCCGACTGTCGTTATGTAGTATACTATTCTCCAACACCACCGTATTTTCAATACGTATCTTTATCGTTTAATGATCTTAGCCGACCGAGTGTTAAACCGCTTTTAAAAACTGCTATTAATCATTAATCTACTCATTTATGGGTGGAACATAATGGTTGTAACCCGTAGTCGATAGGCATACATACTCATGTTTCAAAGAATAAATGTTCTTTCTCGGGCCCAGCTTATGCGCGCAAAGATGTGATGAACCATTTTATTGCGGCGATAATGTAAGTCAAGACTATTAAAACCAATTTAATAAGATTCATGTTTACAACGTCCGCTACATATTGAGAGAAAATCCCATAAACACTAAAACGGTAAATGTTGGTGGAGGAAATATTCAGATTAATTCATGAAACACATATAACAAATGAAATGAAGTTGAAAGAACCAGTGGTACTTTGTGTCGTGACACATCGACAATGTACTCTGCTTTAACGCGATTATCTTCCTTGTTTTTATATCCGTTCCAGACTCTCAAAGAACCTCTGAAAATATTTGTCTTTACTATTACTATTTTCAAACCCTTTTTTTACTGATGTTTTGTTCGACACAAATGTTTTTCACGAAGTACTTCTATCATCAAAGATTCCGAAATTCGTTTCACATTCTGAACAAATTACATTTGTTTATAAACAAAACTTTCAGACGTAAGTCGACATACACGCACATATGACTTTAAAAATATAATCCAACTCTTGAATATTCATCATACAAAATACCATACAACGTCACATTTTGAACTGATGCTACCAGATCAGGCTGCCTGATAATAAAAGACTTAAAACACACCAAACATTGATGTCATTGTTGTTTTTTCTTTACATTTGCAAAACACAATCATTAAATTAAAGGTAAAATCAACCAAACATTGATGTCATTGTTGTTTTTTCTTTACATTTGCAAAACACAATCATTAAATTAAAGGTAAAATCAACCAAACATTGATGTTATTGTTGTTTTTTCTTTACATTTGCAAAACACAATCATTAAATTAAAGGTAAAATCAACCAAACATTGATGTCATTGTTGTTTTTTCTTTACATTTGCAAAACACAATCATTAAATTAAAGGTAAAATCAACCAAACATTGATGTCATTGTTGTTTTTTCTTTACATTTGCAAAACACAATCATTAAATTAAAGGTAAAATCAACCAAACATTGATGTCATTGTTGTTTTTTCTTAACATTTGCAAAACACAATCATTAAATTAAAGGTAAAATCAACCAAACATTGATGTCATTGTTGTTTTTTCTTTACATTTGCAAAACACAATCATAAAATTAAAGGTAAAATCAACCAAACATTGATGTCATTGTTGTTTTTTCTTTACATTTGCAAAACACAATCATTAAATTAAAGGTAAAATCAACCAAACATTGATGTCATTGTTGTTTTTTCTTAACATTTGCAAAACACAATCATTAAATTAAAGGTAAAATCAACCAAACATTGATGTCATTGTTGTTTTTTCTTAACATTTGCAAAACACAATCATTAAATTAAAGGTAAAATCAACCAAACATTGATGTCATTGTTGTTTTTTCTTTACATTTGCAAAACACAATCATTAAATTAAAGGTAAAATCAACCAAACATTGATGTCATTGTTGTTTTTTCTTTACATTTGCAAAACACAATCATTAAATTAAAGGTAAAATCAACCAAACATTGATGTCATTGTTGTTTTTTCTTTACATTTGCAAAACACAATCATTAAATTAAAGGTAAAATCAACCAAACATTGATGTTATTGTTGTTTTTTCTTTACATTTGCAAAACACAATCATTAAATTAAAGGTAAAATAGACCAAACATTGATGTCATTGTTGTTTTTTTCTTTACATTTGCAAAACACAATCATTAAATTAAAGGTAAAATCAACCAAACATTGATGTCATTGTTGTTTTTTCTTTACATTTGCAAAACACAATCATTAAATTAAAGGTAAAATCAACCAAACATTGATGTCATTGTTGTTTTTTCTTAACATTTGCAAAACACAATCATTAAATTAAAGGTAAAATCAACCAAACATTGATGTCATTGTTGTTTTTTCTTTACATTTGCAAAACACAATCATTAAATTAAAGGTAAAATCAACCAAACATTGATGTCATTGTTGTTTTTTCTTTACATTTGCAAAACACAATCATTAAATTAAAGGTAAAATCAACCAAACATTGATGTCATTGTTGTTTTTTCTTTACATTTGCAAAACACAATCATTAAATTAAAGGTAAAATCAACCAAACATTGATGTCATTGTTGTTTTTTCTTTACATTTGCAAAACACAATCATTAAATTAAAGGTAAAATCAACCAAACATTGATGTTATTGTTGTTTTTTCTTTACATTTGCAAAACACAATCATTAAATTAAAGGTAAAATAGACCAAACATTGATGTCATTGTTGTTTTTTTCTTTACATTTGCAAAACACAATCATTAAATTAAAGGTAAAATCAACCAAACATTGATGTTATTGTTGTTTTTTCTTTACATTTGCAAAACACAATCATTAAATTAAAGGTAAAATCAACCAAACATTGATGTTATTGTTGTTTTTTCTTTACATTTGCAAAACACAATCATTAAATTAAAGGTAAAATCAACCAAACATTGATGTCATTGTTGTTTTTTCTTTACATTTGCAAAACACAATCATTAAATTAAAGGTAAAATCAACCAAACATTGATGTCATTGTTGTTTTTTCTTTACATTTGCTAAACACAATCATTAAATTAAAGGTAAAATCAACCAAACATTGATGTTATTGTTGTTTTTTCTTTACATTTGCAAAACACAATCATCAAATTAAAGGTAAAATCAACCAAACATTGATGTTATTGTTGTTTTTTCTTTACATTTGCAAAACACAATCATTAAATTAAAGGTAAAATCAACCAAACATTGATGTCATTGTTGTTTTTTCTTTACATTTGCAAAACACAATCATTAAATTAAAGGTAAAATCAACCAAACATTGATGTCATTGTTGTTTTTTCTTTACATTTGCAAAACACAATCATTAAATTAAATGTAATATCAACCAAACATTGATGTTATTTTTGTTTTTTCTTTACATTTGCAAAACACAATCATTAAATTAAAGGTAAAATCAACCAAACATTGATGTCATTGTTGTTTTTTCTTTACATTTGCAAAACACAATCATTAAATTAAAGGTAAAATCAACCAAACATTGATGTTATTGTTGTTTTTTCTTTATATTTGCAAAACACAATCATTAAATTAAAGGTAAAATCAACCAAACATTGATGTCATTGTTGTTTTTTCTTTACATTTGCAAAACACAATCATTAAATTAAAGGTAAAATCAACCAAACATTGATGTCATTGTTGTTTTTTCTTTACATTTGCAAAACACAATCATTAAATTAAAGGTAAAATCAACCAAACATTGATGTCATTGTTGTTTTTTCTTTACATTTGCAAAACACAATCATTAAATTAAAGGTAAAATCAACCAAACATTGATGTCATTGTTGTTTTTTCTTTACATTTGCAAAACACAATCATTAAATTAAAGGTAAAATCAACCAAACATTGATGTTATTTTTGTTTTTTCTTTACATTTGCAAAACACAATCATAAAATTAAAGGTAAAATCAACCAAACATTGATGTCATTGTTGTTTTTTCTTTACATTTGCAAAACACAATCATTAAATTAAAGGTAAAATCAACCAAACATTGATGTCATTGTATTTTTTTCTTTACATTTGCAAAACACAATCATTAAATTAAAGGTAAAATCAACCAAACATTGATGTCATTGTTGTTTTTTCTTTACATTTGCAAAACACAATCATTAAATTAAAGGTAAAATCAACCAAACATTGATGTTATTTTTGTTTTTTCTTTACATTTGCAAAACACAATCATAAAATTAAAGGTAAAATCAACCAAACATTGATGTCATTGTTGTTTTTTCTTTACATTTGCAAAACACAATCATTAAATTAAAGGAAAAATCAACCAAACATTGATGTCATTGTTGTTTTTTCTTTACATTTGCAAAACACAATCATTAAATTAAATGTAATATCAACCAAACATTGATGTTATTTTTGTTTTTTCTTTACATTTGCAAAACACAATCATTAAATTAAAGGTAAAATCAACCAAACATTGATGTCATTGTTGTTTTTTCTTTACATTTGCAAAACACAATCATTAAATTAAAGGTAAAATCAACCAAACATTGATGTCATTGTTGTTTTTTCTTTACATTTGCAAAACACAATCATTAAATTAAAGGTAAAATCAACCAAACATTGATGTTATTGTTGTTTTTTCTTTACATTTGCAAAACACAATCATTAAATTAAAGGTAAAATCAACCAAACATTGATGTTATTGTTGTTTTTTCTTTACATTTGCAAAACACAATCATAAAATTAAATGTAATATCAACCAAACATTGATGTTATTGTTGTTTTTTCTTTACATTTGCAAAACACAATCATTAAATTAAAGGTAAAATCAACCAAACATTGATGTCATTGTTGTTTTTTCTTTACATTTGCAAAACACAATCATAAAATTAAATGTAATATCAACCAAACATTGATGTTATTTTTGTTTTTTCTTTACATTTGCAAAACACAATCATTAAATTAAAGGTAAAATCAACCAAACATTTATGTCATTGTTGTTTTTTCTTTACATTTGCAAAACACAATCATTAAATTAAAGGTAAAATCAACCAAACATTGATGTCATTGTTGTTTTTTCTTTACATTTGCAAAACACAATCATTAAATTAAAGGTAAAATCAACCAAACATTGATGTCATTGTTGTTTTTTCTTTACATTTGCAAAACACAATCATTAAATTAAAGGTAAAATCAACCAAACATTGATGTCATTGTTGTTTTTTCTTTACATTTGCAAAACACAATCATTAAATTAAAGGTAAAATCAACCAAACATTGATGTCATTGTTGTTTTTTCTTTACATTTGCAAAACACAATCATTAAATTATAGGTAAAATCAACCAAACATTGATGTCATTGTTGTTTTTTCTTTACATTTGCAAAACACAATCATTAAATTAAAGGTAAAACCAACCAAACATTGATGTCATTGTTGTTTTTTCTTTAAATTTGCAAAACACAATCATTAAATTAAAGGTAAAATCAACCAAACGTGGATGTCATTGTTGTTTTTTCTTTACATTTGCAAAACACAATCATTAAATTAAAGGTAAAATCAACCAAACATTGATGTCATTGTTGTTTTTTCTTTAAATTTGCAAAACACAATCATTAAATTAAAGGTAAAATCAACCAAACATTGATGTCATTGTTTTTTTTTCTTTACATTTGCAAAACACAATCATTAAATTAAAGGTAAAATCAACCAAACATTGATGTTATTGTTGTTTTTTCTTAAAATTTGCAAAACACAATCATTAAATTAAAGGTAAAATCAACCAAACATTGATGTTATTGTTGTTTTTTCTTTAAATTTGCAAAACACAATCATTAAATTAAAGGTAAAATCAACCAAACATTGATGTTATTGTTGTTTTTTCTTTAAATTTGCAAAACACAATCATTAAATTAAAGGTAAAATCAACCAAACATTGATGTTATTGTTGTTTTTTCTTTACATTTGCAAAACACAATCATTAAATTAAAGGTAAAATCAACCAAACGTGGATGTCATTGTTGTTTTTTCTTTACATTTGCAAAACACAATCATTAAATTAAAGGTAAAATCAACCAAACGTGGATGTCATTGTTGTTTTTTCTTTAAATTTGCAAAACACAATCATTAAATTAAAGGTAAAATCAACCAAACATTGATGTCATTGTTGTTTTTTCTTTACATTTGCAAAACACAATCATTAAATTAAAGGTAAAATCAACCAAACATTGATGTTATTGTTGTTTTTTCTTTAAATTTGCAAAAAACAATCATTAAATTAAAGGTAAAATCAACCAAACATTGATGTTATTGTTGTTTTTTCTTTACATTTGCAAAACACAATCATTAAATTAAAGGTAAAATCAACAAAACATTTATGTCATTGTTGTTTTTTCTTTACATTTGCAAAACACAATCATTAAATTAAAGGTAAAATCAACCAAACATTGATGTTATTGTTGTTTTTTCTTTACATTTGCAAAACACAATCATTAAATTAAAGGTAAAATCAACCAAACGTGGATGTCATTGTTGTTTTTTCTTTAAATTTGCAAAACACAATCATTAAATTAAAGGTAAAATCAACCAAACATTGATGTTATTGTTGTTTTTTCTTTAAATTTGCAAAACACAATCATTAAATTAAAGGTAAAATCAACCAAACATTGATGTCATTGTTGTTTTTTCTTTACATTTGCAAAACACAATCATTAAATTAAAGGTAAAATCAACCAAACATTGATGTTATTGTTGTTTTTTCTTTACATTTGCAAAACACAATCATTAAATTAAAGGTAAAATCAACCTAACGTGGATGTCATTGTTGTTTTTTCTTTACATTTGCAAAACACAATCATTAAATTAAAGGTAAAATCAACCAAACATTGATGTCATTGTTGTTTTTTCTTTACATTTGCAAAACACAATCATTAAATTAAAGGTAAAATCAACCAAACATTGATGTCATTGTTGTTTTTTCTTTACATTTGCAAAACACAATCATTAAATTAAAGGTAAAATCAACCAAACATTGATGTCATTGTTGTTTTTTCTTTACATTTGCAAAACACAATCATTAAATTAAAGGTAAAATCAACCAAACATTGATGTCATTGTTGTTTTTTCTTTACATTTGCAAAACACAATCATTAAATTAAAGGTAAAATCAACCAAACATTGATGTTATTTTTGTTTTTTCTTTACATTTGCAAAACACAATCATAAAATTAAAGGTAAAATCAACCAAACATTGATGTCATTGTTGTTTTTTCTTTACATTTGCAAAACACAATCATTAAATTAAAGGTAAAATCAACCAAACATTGATGTCATTGTTGTTTTTTCTTTACATTTGCAAAACACAATCATTAAATTAAATGTAATATCAACCAAACATTGATGTTATTTTTGTTTTTTCTTTACATTTGCAAAACACAATCATTAAATTAAAGGTAAAATCAACCAAACATTGATGTCATTGTTGTTTTTTCTTTACATTTGCAAAACACAATCATTAAATTAAAGGTAAAATCAACCAAACATTGATGTTATTTTTGTTTTTTCTTTACATTTGCAAAACACAATCATAAAATTAAAGGTAAAATCAACCAAACATTGATGTCATTGTTGTTTTTTCTTTACATTTGCAAAACACAATCATTAAATTAAAGGAAAAATCAACCAAACATTGATGTCATTGTTGTTTTTTCTTTACATTTGCAAAACACAATCATTAAATTAAATGTAATATCAACCAAACATTGATGTTATTTTTGTTTTTTCTTTACATTTGCAAAACACAATCATTAAATTAAAGGTAAAATCAACCAAACATTGATGTCATTGTTGTTTTTTCTTTACATTTGCAAAACACAATCATTAAATTAAAGGTAAAATCAACCAAACATTGATGTCATTGTTGTTTTTTCTTTACATTTGCAAAACACAATCATTAAATTAAAGGTAAAATCAACCAAACATTGATGTTATTGTTGTTTTTTCTTTACATTTGCAAAACACAATCATTAAATTAAAGGTAAAATCAACCAAACATTGATGTTATTGTTGTTTTTTCTTTACATTTGCAAAACACAATCATAAAATTAAATGTAATATCAACCAAACATTGATGTTATTGTTGTTTTTTCTTTACATTTGCAAAACACAATCATTAAATTAAAGGTAAAATCAACCAAACATTGATGTCATTGTTGTTTTTTCTTTACATTTGCAAAACACAATCATAAAATTAAATGTAATATCAACCAAACATTGATGTTATTTTTGTTTTTTCTTTACATTTGCAAAACACAATCATTAAATTAAAGGTAAAATCAACCAAACATTGATTTCATTGTTGTTTTTTCTTTACATTTGCAAAACACAATCATTAAATTAAAGGTAAAATCAACCAAACGTGGATGTTATTGTTGTTTTTTCTTTACATTTGCAAAACACAATCATTAAATTAAAGGTAAAATCAACCAAACATTGATGTTATTGTTGTTTTTTCTTTAAATTTGCAAAACACAATCATTAAATTAAAGGTAAAATCAACCAAACATTGATGTTATTGTTGTTTTTTCTTTACATTTGCAAAACACAATCATTAAATTAAAGGTAAAAACAAAAAAACAATATTTTCTACCAAACAACAAAATAAAACAGAATAAATTAATATTTGAAGGCATAAAATAACTTTAAGCAGAAAACCTTTTACGAAAATGACCGCATTCGGCATGAAATAACCCGAATGTGTAAACATTCTGTAAGACAATCCAAACAGATCACAATGAATAAACATTTTAACATAGTAATTACTTAAAGCATGAATCTTTTACCAAAATTGACGTATTTGGAATTAAATACGACGAAACAGTTGATATGCAATCAAACAAAAAAAAACAATACTACATTTTGGAGGCTTTTTCTTAGAATATATCTATGTATATGAATATAAGACATAAGACTAGCACGCACACCCGGCGTTGTTCTTGATTGAATGAGGATGACATATATGTGCTTGTCAACTATACTGATAACACTGTATTTGCGTTTACTGCCCTATCCTCTCCTTTGCCCTCCGAATATTATCGAATAAAGCTGTAATGTTGAACAACTCTTACAATTTGCGTCTGATAAATATCGTTTAAAGTCAATTAAACTCGTATATGCTTATTTGAGTGTGTAAGAGTTTTTTGTACATTTCAACTATTTAGTAGCGGAACCACGCCCATAGCGTAAAGAGTCAATACAACAGTCAATGTCGACTCCAGAAAATTATATAAATATGATTCAAATTTCATAAAATATAATATAATGTCAATTTTAACGGATTCATTCCATCATAGGCCCCTCCGCGCTGCACTGCTGAGATTCAGGAATACATATAGTGTCTACTCCTTTTAAGTTTACATAACAATACACTCTTTGATTTTATGTAGATTATGTTATCTTTTCTTCATAGAGGCCACACAAACTTATCACACATGCACACGGGCATTGAGTGTTGTTTATACAGATATACATTATCGATGATATCTCAATCCTACTCACACATATGAACATATGGTCGGTGGTATTTTGTATGCAACAGAAAATGAATTGTACACAATTAAAATAATCAAGAATGGAATTATTATAAATAACGTTTGCAATAGTTCGTAAGATGTAACAAGTTTAGGCAATGAAAAATTATCGTGGAAATTAAAATATTGGCAACATATATTGTGAAAATCGTATGTGAAAACAGTGTAGAGTCAAAATGAACAGAAATATAAGTCAGTAAAGATGTGCAAAAGTATAATATTTGCCTAAATTCTCCGAAGCATTTCAATTGTAACATTTGTATTTCAAAGACTATCTGATTTATCTGATCGGGCTAATATTTTGCATGGTTGTTATTATTGTCAAAGAGCATCAGTTCCATGTTTCTAATTTAGGGAAATGGTATGTTTAAATTATGTTGAAATTTCGACACTGACTAGAGTGTTCACGTTGAAAGTCTGTGCTAAAGAGGACATACAATATGAGATGCATTTGCTTAAGTACCTAGACTATATGATAGGCAAAACCGAAGTTATAGTCAAAAGCGTCACTTTCACATTTCCGTGACCTTGACCTGTGTCTTCATCATAAATATGCCAAATAACTCGGACGATAGTTCATTATTTTTTCATAAATGTGTAATTCAAAATACAAGAACAGTCGCAGAAAACACCAGAGAGATGGGTTACTGTTGTAGGCCTGTACAGGGTTCCGTAGGAAAACACGAATTCAGAGTTAAGATAATAAAAATATATTAAAAAAAGTATAATACAAAGTAAACCAAGAGTGGTTGTACGTCTTTTTTGACTGTCCGTATAGACCGGTATGAGTATAACATTGAAAGTCAGGTAGTCCCAGTATTTATAGTGAATGAAAGAGTTAAAGTTGTCCGTCTAGGTGAGGTATCAGAACATTTATTTTCGTAAGCGTGGAGAAAAAGAAAACAATCAGATAGCCAGATGGATAGTCCCGCTATACCAAGTCACATATGTTGCCCGGCACGAATTGAACGAGGCGTCCTGGGCACGTCTTTTTTTGCTTAAAGTATTGTCATATAAGATAAAAAAAAAATTCGTCTCAAAGTAACGTTGTTATAGCGACTTACATTGTGGGGTAATCTTTGACCCTTAAGCGGCTACTCACACGTTTCCATCAAAACAACTGCCCTCATTATATAGCTCTAAATACATTGTATCTTAGTTATCAAAGACAACATATCGGATGATCAATTTTCAATGAATCGATCAGTTTTTCGTCATAGATCACACAAACAAATAAGTTATAAGTTAGACGATGCCCAATATGTATATCAGGTTTGGTGACGATTGGTCGAGAAATATTGATCCGCAAAGAAAAAAATGCTCCAAAAGATAACTTTTTACTTAACGGAAAAAAACCACCGAACTCGATGCTAGTAAACACATGAAGACTAGATTTAGTTTTAATAACGTGTGAAATTACTTACAAGATGCGTCGAGACACTTTAACTAGAAATTGAAATAGTGTCATTAAATATTCTTAACAGTTGAGTTAAATATGACTGTTTGCTACTACACAATTGAAATAGGAATACATGTTAAAGACATTACGAATTATTTTTAAATTATTACAACCGTTAACCTTGTATATACGGTGTTCTATCGTCAGCTCGTCTTTCAATAAGAGGCATGGCCCTTTTCCTCCTGAGATTCTCATGACTAGGTCAGCTCTTGACGAGAAATCGACTCTGAAACATATGAACCATTTTTTCTCATCAAATGGTTATTGTACTTCATACATTGGATCCATTGCGTCTTCTTCATTTTGCGAAGTATGTTCTCGTTATCACTGCAAACACTTGCTCTTGCATGATGCTACTTCCTACCTCTAAAAATCAAATATAATACCATTTATGGAGTAATGTTATAATATTTGGGTTGGTGAATCTCTGTTTCATTTCAGGATTATCAAATAACGTTCATAAACGTATATATAATTGGAGTAAGGCCGATGGTGTACACTTTCACTAACATACGTGATGTTGCTCGTCTCAGACGTTTCTATAAATACAATTATGCCATGTGTTTACCAGAATTGTCTGATCTATTCTCTCCTTCCTTTGTTCCTGTCTGGTCGACTCGTTGGTTTAGTGGTCTCCATAAATACTTTGTGTCTATACTTCATTGTAATACAGTTTATATTCAAGTAGCTTCTATCCGTAAAAAAATGCAAGCTTGTTGAAGTCAAACATTGTGGACTATTTCCGCCTACCTGTAGACTTGGTATTATCAACACTGAGACATGTAGACATTGCCTGTCTTTGCAATAATGATCTTTCGGTCTTGTTCGCTCCTTACATGAAGTGGCGACATTAATTGTCTGTAGCAATTTCAATTTTAAATGTTTTTGTTTGCAAATGTCTTGATATGTTTTTAGACTGAAAAACACAATAGTATCGTTGCCAAACACATTTACCATCTTCTTTACAACTAATTTTAAAAAAGCAACACCGAACTTTACAGTGTCTTACACCCTATTCATAATATTAGAACATTCGACTACGACAAAAAAACTCAACATAGCATTTCAGTAATTCAAACTTCATCTTTTTATTATTTTGTCTTATAATCAATAGGACTATTAGCCCCTACATTTGATAAGAAATGTATTTAAAACTTTTAACTGGGTTTACAACTCTATTTTGCCCTTTTTATCTAAAACAATCTCACTGGACAATCCAACTGGTCACATTTTTCTAGTATATATTCATATACATATATGCATATGTAGAAAATAAGATTTCTTTACAGTTATCGTGGCATTAAACTATTGAATATAGCGAAGGTTATTTTGTAAACGTATTCATTCCGCCATTCCTATGATTGCTGGGTTATGTAGTGCAGTTTACGTTCTTCTTAAAATCCCTAAACAAATCAAATGTTTCGAATGTTAAAGTGACATTGAAGATTCATTTATCGTTGAATACATGAACTCACTGATATACATTTCAGCAATATATATATATATATATGTATATATATATATATATATATATGTGTGTGTGTATATGTATTTTTATACATATATATATAAATATGTGTATATATATATTTATACATATATACATATATATATATATATATGTATATGTATTTATATATTTATATATATATATATATATACATTTATACATACATATATATATATATATGCATGTATATATGTATATATATTTATATATATATATATATATATATGTAAATATATTTATATACATATATATAACTATATGTGTATATATATATTTATACATATATATATGTGTCTATATATATATATGTGTGTATCTATATATATATATACATATGTGTCTATAAATATATATATATATATATGTTTATATATAGCTGTTTATATATATATATACATATGTTTATATATATGCATGTTTCTATACATATGTTTATATATATATATATATGCGTGTTTTTATATATATATATATGCTTATATATATATATATATATGTTTATCTATCTATCTGTCTATATATATATATATGTGTGTTTATCTATCTATATATACATATATATATATATATATACCTATTTATATGTATATATATATATTATATACAGTACCGCACAACACCACAGTGTGAAAGCTGTATCGAAGAATAATTCTATTAACGCTTTTGTTGAATGTCTCTATATGAACGAGTTCGCAATCCTTCATACAAATATAAGAAAAATAAGTATATTTTCTATTAAATTGAAGCTAACGTTACGTCAATAAACAAATCAAGAACGAGATGCGTATAGATTTCATTGCATATGTCGTTTTAGTTGTAATAATAATCGGGAGTATGTCTATATAAGAAAATACAATAAATGTAAACTAGAAAAAATATCGCGTCCATTACTGGTAAATGAAATCCCCTACAAAAAGGGTTGCACTAATTGTATGTCCTTTACGAAAATTAATATTAAGAAATACCAGACTTTATTCAATGTTTTTTTAATGGAAATTGGTTGTATGATTAAAATTTAATGCTTAAGCTTATGAGATCGTAAGAAGAAATTGAAATTCAGTCAATCGGGATGTTTCTTTAATACTAAAAATAAGTAAAAGTTCATGAGTATTTATTAACTGTTCGAGATATCGTAACAATTTCAGAAAAATGGAGGTATCTCAGTGTTCTTGTTTTGTATCATTTGGTATATATATATATATATATATATATATATATATATATATATATTAATGCAAATTTGAAATATTAGAATATAAGTTGGAACATTGTACGTTTCATTATGCCTTTTGAACACAGTTTAAATACTCTAAAAGAACTGACAATTTATAAATATTCAAAAACTGATATTTAATTTTTAGCGTAACATTTTTTTTTTAATGGTGATATCCAACCTTCTTACACAATATCTTTGTTTCATTTGCATTCAATTACGGTGAACTACATATATCTCACAATACGCAAACTCACGACTAGCGGTCGTGTTCAAACATTTATTATACTTTATTCTGGATTGCATCTTGTACATCCAAGTGTATAAACATATGCATATATCAAACGTCATAGAAATACAGATATGTGCATTAATTAATATATAGAAACTATAAATATAGTAAGGACACTATGAACATGTTTGTGTGTCAACCCTTTAAAGGAAGGCGTCAGGCTAACTGCAAAGATGAACATTCTCTAATGCATTTCAGTAGAAAGCCTTCTTTACTTTACCTTTACACTAATTAAAGTTTTGTATTTTATTGCTTATCTTGAAATCACGCAATCTGTATTCACACCCATAAGTTAACGTTTTTTTTCCGATGTTTACAAAATATTAACGCCTTATTAGTTTTTATGTTGATCAAACAAATATATGTTAAATATCTTCAGCTGTGCTGATTAGTGAGCAGAGCCATGTGGTGATATTGTAAAATATTGAACCATCTTTTTATTTGTTAAATCTGTTTTACATTTATACATGGTATATTTTAATTCGATATTACAACCAGTATAAACCACTTGTATGTTTGCGTGTTACAATATCGCTATTCATATGATAAATAGGTATGTGTATATGTTGATCAGGATATATGCATAGAATTCACACAGCAATAATTAATTCAATTCTCGTCAACACATCTAATGATTATGTGTAAGTGATGTTGGATATATCAAGTTGAAATTTAGTTAATGCTTATGGTAAAATAATGGCGAAAAGCGTTCTGTTAACAAAAGCTACCCGCTAATTTTTGTGAATGTAATATATTATACATAAATTAATATTTATTCCGTAAATTTTAGGGTTTTGTTATGTAGAGTGGTTAGTCATTAGACACACATTAAGAAAGATTCGCTGAATTCTTATTTATTCTGAAGATCTCTATCAGTTTACAACTTTAATATTATACTTTTTCTAGAATACAAAAAAGCAGCGCGTACGTGGTCCCCCTCTTTATGTGACTCGATGTGACCTGTGTAAAATGCAATAAATTTGGGCAATTGTTGACCCCCCTTTGATCCCCTGGAGGTGCGAACCAGAAGTTGTCTGAGTCAAAGATGCTCACTTCATATCCAGAACAATTGCCTCTACATTTTGGCCAAGTTTTAGAAAAATTGAATGCATGGATCAAACGTTATGGGAGAAAAGGGTCATTTTTTGCCATTTTGGAGGCTTTTGTATGGATCAGAATAGCACACGTTTGCTGACTGGTTTTATTCTTTTATCGGCATTCTTGTATGAGGGACCACGTCATGATAGCACACATCACAAAGTAAAAGTGGTAGCATCGAATCGACTGGATTCGAACGTGGCACACCCAGATCGTCAATCCATGTCGTTATCCACCCAACAACCGTCACCTGATATGTAGGGTGATACACTGATTCCAACGCTCTCTAACAATTCCATGCATTTCTGGTAGAATGCTTTGTCTTTGGACTTAGAATAGGCATATGCGTTCGATACGATTACTTCGATGGAGATAAATCTATTTTTATAAAGCATGTGTTTGTTCAGCAAAAAGCAAGTAAGAACTGTCACAATATCTGGAGAATAGAGTTAATACGAATGCCAATCAAAGTGCAATTCACAGAGTTTCGCCATCGTTTGTGTATATTTCACAATTGGGTTCGGACCAATTGTGAAATATAAGCGACCAAAACACTCTGCATCATTTGTGTATATACCAGCGCGTTTAAAGTAAACATACAAGCTTTCTAATAACATTTACCAGGCGATATCCCCGCACGAAATTCAGATTTATATATTGTTTAAACACTTTGCAACATAACTGTAGCTTGTTAAGTACTAATCTTGAGGTGAGGGTAGTTAAGTGGATAACGACACGGACTGAAAACCTGGGTGTTTAAGTTCGAATCTAGTCAGTCCCACGGTACCACTTTCACTTAAGGATGTTAGCAACCTTCTCGTAGTCCTTCTCGTAAGTACCCAATGCCTTTCCTGAAATATTTCTAACTAGAAAAACAAGGGGGAAACAAATACTAACACTAGAATCATCTGATTCAAACGAAAGAAGAATAATTACTAATAATCTGAGTTAGCTCGAATTTATACAAGTGTTATGTTAAAGTAGGTGCATGATGAAAACAAGCATGTTGGTCAAATGATGTCAATATGTTGTATGCTGTAAAATGCTATTTCGCTTCTTAGCGATAGTAAGTCTCTGATATCAACAAACGATTAAATTTATTGTTTTTCACTCACACATAATCTACGTGTATCGTCTTAAATCTACATACATTGTATATATATATATATATATATATATATATATACTGTTTATTTGAAACTTCCTTTTATTGGTTCTATCAGTAAAGGTTTTTCGGATAAAATTTCATCGGTTGTATCTCGTGTTGTTTTTATGCAGTATAGCCCTGTGTGGTTTTTAGCACGATAACTGCCTTCCCAGCCTTTCAGAAAGATGTACTTCCAACACTACAGAAAAGTTTGATAATATATAAATTCAAATATCAGTGTGAAGCTGACAATGGTGGTCGTATTCTGCAGCGCTTGAAAGTCAGAGTGCCCCAGCATATCCTTGCATGTTTTCGCAGATCACGTGTCGTGAAGAGGAGTATATCGACGGGCACATCCAGGTTTTTACAAAGAACATCCAAGCGTTTGCAAAGCACATCCGGGCGCTCACAAGTCCACAGGTCATCCATTGGACAGCACTTGTATTACAATAAACAGTGCGTTGAGGCGTACTCAAGACCCGTTCCAAACACCATCTCAAAGTGTTTGAGGCAGTTAGTGTTACAATACGAAAACCATCGTTGTCTCACACGTTTGACTTATTTAGAGACTTATAAAAAGGAAAAACAAATAGTTTGCCTATTATGTCCATATATGCCTTTTCGGTTTATTTTTCATTAGTTAATTATTTTACGTTATTTAACTATGATACATCTCCTTCATAAAATAGAATTATATATTCGAGTTATATCTTATCTTCTCGAGCCATCCTTATTTACTTTATTATAGACATGTGCTCTTATTATTATTTTATTTTCTATTAATTAATTATTTTACTGTTTTTACCATGATACATTTCCTTCATAAAATAGAATTATATGTTCGAGTTTTATCTTATCTTCTCGATCCATCTTTATTTACTCTATTATAGACCTGTTATCTTATTATTATTTTATTTTTCATTAATTAATTACTTTACGTTATTTAACTATGCTACATTTTATCTTATTATTATTTCATTTTTTCATTAATTAATTATTTTACTGTTTTTACTATGATACATTTTCTTCATAAAATAGAATTATATGTTCGAGTTATATCTTATTTTCTCGAGCCATCCTTGTTTACTCTATTATCGAATTGTTATCTTATTATTATTGTTTTTTCATTAATTGTTACAATACTTTTTCAGTTTTTCCACTTTTAAATTTAAATTAATTCATATTTTGCATATTTATTTATTGTTTGTGATATATCTTATGTTATTTTATTTCTCAATATTACTTTTAATATACCTTATTTAGTGTTATTATATTGTATTCTAACATCACTATTATCCGTATTGTTCTTGTTTATTATTCCTATTGTCTGATAGAAGTATTCTTATATCTTTAATAATTTATTTTTTTTATTTTTTATGCATTTTTCATACGTGAATTGTTTTCTCATGTACTTTCTTTTTCTAGATTCAACTTATATGGGGAATGCTTTTAATGTTGTAATTTTTTAATGTGGTATTTGATTTGCTGGGCTTTTGTTATTTCTGAAACTTTTTTGACCTGGTGTGGTAGTTTACTCAAGAGGTTTCTTTGCCTTTTGGCTAACATCAAAGTGTAGTATCTGTTCCGATGGATACTGCACCCCATACTGGTGCACTTCGGAGTTTGACTTATTCCGGTCAATGGGTCTGTCCTGTGCAGTTCTAGGCGGTGCACCCTCCCAGGCTTTGCCCTCCTTCTTTGGGGAGGAGTAATGTTTATTGCTTGCTGTCCGAGGCGCCCCTACCGGGAAATGCCGACGGAGCTGGCCAAGCAATTTTTAAATGGCCAGAGTGCTCACCTCTCGGGCGCTGGCTTTTCAAACCCCACTTTCCCGACCCGACCTTGGGTCACATCTTACTTGTGGGAGTAGGATAAAAACTGGCCGTGTGCCTAACTCCTGGAGAGTAAATCAATACTCAAGAGGTTTGTGTATGTGATGCTATACAATTGCCGTCGAACTGATGTTTCAAATGATGAAAAATATGTCCTTACTGTTGAGTTTGTTTTATTATTATTACGGCAAGTAATCACGCTCTTATGCAACATCTCAATATTATAGACACTGACTTTAAGTGGTAAATTACAAGCAGTTATAATAATAATAAAAAAACTCAACAGTAAAGACATATTTTTTTAAGAATCCAAAATTAACACTGTCTAAAGATAATTTGACGAATCTAATCGAAAGTACTCGCAAACACGGAAAGAAAATGAAACAAGGGTCACGTGGAACTTACATACAGCAATTTAATGGGGACACGAAATGAACCATTCAGAAAAAAAAGCTCTTATCAAGCAAACAGACTCAGTGTTATTTTATAATATTTTCCTACATGAAAATATGCTGCCTAAATGCACACACAATATATATATATATATATATATATATATATATATATATATAGTGTAATTATAAAAATCATATTCCAATAATAATATAAAATTAAAATGGCTTAACGAACATTATTTATAAATTCATTAACGTTTTGTGTTCATTTCAAAACTTTTTCAATATAACTGATTTAAATACAAAAATATAACTACAGCTCTTGAAAATAAAAAATAGTAAAATACACACTCTTCTCACAAACGCACCACATATTTTTATATTTTGAACTTGATTTTTTTTAAAATGAGTCACTATGAGAATGTTTTATATAACATGTAAAATGCTCATGAATAGATCCATAATTTTAGTTGTTTTCTAATACAGTGTATATATGTATATATATATATATATATATATATATATATATATATATATATATATATATATATGTATGCATATATATATATATATATATATTTAAATATATATATATATGTGATTATATATATATATATATATATATATATATATGTGTATGCATATATATAGATATACATACATATGTATGTGATTATATATATATATATATATATATATATATATATATATATGTGTGTGTGTGTGTGTGTATACTGGTCTGTATCTATAGCTATATTGAACTTTGTACTAACTCGCACCTTTCAAAAATGTAACTTCCTATTCAACTTTTTTATTTTGAAGTTACTAGTTTTATTGCAGGAAAAAAACCTTTCAAAATGTCCTCTACAAAAGAATTATAATATTTTCCATCGCTGTCTATCAACGAAATTAAGCCACACCAAGGCGCAAATTGGATGAGTTTTCCATTTGCGAAGGCGAAAATGTTTGTAACAGTGGGACGTAATGTGTTGCCCTCCCGGGTCGAAGGTCAGCTCTGCGGTTAGCCAGCAAGTTGCGATTGGTGTTGGCCTTTGACATCTTTGAAATGTCGCGCCAAGAAATTCTCCATCAGTTTCGGTGGCCGTTTTTACTTCCTAATGTATTGGCGTTACATCGGAAACATTTCCCATCGATTTTCATCGTAATGACATTGTTTTAAAAGGTTGTAGTGTACGCATACTCGCGTGAAATTTGTTTCATAAAGAGTCGTTCAACGTGGAGGTGAAAGGTTATAAAATAATTAAATGAAAATCGAATGTGCACGTATGGACGAATCAGTAGTAGTTTTAGTATGTGCGAAAGAAAGTTGCGTGTTGTAGATAGCTAAACAGACGTGATACTTCGATTCGTTGGTCGGTGCATCATTCGGCCTATAACGCTCAGTTTTACATAGCATTGTTTATTGTGTAGAAGAGACCCGCCACTAATAGTAGTATGAGGAGTCATTTCAGTATGTCGGGCTATTACGTTTGAAGAAGTATGCCCATAGTGTATATATTTTTTACTTTCTTTGATCTTTTTATTAATTGCATTAAACTTTCCCCATATGTTTATTAATAACATACCACTTACCAAATATAATAGTGTATATTGTAATATTACGGCGAGTTACTTGTCTTTTTAATATTTTATTTTGAATCTTTTTAAAGTTGATGTGTAGTTTCAACATAGATCATCATATTTACAAGTGGTCTTTATTTTTAGTTATATACGTAGCGATTTCATAAAAATATAGTTTTGTTACTAAACATTTATTTATTTATTTTTTTTAAATAGATGGAATGTTATTCCAGAAAAAGCAATACAATTTAACACCAACAAAAAATAAACAATCATGGCTTGCATTGTGAAGACAAACCAACACAAGTCCAATTATTTATAAAACAATAATGTGAGAGAAAGAGAAGCAAAGAGACAGATGCAGGCATGTCTAGTATACAACATTATACGAAACACATTAGACCTAGTACACGCCGAATTCTATCTCCTACACCTCTCAGTTGCACACGCAATAATCTGAAGATGAATAGTGTTAGTAAGAACTGAAGTCAGAAGATAACTTTTTGAAACATTAAATAACATCCTCACTTAGCTATTCTGAAATTCTTGAAAAATGTATATGCGATTTCTGTCAAAAATACGACATTATAACATTTAAAATTCGTTCTAAATGTCGACTCCTGAGAAATCCTAATTCACTTGATTTTATAAGAAGGGCTATTTCTTCTTAGTTACATATCATTTGTCTGACGCAAGCCTAAATAAAAATATATCATATTTGTATACGATGAGTCATTTCCGTCCGGCGGGCTGTCACGTTTAGTTTTAAGAATGGATTCTAGGACGTTTTTTTCCTAATTTCCTCTTTTGTTTTAAATCGCAGTAGTATTTGCGCATTTTATTTTTGTTAAAAATGTATCGATAATAACAAGATGATCAGCAGGCGCCTTAGTTGATATGATACCGATATAAAGAGGTAGGTTATGGTTTACAAAACGGATATTGAGAGAAGAACAGCGGCACATATTTTTCTCTGGCCTTTAAGAAGAGGTGAACAGAGTGAATACTTACTAATTTCTCCATGTGTTATATAGTTATAGGATTAAATTAACAGTTTTAATACTTTTGTTGCATGTGTTTAGCATTTTATGAAAATTCAATAAAGTTGCAAATATATGCTTTTTCCTGTCGCATATTTTTACATGGCTGGGAGAATTATGTAAGCGTAAAATAACTACATACACGTCGTAGTTTAAGAATTATACATTGTTTTACACTATTAAAATACTTTCTACCGCTATTGATGATGTTTACCTATTACTTATTTTTTATTTCCAACTTTTATTTGAATTCATGTTTTTAAACATGACGTAAATAATTACTTATGACGTAACGCAGAAACTAGACTATTTTTCATAAGATAACGTTTTAAGCTGTATTCACAAGTTAAATAATCGATTCCCAGGCTGAACATCTGAATGGTTAGTCAGGTCAGCACTGCCACCACTAAATGAATGTTGTGGACTCATCTTCATGTACAGTCCCCTTAACACACACAGACAGCTGTGCACTTAAGGGCAAGCTTCTGACGCGTGCAGCGTCTCACACACCCTTTCTGGCACTTGCAAGAAACTCGGTCAATGCAAGTGTGAGCTGCCTCAAGTAGTCTGGTTCAGTATGGTGTGTATTGTCCTCCAGTACTTGACCAACATCAGTTGGTTGGTGGTTGGGGTTCTGGTGCTGGAAGCAGTATCTGACCCCACACATCTCAACGTTAATATATTACCATCTTTACATGTTCCTCTAAAGCTGCGTTCGTTGGAGGGATCAGCTGCACATTGTTCTTTTTTACGAAGTGTTTGATCATGGCCTTGTCAATGCCCGTGCATTTGCCGGTTCGATCATTAAAAAGTATCACGAACATCTCCATGATGCACATTACATTATTTGGTATGTACTTGTTGCGGAAGACAGCTGCATCAGCAGCTGAGTAAACTGTGGCAGTACTGTCCAGACTTCCCATGCGGTCTTCTTGACATGTCTAGCAAAGCTTGACACAGTATCACATCCAGTTTGAGCGTGAAATATTGTCAGTGCACGAGCCTTCTCTGGTGTCAGTCCAGCTGCTATTTCATGTGCTGCTACGTATCGGAAACTTGGGCCTGTTCCGAATACCAGCCATAGGTAATCTTCTGTTTGCAATTCCTGTACCACAGACTCTGCCAGCCACACCACATCGATGTCTACAGTCCGGATGCCTATTGAATGGTGCCCGTGCTTAGCTGCGTGAGATGCATGCAGCAACATCCGACTGTCAGCCCCTTCATGGGTGTATGGGTAGAGTGAAGTCAAAGCTTGTAGTAATGGCTTGCTGAGCACTACCTCCCCTTCAGTAATGACGAGTTTCTTGCTCTCCTAGTGAAACCATTCCAAGGGGGGTCTCTTGTGCAACACTGTACTTGAGACAGGTGACGATGTGGTGCCACGAGTGTTTGACGCTGTTGCACTTTAGTATTTGGTCTGCGGTAATTACTGCAAGTGTAGTGTATTCTGTATTGCCCTTGATGCTGGCCCCCTCAAACTTCATGCTGACTAGTGCAAGAAGCAACGGTGGCACAGCATCTTTTTGAGATCCCTCAAGGAATCCTGTGAGGGGCTTTGTTTCTCCAAACATATAAAGGCGAACAATATGTGCAGCACGTGCAAGATAAACTGCATCACTATCACTGACCAGTTCGCAGGCTTTGTCAAGAGCAGCGCCGAAATCTTCTTCAAATGCCATCAATATGTATCTCTTATTGGTGTGTGCTCGCATGCCAGGCAACTGATATAGCAGTCTCTGTTTCAGTCGTGTGGAGTGGACTCGTATCGAGTTGTTCTATTCTCGACTGGTATAGGTGGTCAAGATCGGCCAATCTAAATACTGTTGTTGTCTCCGCATCTTGTCTTGTTTCCTCAATGTAGAGGACGAGTACAGCAACGACTACTGTCAACATTGCTCTCTCTTAATCGGAGTATATTGGCCCTGTTGATTGGACCGATCTCGCGCGCTTGTCATGTCCTATCAAGCACTGCAGGTGATACCGGGCATCCAACGCTAACATGTCCACACTACTGAGACGGCCAAGCAGTATTGTATCACGAAAAAGGTTTGCACAGGCTCGGACACGTCTGTCAATTTCGAATGTTTAAGCTTTCCGTAAACTATTAGTCCTCGCAGATTGTCCACAGAAGAAACCTTCTCTCTACTCGAACGTGAATGTGTCCTGGTGCGTTTACATAAAAATTGTTCCTCATTGCCATGACCTTTTTTTGGAGTGTTCTCTTCTGTGCACTCTGTTGTTTGGTGCTGTTGTAATGGTGATAGTACCTATTGTGATATTGTGCGGCGTGTTTAACCATCGCAGCTTCAATGCCATGACCATCATCAAGCATTTCCAATTAGAGTGATACTGAAACCTTTCCAAGTTCATTGAATTTGATCCATATCTCTGCGAGTGAACTGTATCCACTACCAATGTATGTTCTCTTAGATTGTTCCCGTTTGGTCAATGCCTTCATTTTGTCATTTTGACATATGATGTATAACCTCCAGTCAGTAGTGATGAGGTGTTGTAATGTTGATGATGTTCGCAGCATGAGCTAGTGTGAATCTCTTGGACATGGCGATCGAACTGCCTTTAAAAGAACAACGAGCATTGTCAGTCTACAAACATGCATGCATCATGATGAACCTGAAAATGCACAATGTAGCATTTCTATTATCATAAATGCCATGAAAACTTCTACTACAACTACACTCTAAACATTTCCGTGACAGAACCGGAAAATGATCAGCTGGGACCAAACTCAATTCTGGATCAAAAATGACTCGGAATAGAGTTAGATTTTTCAGAGAAAAGGTCAGATATGACCCAAAAATGGATTATATTTCTTATTCTAATTTACCGTGTCATTTTTATCCGAAATAAAGTTTGGTTCCAACTGATCCTATTTCGGGTCATTCAATATGGCAGCTTGTTACCATTAAATTCCTTGGCCCCAATTGTCATTCAGACACAAAGAATCAATTAGCGCCATTAAAGTCAAAGGTAATCGCAAATGTAGATTTTAAATGGCGGCCATTTTCAAATCAAACATAGCAGCTCATTGCTAAAAGATTGTTATCATTGACCCTAAAATATACGTTTATACACCAGAATCGAGTCAAACTCAGTATTAGACACACTGATTTCAAATCGCGACTATTTTGAAATCTAATATTGCGACTAAGTCAATAGCTATTTTAGATCCACAGATAAGCGCAAATGTAGATTTCAAATTGCGGCAATTTTGAATTCTAATATGGCGGACATGACGAAAAAATTACGAGTGGCTGCATATCTTAAAATGTTCGACATATGCCAATGTACATTTGTGCCAAATTTCGTGCTTGTATCACAAAATGCACAATAGGTTAACTATGCTGCACCACTATTTTAAAATAGAACTAGTGAGATAAGTATGTGGTTTCGTATGTCACGAACTTGTTCCATGTGATAATAATTCGTAGGAATCACGCTTTTTTGTGTCAGCTCGGTTCTTCCGGTAACATCGGATGCGGCAACGTTTAGGTTTGCAACATCGTGAATTTAAAGTAGTACTATTGTTATGTTATCGTTTATTAAAACCAGTTATTTTTTAATCAATCGCCACTTACTTCAGTGTTCTCAATATACTCTTCTCTTTTTGTATACACGCGCTTTGTGCTATCGTCATCATCATCGTCGTTAGGTGCATGTTATCATCACTACCATCATCGTCGTAGTGTGTCTTAAAACAAGTACTTTTTCATGCACAAATAAGAAGGGGTAAAGCGACAGCAAGTTAATGGATGTGTATTTTGGAGATATTTTCTCGTCATATAATTAAATGTCACACATGATTAAAATTGAGCGAAGGCCAAACATGTTTCTTCTTTACTTAATTCTACTGAGTTACGGGAAAAGCAGGAAGAGTGGGCAGACCAGTTGCTATCAACTCTTTTAGGAGCTTAATTCCAATTTCGTTTTTTTGAATTTAATCTCGAATTCACACCTGTTTGCCACGGCTTTCCGAACCAAACTGATTAAAATGTATGTCTTTATTTCCCACGATATCGTGGGGTCACGGATATTGATGACAAAAAAACTGAGATAAATGTAATATAATCGAGTTGTATAAAAAACAAACACGGATAAATTACAGAACCGTGCGGGTTCAGATATGGAGGGCAATGTTTATAAAAATTGTTTTAGATGTCACTTACCAGCAGCGACTGTCCCGCAGTCTCGTTGTTACAGCAACCAACAATTGGCTTTATGGTTGTACGGTCGAACCCTGACTCAGGATGGGTGCACATTTAAACGCGCTAAAGAAAGGTGATACAGCCTTATATCTTTTCTGTTGATGACTATATTTATATGTGTATTATTAATTTTCATTCGGGTCAGTACCGTTGGTGTATTATGTGCATACAAGTTTCAGCTGCAAATTCATTCCAAGTTCAACATCTGCAGACCACATTAAATATATAATAATATTTTTATGAATAAAAATGTGTACTAAAATCCAGCCGTTTCTGTTATTGAAAACTATACTATTAAAAACGTAGTTTAATTGCATTAATATTTAGGAAACAACACTCATAGGATCACTATAATATATATATATATATATATATATATATATATATATATATGTATTATATATATATGTATTATATATATATGTAGTATATATGTATATATATGTTATATATATATATACCTATATATATACATAAATATATATATATATATATACATAAATATATATATAAAGAGAGAGAGGGAAGAGAGAGAAAGAGAGAGTGAAATATAAGGAACGAGGGGGTTATAGTTAAGGGGACATACACCTTCATGTTAGATTACCACGCATGCTGTAAGTGTTTGTTCAATAGACCGAGAACCATTTAGCATACGCACACTGACGACACATAGAAGCAATTATCTCCGATTCAGAGTCTCGCCAATAAATAAAGAGGCGCAGTTGTTTAAAATTATGAATAAACAGAATGACATGTAAATACAACAGACGAAGGAGTATTTACGTCTATTTACATTCGATACTCGAAATTAGACAGCATCGATAGACATCATTAAAGGGGCATAACACAGCAAGCACTGAGAAATACATACTTTTGTAAAGAATCCGATTTATCACCCCTATATCAACAATGCGTATCTTCAAGTAATTAAATTATCTCATAGAGACATAAAGGTACACTGTATTTTAAAGCCTTTATTTATTTCAGTAACATTGCTTAGTCTAGAGAGATAGAGAGCCTGCTATTTGTACTCGGTTTTATAGCGTATCATTTCGCTGACGATATACAATTCCGTTGAACTGACTTTTCAAAACACGTCCGATGCGATTACTTTGTTTATTTCGCTTCTGATGCTTAGACATTCGCAGTCTAATGACATTTGCATTCTTATCCACATGACAACAGCACACATTCTCGGTTACTAGACATAGACTTGTGCCTGAAGGACTTCATAATTGAATAGTAAAACTTGTTAAATAAGCAACATCAAACAGGTATGTTTTTTAAAAGCAACCATAGATTTAATCTTAATGCAGACATTTTATCTCAGCCAATAAAAAAACAAGAAATAAAAACTTTTGCGCATTAAAAAGATATACACATTGCAATATTTGCGGAATGCGGTGGTAGCTACCCTTTTTTATACTTAAATATAGCCAAAGAAGTATTCTACACAGTCTGCCCGAGATCTTCTTATTCACAGTTGATTATAAATTTCAAGTCCAGTTAGTGCTAATCTCGCGACCTGCTTAACGAGACGTTCTTCATAGCAGTGCACCACATAATTCGAGGTCAACAGGAGTCTGTTTATACCAATGACTGTATATTCGGCTATTTCTCAAAATGCCTTCCCTACCGTCAATAAAATGGTCATCAATTGTTGTATGGTTCGTTTTCATATTTTTTTTTTACTAAATTATCGTTCCCTCTAAAAAAACAAATAGATTATCGATCATAAAAGAAATTCTCTTTGAAAATCAGGATATGTCTAACACCGTATACTTAAATAAATTATTGGTCCCCCGATTTATAAAATCGGGAGACCTATGTTTTGAGGCATTTCCGTCCGTCTGTCCGTCCGTCTGTCCGTCCGTGTGTCCGTCCGTCCGTCCTCCGCAACCATCCATTGAATTTCTCTGAAATTTGGCATGAAGTTGTAACTTTGGTCAGGTTAGAAAGTGACATTCTCCGATTTAAAAAAAAATCTGGTTAGCCCCCCCCCCCTCCGCCCAGGGAGTCAAAATGCCCCGAAATGGCAAAAAATGACATTTTTTGCCCGAAACCTTTTCATCCATCCATTCAATTTCTCTGAAAGTTGACCAAAATGTGGAGGCAATTGTTTCTTAATAGAAAATAAGTATCGCTGACCTTGTGAAAAATTTGGTTCGCGCCCCCAGGGGGTCAAAAGCCCCCTAAAATGGCAAAACATAACCCTTTCCTCCCATACATTTTGATCCATGCATTCAATTTTTCTGAAACTTGGCCAAAATGTAGATGCAATTGTTTTGGATATAAAATTAGCACCCTTGACCTCAGAAAAATTCTGGTCCTCGCCCTCAGGCAGTCAAAAGAGCGGGGGGGGGGTCAAAAATTCCCCAAATTGCCCAAATTTATTGCATTTTACACTGCCACACCGAGTCACATACAGAGGGGGACCATGCATGCGCGGTTTGTTTACTTAGTGCCCTGTTAGATGTTCTTTTTACACAAAATAGTAACTTAATTTCCAAGCGCTAAAAAATTGGCACAAAGGATTATAAATGAACAAGTACATAGTGCCGGTGAAGCCGCGCTTAAAATGACACCTTGACGAAAGGTTAATCTGATTACAACCGAATCAGAGAATGTAATCCGAATGAACTGTAAGCCCCATTGAAATAAACGAACGAATGGGCGCCAACGACCACATATATGTATACACGATATTTGTTTATAAATATTATTACCTAGATAGCATTTTTTTCAAATCGATTTCTATTTTAGTAGTTATTTGCTGAAATCACTGATTGTGATAGTTTTGGTTCGTGTCTCTTTCTTTCTTCATTTGATAGAATAATAGATCTCATACTTGCAGTTTTGCACATCTGTCTAGACTCTTTTGATGAGCTAATCAAGTTAGAGTGAATGCGCATCCACCAATCAGTGAACAGATCCGGTTGATTGCTAAAGGCGGACAGTTAAACGCATCGCCTTTCCTAAGAGTGTATGCACATAAGTATATATTAAGAGAGCAATAGGAAACATATGTACGTTTGAATATGCGAACACACATGTAACTATGTTCTGTATATTAATGCGCGTATATTTAAACACACATATATGTGCAATTTAAATACTATATTTGTATATGAATAGAGCTTTCTCGGTTGCTTGTAATTTGGAATATCATTATTTAGATTTAACGTAGTGTCGTAAAAAATGCTTGTTGTTTTATAAATAAGACTTGGATTAGAAAAACGGCGTACTAGTGAATTTTCTTTACATATCAGTTCGCTATTTTCTTTTATTTGTTCTCGTAAACAAATAGCCCACTGTATACTGTGGGGTGTTTTTCAAGTCATATCAATACATTAATCTTTGATTATTTCTGGATGTTTCTGATTATTTTGTAGTGTTGTAAAGACGATATTGACATACAAATGTTGCTTGGCTCAAAGCAAATGAAACGGCTCGTAAAAATACACCTCGCAGCAAGTTTGTGTTTTAGAAATGTAAAAAAATAAAAATAAAAATAAAAATGACAAAATAAAAAACACATTGTGATATAAACGAATCCAACTTATATATACTCTGTTATTACTGATAGAATATCATTGGTCTAAATACTTTAAAGTGACTGCTTTTTTAAAGGCACTGATATTAAATGCTAATACCAATATTGTAATGGTATATATATATATATATATATATATATATATATATATATATATATATATATGAGTGTGTATATTATAGTAAGATTCGTCGAAAAAGAACACATCACATTGCTTAGTTATTAAGAAAGAAAAAAATAGAGCACAAACAAATAGCTGTTGAATGTCAACGAGACGCGAGAACGTGTTGCTCACCTGTTTTATTCTAAACTGGCGTTACAATGTTGTTTTAAACTTTCGTAATACAATATATATATATATATATATATATATATATATATACATATATATATATATATATATATATATATACATATATATATATATATCTGTGCACATATATATATATATATATATATATATATATATATATATATATATATATATATGTATGTGAAAAATACGAGGAGTGTGACTGATTAGTTGCTTGTTAAACAATTCTTATATAGTGGCATATGTGAAGCAAACACTACCAAAATGACGTATAAAGACTTCATAAATTGAAAAAAGCGTATTCTATTGTTAATACGTTTCCTCTTCAGAATGTCTTGTGAATGAAAACGGCGCAGCATAGTGAGACATCAAGTATAAAGCATCTAATGCAACATTAGACACCCAAGAGATATGCACACAATCATTTGTACACCATTCTGAACTATAACAGCTATATCTGTAATGGATGTAGAAAGAGTGTTTTTTTTTTCTAATATGTTATCAAATAAGTGAAAATGCATGGAAGTTTCGACTACGATTTTAGTATGTTGTAAAAAGTATTTCAGATAGAAGATTTCTAAAAATCGAAGCTGAAACCAAACCAACGAAATAGATCCATTCGCAGTGCATTTGCCTGTTTGACATGTCTTGGTGTAAGATATTAGAAGGATTTAAACACACATTACACTGCGGGTGTTCTTTTATGGAAGTTATCTGTAATTGTAACTACGTAACTAACTGTTACTTTGATATTTTACATCTTAATTTTTAACTGACAAGTACATGAAGCTGAAGGTTAGCAAGTAGCATTCATTGTTTTATTGGTGAAACAATGACATCGATGATTTGTACAGGAAGTCCAACAATGACCTGGCATGCATATTTTTAAAATATTTTTTTTATGGAGAATAAATAATTTGTATATCTCATTTCATTTTAACTTTGTATTCGCCTATTTTATATCTCAGTATTTCCAAACAGTATTGATCCAGCATTGCCGGGTGGAGGTGTTTCAATTCTTAATTAGAATTATCTAACTAACTATTTTGCTCGAAGTGTATTTACTGTTGTTCCACATTTAACAGCTAATATAATTACATTACAATAAATAACATAATGTATGTTATCCTTACCCGAGCAACGTAAGTGTGTTATAAACGAAGGATTATGCGCTTATTATGATTAATGTAGAGGTGCATCCATTTATATATATATATATATATATATATATGTATATATATATATATATATATATATATCGAAATGAATAAATGCGATTTTTTTTCAATCTATTCAAACTGTACTAATTTCTGCTTGTTTAATAAAACGATACACCATCACGTTTTGAAATACTGTATACATAGTAAACTGCAAATTCAAATAGTTCCTCTAAATGTGCATATTCATTTTATAGAAAGCTTCTAATAAATTAGTATTCTGTAATAAGCACTTGTAATTTTGCATTGTTATATTTTCTCATATATACGTTATATATTGGTCAACGTTGAATGTTGTTGTGATGCTGAGAACACACACACACGACTTTGATATTTTACAAACAACCCTAAAATTATGAAAGTAAGGTTTTTTCTAACTAAGCATGTTGAAATGAAGGAAACAAACACAATTTAATCCGTCGATTTCATTTTACTCCTCTGAATTGCCAAGTTTTCACACATGTCTCACCAGCCCATCATCTAACCATTGAATGTAAAATCCTGGATGCGGTGGGTGTCAATTTTACTACGTGATGAAATTACGCTGTCAGACAAACTATTCTTTCGTAATATTATCCTCGAAACTCCAGGAAGACAAATGTAATATTTCCATATAAAATAGATTCGCTAGTAAGTTATCTCCGACCCTGGAAACCAGTATATTTTTTAAATTATATTTGAAACTAATATATACTTAGGAAAAATCGCAAAATACCTTCCGGAACTTATATCTACATTTCGTCACATATAATGAGTATATATGATTCTTAGTAAGAAGAAACCTTCAGATATCACCTGCTAAAATTTGACCATAATCGGATTATTTGTTTTAGAATTAGTTATTTCTACTTTAGCAATTTTTCAAGACAATTTAAATATCTAAACTTCTTGTATTTATGAAGCATTTATTTCTGATAGAAAACTCATGTAAATGCGGTCGCTTTGGCTGTCAAATATCAGCAGTTGTTTCGAAGAACATAAGACACGTTGACAATGTATTTTTGCCGATCCCGAATAAAGGTGTGTGATAGAACAGACATATTCGAGATATTAGATAGCAGTTCATAGAAAAATGTCTCAAGCTGCGTTTAAAGTGTTGCGGCATTCAAAATCAACAACGCGTCGAAGATATAGAGCGTGGTTTGCGACTGTTTCGACGCAACAAAAATACGTATTTGCCTCAACATGTGACAATAGATAAAAATGAATCAAGCTTAGAAGTCAAATTGGCCGTCAGCTGAGTTGATAGCAGTAATTGAACACCGTCAGAACCCACCAAAAACGTGGACATCAGCAGGCCACCTATTGGTGTCTCTATGTTGAGATTCGCAATGTATTTTATTAATCAGTTGCCTAAAAAATATAAACCGTCAATAGCGAATAGTATAGAGTATTATAGGTTAATTTGGCGTAATAAATCGCTAGAGAAATGACCACGTATTCAAGGAAAATATCCTTTCACCAAGACAATGCACCCTGTCAGATGACGATCGGATGGATGTAAATCTACACATATTTTAACTTCAAATTGTTTACACACTAACCCTATCCTCTAGATTTGTTATTTCTGAGAGACTACAGACTACTGACTGTTTGAAAACCTCAATACTATGCTCTAGCAAATGAACTTCGCTTAATTGAAGAAGGGTTATACGAAAGTAAGGCGTATTTAGAGCTTAAGTGCGCCTTTTCGAAAGGGTGACATAGGGAATTGTTGGAATCAGTGTCTCACGCTTGAAGTTAAGTATGTTGGATGGAAAAAATCGATTTTTTCCTGAAATATTTTTGTTTTTATTAGTTAGATGCTGACTTATAATTATCTGAACGCTTTACACTTCTATATTCTGCGTTTCGTAATTTCTTTTTCATTGGTCAAATAGTTAAGTGCGAATAAATGTATATTTGACAGTTTATTCTCTCTTTTGGGTTTCTTATTTCGGAAACAAGAGTTGTGTTTTACCAAGGTAAAATTGCTTGCACGGGTAAGAGATTCCGATGTACGTGGTCCGCTTAAATTATGAACCAATTACAAGAAATAGTATTAGCAACGTTGCCATATTTCAGTTTTTGAGACTGTAGGGAAATATATGTAAATACAGAGTACAACATGGGTTGGTGGTGGGAAAATGGTAGAGAAGGCTAAACGGGGGGTACTTTAAAAGAAAAAAAATGATTAAGGTTTAGCTTCTTCCCGCATTCTCTGCCGAGTCAAATTATCTAATTCTGAACATATTTCTTATTTATATAAAAAGTTGACTTGCATGAATTTGATAACCTATTAAACGGCGAGCGAAGAGACACACTATTATAATATCATTTAAACATTCCAGATTTATTCAAAAGATTACTCTACGGACATTCTTTTTTTTTTCATTTTTATTTCTTTGTACGAGTTAGATTCATAAATGCTTAGTCTAATTGAGATAGTGCATGCTCGGAATCCATTTTAAGATAAGGTTTTTGACCCCATCCTTTTTGCGCAACGTCCATCATCTCAATAAATGGGTATACGTTACAGAGGACGAAAAAGAAGCAGTTGCCAGTTCTTCGGTTTGGAAATTATTTGAGCATCCCTAGAAGCATATTTCATTTGTAGCCTGGTTTAAATTTTCAGACTTGAAAATAACCCAAAATAAGTTTAATCGCTTATATCATATAATGTTAAATGTTTCCCCACCGTCTCCCGTTTTGTTTACAATGGAGGGATTACGAACGGCCATTCATCTGGTGATAAGAACTACGGAAGATCCCATCACTATCCCGGACACAAAGTCCGCTCTGATTATATTTATTACACTGCTAGTTTATATCCAATGACTTCAGTATTTTTTAAAAATATACCCAAAATTGAACATATTGTCACAACATACCTGAATTCTACCACCACATTCTTAACTAATTCGAAGTGTAAGCCGATTTCTGTATAGCGCTATTATCGTAATAGTTAGTATCATCATCACCTACTGACACACTTTGAGAACAATTTAGTTACACAGACATCCAACAGCAGCAGGGTCTATCTCTGCGACATAGCCATGTACTAATAGGTAAACAGGGACGAAAATCCATAAGATGCGTTGATTAATGTTGTACATTTTCCGATTTAAATATGACAACTCAACTGAGAATGTTCGAATAGTATGCTTTGTATCCGGGCCGGGTGTACCAGAAATGCCATCTGGCTGGAATTAAACTAAGCACAGACAAGCACCTGACAAGAAGAAATAACATACCATTGATAGTCTTAAATAAACTAATTTATTCCGTACCATCGGCAAAAGTTACTCTAATCACTAAGGTAAGCTACAGACAGAAATACTTCCTCGCTAAAAAGGCGTCATAAGGGCGCGGTTACATTGGCGGCGAAGTCAACCTGCAGCATAAGCGATTTCATGTGAATGCATGGGTTACAAAAAGTATCATACAAGCAAACCTATCTGTCGTATGCGTCCTCCATTATCACTCACCCACTTGTTCATCGCAACTGACAATAAAGATAATTCATTCTATGTTTATACATCAGTGTTCGTCGTCACTTTTTTAAGCAAATCATGAATACTAAAAGTTGTTCGAAGGCTCATCATAAATATTCATACTATTTCGGTTAGAGTTTTGTTCATTGGCGAATTTAAATATACTTTAATCTTTATTGTATGCATACGATAGTGCTTAATAGCACATATATTTGTTTATTTATTAAGTATATGTTTGCTTAATACAAATATTATTAAGTATATGTAATATGCCTGCATACATGCTTGTTACTAATAGAAGTATATTATTCATTGCAGGCACATTATATTGCATACGCCTGGCATATATTCGAATCTTTACTTTAATTTTGTTTCGCTTTGTTCTTACTATGCCGTTTTTTTATATACCTTTTTTTTTCAATTAAATTTCGAGAGTAAATTATAATTATTACGGTATCGTTGAGCCATTTAATAGTTAATTGTAGCCAGTTTAGTGCGAAATAATTACTTATGATGATGAAATCAACTGACAGCCTTCCAAATAACTAGGTAATGCCTCGTAGATTAAGTGTTTACTTCTAAATATAAGTCCAAAGTTTTAAAGTTTCTAATGTTGAATATCGAGTCTCCTGTTCCGGAAATGACCCCTAACATTAACCCGGCCAGAAAAAAAGAAATGCAGTTGATTGAAACCTTTGGTTGACACGCACCCATTGCTTTGGAATATACAAATATATAAAATATCTATGAGTACGTTACAGACAATATCTGCAAAAGTTAATTGCAAACGTATGAATACAACAGTCGTTTAATAAAGGGCAGCAGCAAAGGCGACATTCCAGAATCGACATAAATTCCTCGATGTGAATAAACTAGCCCAAATTGAGATTGAAGGACGGATTTCATATAAAAGATAACTACAAAAAAAGGAATACAAAAAATAGCCGGATGTGCAAAAAGTCCAGAGTGATATACTTCATATGTCGTATGTAATGCCTTGCTTAAAATGTCCTGTTATATGGATGTGCGGCCTGTTCGCAGAACCTACGATGTTATTGTCGGAGATAGTAGATGCTACACTTTTGGTCTAGCCAAAAAAACAATGAAGTATGTGTTCGTTCGAGTTTCACATTTTACAACTCAGCGATATCAGATGAGTTTTTTGTAAATAAATATTTTACATTACATCTTCGGAAATTTAGCATTCCTACTTTAAAAGAAGAAGTGATGGGTGATAATGTATGCCCATTCATCAAGTTTTATTCCAGATTTTTATTTTATACATACTACATTATGCTATTAATTATAAACAAATATTGCTGACGACGGAGTGCTATATCAACCAAAATAATAAACACCTCTATTTATGAAGTGAAAATGAATGGAATTGACTAGAGTTACAATATATATTTCCAGATTCGAAGCCTATCTTTTATTTTATAATGCATCCATAGTGTTAGTTATCTCATAATAAATTATATTATTTTCAAATATGAAATACAACAAAACCATTTATATATAAGGGCAAAACCTTCTCAGACAACAACAAAGGGAAATACCCTCCGGTCAGTTATAATAAACTCACGATGAGTTGTGTCAGCACTAATAAGTAGCAGATGTTCAACACCATTCGTGGGCGTAGAAAGATTTGTATAGTTTCCAGGCGAGCACACAGCACTCCTTGTTAATCCAGCAGCAAATCAATGTTTAATAACTTGTTTTTTTTACAAATAAAATATGTGAATATTTAGTAATGCATATTCCAGGACAGTTTCGATAAGTATTAGAACAGTTATGAACACTTATGAATGGAAATATCTAATAGGAACTGTGAGAGCCCCAACCCCCAAGCACAAAAGGTTAAAAAAACTCTAAGACGCCGTATGTAGTAGTTGTATATGTCATTATGGTCACGAGTGGTATATTATAAATCTCGAGAGCTATATAAACGTACATATGATATCTGTAATTGGAAGAAAATCTGAGTTTATAACTATACTAGAAATATATATCCAGTTTGGGTCTGCCAATATGTGCGGGATAAATGATTTGCAAAAAGCAAATAGGACAATATTATTCGATTCCCTCTCATTAGATTATTAGTTTTTGAAATAAATAACACGGGGATGCCCTTTATGTATTCATTAACATTTAATTAAAACTTTTTTGAAAAGAATAAATATACCTTGGTTTCTCACTTTTAAAATAATTGTAGTCTACATATTCTTAACTGGTGATACCAGATCAGGCTGCCCTGTGGCTCCCTGAGACGAAATTCACCTACATTGACGTTTTTTTTTTTTTTTTTTTTTTTTTGTAAAACTTAATTATGTTCTACAAAACCAAAAACAAAAACAACAGCCCCTCTCCCTTTCTCCCTCCCCTTTTTTATTTTATTTTTAGAACTTGAAGCATAAATCTTTTACTATAATGACCAGATTCGGCATTAAATAACCCAAAAAGGGTTGATATGCCGTAAAACAAAACTACCAAACCAAAAACGATGATTAAACATTTGAAGATATAAAGAACTTGAAGCATAAAAACTTTTACTATAATGACCAGATTCGGCATTAAATAACCCAAAAAGGGTTGATATGCCGTAAAACAAAACTACCATACCATATTCTTAAAATAAACAAAACAGCCACTTTTTAAAAGTTATTTATTAGAATTGTACAGTTTTAGGACAATCTATTTAGAAATTGGTAAAGTCTGAATTGTTTGCTTTAGCGACATCATCTTTGTCGATCGGTCGATCTCACTTTTAAAAGTGCGCAAAAGGTGATTAGTGACTCACGAAAATGACATTCTTAAGCGTATTATTATTATAATACTCTCAATCTATTTTAATATTCGCGTAAACGAATACTTTAAAGGCTAACACTTGTTTCGTTATGAGTGCGGACTGTGACTAATTGTTTATTCCCTAATAACACTCGATTTCTGTGTATATAATTAGGAATAATTGTGTTATTAGTAAAATATTAGAGCCATTTTTATTCGATAAATTTATATTTTTATCAAAACAAGTAATTAATTCACTTGTTGACATCGGATTCGTAATTATTCCTAGTTACACTCGAAATGATTGCTTATCCGAAACTATTGTTCCGCCAGCGTTGTAAGTGAATTATAATTTACAATATCGCCGTCAATCGCAAACCAGAATACTTTGCATCAGTTATTCAATAAGCAAGCCAGATAATTCAATTAGTACAGTTGTCCACAGAGGTGGTTACCAAGGCCGATAAGCGATACAATTTACTTGCATTAATTTCCATTCGAGTTCGCTGGTTAATTTAATCTCTATGCATTCGATTGAAAATCTATTTCCATTTTCCACCACTGGGGAAAATGGGAGACGAGGACACTGCTGACATTATGATTGCTATGCACATACATGATCCTTATTTATTATACTTTCCACAAAAAATACAACCTATTATTATACTAAATCTGAGTAAATCAACGTGTTGCAATAGGAATTCCGAGTGTGTAAGATCAGGATATATATATATATATATATATATATATATATATATATATATATATACATATATATATATATATATAGGATATTTCTACATAGTGTGACAAATTACATAGATTTGAATTTTCAATTTCAGATTAGAGGAAAAATACGGAATCTTGCTGTGAGGGCACTGCCAACAGTAAGCGGGTGTGCGAAATTTGTGAAGATGCAAGTCAGGTTAGTCGAGAACTAGTTACACTGAATGTGTATGAGTGCAGTAAGTAAGTCGGAAAATATTCCCCGAAAGTACCAGCAAAAGGAGCATATATGACAACCTGTTTTTTTTACAGTTTCATTCTTACAGAAAATGAAGATTCAGCCAACATACACACACTGGAAGTTTTAAAGAATACGCATGTTTCTCATGATTGTGATTTTTGATCGCTGAGAACATTTTACAACGCAAAAATATTCAACTTTCTTAACGGACTATTTACTCACTCAAAATATATTACGCATCACTGTTAGATTTTTTTAATAAAAAGATGTTTTTCATATAAAGGTAATTCATACAAGGTAATGAAATGCAGTAGTTTTACGGATAAACACGAACTAAAACAAATTAAAACATATAACCAGAGAATGACTTTTCAAGTTTGCATTTTTGATTAGAACACACACACACTCATATATATATATATATATATATATATATATATATATATATAGAGAGAGAGAGAGAGAGAGAGAGAGAGAAAGAGAGAGAGAGAGAGAGAGAGAGAAGATTTTCTTCTATTTCCACAATTACTCTATCTCGTATATTGAGCTAAAACTCTTTACTATAGGTTCCATCTACTAAAAGTTTTACTTTTGGTTTATATTTGATCCTATATATATATATATATATATATATATATATATATATATATATATATAAATTTAACTTGCATGAATGCAGTTCGATGGTAGTTCCGTACAGCATGATAGGTCAGGAAGAACATTTCTCTTTTCCATATGTGTGGTCAAGCTTACTTTTAACACCCATAAGAATACTGTTGCCGGTTAGGACATTTCGGCGGAAACTGCGATGGATGTTAAATTAATAGTTTGCGTTTGTTTACCATATTTTTTCTAGTTGCACTCACACTACGCTGTTTCTAAATTGTCATTATACTCATATAATTCGTTAATTTCGCGCCACATTTTGTTTTCATATTTGATAATTGTTTAACTGATAGTTTATAATTTTGAATATTGTGATCATGTTTCATGCTCTTCGTATAGTAGCTATTATAATCATAAATTTTCGGGCTCACGTAAATGACACGAGTGTCTTCTGGACCTTGTTAATGTTTATGTCGAACTCGATTTGATGAAATAATTCTTGAATTTCGTGCCTTTTATTTAGTGGTAAACAATGTTTTAATGTTTCCGCTGAAATCCCAGCCTCTTGTTTTTGTTATACGAATACGTGCATGTATTATTGCACCCTGGACAGCATAAAAAACCGAAATAATGTGTGAGACAAAATACCATTTTCTGTTTCAGATTACTTTTAGATGAGGTTTAGTAATTTGTATTATTCGAACCATTCTGACTATTGTGCTGATCCTTAGTATTAAATAATTCGTAATGGTATTCCTAGTGTCGCGCGTCAGGTTAGAGTAAACCATCAACCATCAACCTTCAGAAGACTGTCACTTAGAACTGATTATTACTTAGCATTTTTATCCGTTGGACCACACATATAGTTAATTTTTTTTAAATTGCATACACATGCATTTCGATGTAAAATTTCACTCATAAAATTGGTCCACTGTTTTCTATATAGAGTAGACAAAATTGTCGTTTCGTTATAATTCATTCGCATGAGAATTTGAATTGTGTCAATTCAATTCATCATTTTCGATACTCTTATTATTGTCTTGGTTATTCAAATTCCAATCTATCTATCTTATTGAACCTACGTGACGAGTGGGGTTTCTCATTTTATAATAGGTGACTCATTATTAAAATAAGGTTAGTATGAAAAATGTATTTGGAACGAATTGGAGTAACGCAATGCACGTGTTTTCTGTGATCGCATTTTAACTTAACTCAGTTTGGCATTTGTCCAAGTTTTGTGCGCCCTTTCCATCTTAGCATTCACAGAAGGTGGAAATGCAAATCTGTGTTAATAAAATCAAACCAAACCAGAAAATAAACAACATCACAACTCTTCATCCTTCATTACGTTTGAGTTCCGGCGCGTTTTAAATAGTTTTTCTAAATATTTTAAATTGATTTCAAATTCTCCAACACGCTCTCCTCTTAATATGTTTGTCGTAACACTGGCATTACGACTGTGAAAGTGTTCGTCTTGTCTTCTTTTTACATTTTTAAAAAAAAGTTGTTGCACAATAATTTAATGTGAAATCAGCAGACAGAATTTGGGAAAAAAACTGTATAATACTTTGTGAACGTTTGCGAACTATGCACTCAAATAATTAACAGGGAATCTGTTTTCATGATAGTTAATCAAGCATCAGTTGAGAACAAGTTCTTAATTCGAGTAACTAATATAAAATCGATCGTATAATCAGTGCAGTTGAAAAGTAATTGCATTCTTTAAGACGCCTACGTTATATTCAAACTTTTTAAAAAGGAAATGCATCGAGTAATCAGTTCTAAGTCGTCAAATATTCTTTTTTTGAATATGATCTTTAAAATGTGAGGTGACAGTGCTGGAGTGAATACCGACGTGAACCGATAATTTTAATGGTTCAAGTTCGAATCCTGTCAGTTCCACTCTGACTATTTATGCCGACAACCTCAACGTTGTATTTCCTGTAAGTACTTTAATCTTAAAAAAAATGGAAACAAATGCTAACGACAGAATAAAGCAACTGAAACGTCTTCACATGTTGATTTATACGATTTTAAGTTTTATATCTTGAAAAGCACAAACCATAGCTGTGTGTTTTTACAGAATTAGTATCGAAATAAAAATGCCTTATTTCTTATTAAAATATACATGTTGTATGATTTGAGGTATTGATTATTTGTGTTATTTATATTATAATTACTACTATTATTTATATTATTATTATCTGTTGTATTTGTATAATGTGTATTATAATAAGCATTCGTATTATTTTATTATTTGTATTTTACATATAACTAATTATATTTATTATTTGTACTATCATTATTTACATCACTATTTTTTCTTTTATTATTATGTTTATTATTATCTTTTCTTTTATTGTTATTTTTCTTTTATTTCTATTGCGTATTCTGTGTATTATTTGTGTTATGTATATGAAGTATGTATTATGATCATTATTATAAACATTTGTATTATTTGCATTTATTCATATTCATTATTATATTTGTTATTTGTAATATTATTTGTATAATCATTTATTTTATTTGTATTTATATTATTTGTTTCATTCGTATTGTTTTTTGTATGATTTGTATAATTATTTGTATAATGTTATCTAGTTTTGCCTTTTCTCTCTTATTCAAATTAGTCTTTTTTTGTAACATTGTTCACCTCAAACTAGGTACGCCGCCACTGTAGACTTAAGGGGCTACTGAGAAAAAAAGGGAGAAGGTTTGGAGGTGTCAACCTAAATTGGGATCTGCTAACCGAGATGTCTGTTTACATTAGTTCTACATTTCTGCATGTCGGTACCGTCGGGGAAACAGGGGGCAGCATGAGAAAGGAAGTCATTTGAGTAGAAAGCTCTCCGGCATCTGGGGACTTCCACAGTGAATGGATGGGCTTTAGTTTTTTGTCGGGGTTGTCTAGTGAATTTACGTATCATATATACTGTTTGTATTAGTATTATTTGTATTTATATTTGTATTATTTCATAATTATCTGAATTAGAATCTATATCGTTAGTTATACCATCATTTATATCACGTGGATTATTATTTCTCTGATTATTATGTCTATATTTGTAGTATTAGTGTTATAATGTGTATTAATATTATTTGTGTTTATATTCTTATTTCTATTATTTGTATTGTTTATGTAATTTAATATATTATTATTTAACAAAAATATTTGTTGTATTTTTACATCTTGTTTCTGACTATTTTTATGATTTGTATAAACATGATTACTGTACTGATCTCCGTTGTTATATTCTAACATTATACACCGATGCACAAACTATAGGCACAGAGAGACAGTAGTAAAAAGTATGATACATAACAAAGAGACGGATCAATTATTGTGCATTAATGTCCTCATAAGTATAGAGTGAATAAAATTAATACAGTAAATAATTATTCATAGAGAAATTTGACTTCTCCCCCTAAAGTAAAAAAAATAAAACATTGATGAGCATAACGACGGGCGAAGTTGTTAATTGTCAAATTTTCTAACACCCTCCACTCTTTAGACTACTATCGTTGTAGTTACTGAATGCAATCCCTGTTGCTTGACGTGATCGAGAATTGTTTTGACAATCCAGATTACACGTAGTTATTAAAATCTAATAATCTAACATCCAGTAAGTTTGAAGGTCATTCCGTATCACATATTCTACTTAGAAGACGATTACAAAGAATCGTGTAATTTAAGAAAATACTAATTCTAATCTTTACGTATTACCTTCCTCCCTGTTGAGATATCCTACGAATGTACTATAACTTTTTAACATTACGTGTAAGGTGTTACCCTACTGTAGACGGTTTGTTAGTCTATCTGGCGTGGGGGCTTCGCTTTAATTAGAAATACACAACTATAACGTAGGATTATTTTCTAAGAATATAATGAATATGATAAGATTAGTAGATTCCGACGGATATACTTTAAACTATGCCTGCGTCAGTGATCTAAAAAAAACTTACAACATATTAAAAAATATTGTACTTATATACTATTCCTTCAACTCAAAAATATTTGGAAACTCTCGAAAAAAAGATGAGACTTTGATGCATATATTTTTTCTTTATAAAGCGTTAGAAAAGTGTTTCTATAATTTAAATCATATATATATATATATATATATATATATATATATATATACGGACTTCAAATGTTAGTAGTTGTTATAATATTGCTGATACTACTACAGAAAATAGTATAATACATTTTAATATTTTTCGCATGTCTCTTTTAATCCGTAACGTTTGTAACTGGATAAGTGGCGTAACACGTGATATAAAGTTAACGTTTCAGCAAGTCATTGGAGTCAACATTAATTAATACTAATGCAGTAAAACATATGTTACTACACCTCCCGGGCGCTGGCTTTTCAAACCCCACTTTCCGACCCGACCTTGGGTCACATCTTACTTGTGGGAGTAGGATAAAACTGGCCTTGTGCCTTACTCCTGGAGAGGAGTAAATAATACTAATTATTATATTTCTGCTATGCGCATGAAATACAATTACATCACTAAAGTATCTATTTTTTACTTAGAATGCTTATATCTCTCAGGGTTCTGTCTAAGGGTGCACAACAGTATACTTAATATACCTTTTATTTAAATAAATAGTAGTAATAGGCTTTTTGCGATAGGATATCATTACTAGTATATATATATATATATATATATATATATATATATATATATATATATATATATATATAACTAGCGGTACCCGTGGCCCGGCGTTGCACGGGAGAAAGTACTACCTATTGCATGGCGTCGAATAAAAAAGAAACGGCCTAATGTTCTTGCTCTCCCCTCTACCGTGTTGGCGAATGGTTTAAATTAAGAAAAAACAAGTGCCCGAGTAGAATGGAATCGAACACTGAAACTGGTAATCAGTAAACCTCCCTTCTTAACGACTGCGCTACGGGTTGGAGTTAAGAGTACGTATGAAAATAGGTCAATTAATTGGCATGCGTGTTATGTTAAGATTTAGATTCTGCTGACTAAATGTAATGTTAAACAATGACACGGTTTATTTGGGCAAGGTTTCTGTAATATACGTGTTAAAATTGTATTATTTTGAAAATATAAATGTATCGGGGTCTACGAGTATCTCGGCGTTCATTAAATTTAGTAGGAAGTCAATTCTATCAAGAAATTGTAGCCGCCATGTTGAATGATTAAATTTTGCAGGAACTGTGTTCGTTAATTTCATTCGCTTACTTCCGGAATAAATATAAATATAGACGTCATAGGTAGAATTAGAAATAACGTAATCTGATATTCGCGGAAAATCATCGGAGTGAACGGGAGCGCTCATTAAGTATTTGCGTATTGCTTTATATTATGTAGTTAATTAATACCAGGAAAATAATAAATAAGAATGGGTGTTTTGTGAATATTAATCTGTGTTTATTAGTTCCCGTTGTCGATGAGTGTAGTGACAGTACAGACTTGTTAGGGAAAAACGTTTTTGCTACCACCTATATGGAATCGGTTTGTCGGAGAGTCGTGGATGGTTGCCCAAATATAATATTTAGTGTTAGCTGGAAAGAAATAATAACACATGTACTTAAACACGCTCGAGTGAATAAGTGTTAGCTGGAAAGAATAATAACACATGTACTTAAACACGCTCGAGTGAATAAGTGTTAGCTGGAAAGAAATAATAACAAATGTACTAAAACACGCTCGTATGAATAAGTGTGATGTAATGGTGAGTTTAGTAGCTTGTGATGCATGTGGTTATTTTCTTATTCTACGAGAAGGTACAGGGGAAAAATCGTCTCTACTTTATGTATTAGATGTAAGTGATGGTGTTTTAATGAATACACTACTGTAACAATTGTTGTGGACATACGCCACTACTGTCCTCGATAGACGTGGTACTGCTTTCGGAACATGCCTCATGTTAACAGAACATATACAAAACTACACTAAAACATGATGATGATAGTATGACGAATGATCATGCACTATACCCCTTCTAACTATTAATGTAATATCTGCATTAGGTTTCTCATGACAGCAAGACAGATAACACAACCCTCGAAAAAAAGAGGTAAGGCCTTAAACGATACTCTCATGACCACACCCCAAATTCTACCGTACTGAGCAGTAAAATGTACTCGACTATAGTGAAACATTACATAGCAGTAAAGTATTCAACTATTACATTGATATACATAACGTATATTAAATCTACAGGAAAAGCTCCTCAGAGAACTTAAATAGTATATAAGCAGTTATTATAGTACAGTCTCGACTTAATACATATCAATAACTTTTTTATTATTTACAAAATGTATACCCACATATAGGAAAGGATAGTATTTATTAGTAGCATCTATTTACTAACCGTAATTTGATTAGGTAAAATAAATAACACGAACACGCTTAGTATGTTGTAAATCATAACAACAATGCAACCATATCCCCTTTTTGTAATACTATATGACACTTAAACGCGAACTTCATGCAAGGCGACACACCGGTCATCAACTAATAAAAGTAATTGATAAGAGAAGAAAAGACTAAACTATATCTCTTGAAAAATGTCGTTTGTAATTTAGTTGGTGATGTATATATTTGAGCACAACTGTATAAATTGTAGATCGATACCATAGAAAGTAGAACCGTATCAAATTTTGATGAATTCCTCAACCCACTTATCGAAAACGTGTGAACGGCCATTTCAAATGGGAAGGAAGAGTATGATATTAAAAATGCAATATCGTCTTTTATCGCAGAGAAACTTGTGGGCCTTGTCAGCTAAAAGGAAATGAAGCCAGTTTCTATTCTATGTGTTTCAAAATCAAAGGGGCATATAACAAGTACGAACACAGATGTATGTATGCATATAATTTTGTATTTGCATACAAGCTGCAATGTATATTACTATAAATAAAGAGCAAAATAACCATATTAAAATAAATCTTAATTATCTCCCTTCATATTTGCGTTTTTTCTCTATTTCAATCTTAATCGTGTGTTACTAGATATGCAGTGTAGAACGTGATATTATGTCCGCCTTTAGGAAAGCCGTCAGAAGTATTAAACAACATTGGCTATTTCGAAGTTATAGTTATATGTTATCCCCTGAGAACGATTACTCGCATAATCTTAATCACGGACTGTTTTCACACCTGTGCTCTTTTTTGAATTACCTAATATGCACTATGACGCTTATATATTTTCACATGTTACTGGGGTATTCAATAATAAATCTATAATTGATGTTTTGTCTTGTTTTAGTTGAGGATACAGTTCATAGGGTATCGTTGTGGCTTTTTTTAGATTGTTTCAACTTCCTGAGACGACTTTACAATTACGGAATATCATCTGAAAATAATTATTTAATCCGAAAAAAAATACACACATACTCACGCATATATATATATATATATATATATATATATATATATATATATATATATATATATATATATTTTGGTACAGAAAAATTAGTACAACAGTGGTACTGTCGGTTTCAAACACAGAAGAGTTTAGCAGTCCGGCTCTCTTCACCTTCTGTTGTCATCTGTTTCGGAAATGTGAAGTCACGTGTCACTCAAGTTTGGACGCCTTATTTGCTCAGAGTCTTATGTATGTTTGTTCTAATTTAGTGTAAGGGAGGTTTAATAAGGTTTTAAAAAGGCGAGGGGTTTAAAGTAACAGTTGAGATTTAAACCGGAGAAGATTTAAGTAGATATAAAAAAATGAAAAACATAAAAAATAAAAAAATATTTTCATATAAATCCCGTGCGCCAATATTATAAGTATTGTATATTTAACCGTTACCGTTTTTGGGTTTAATGAAGTGTCTTTTAAAAGAATTAGGGAAAGGAAATAGGTTTAAGGATTAAAGAGGTTAAAATGAAGAACACTACTGTATAGACTAGTATACTTTACTTGCGTTTCATTTCAAAAAGCTTCGTTCGTATATTGTTCGATTACACAATACACATGCTAAAACATCCCTCAGTTCCCTGTTATGTTTGAAAGAAAAAGTTATCCCATGTAAATTGTGCTGATTCCATAAAATATGCAATTAACGTACACATTGACATATTATTATCAAAAATATTATCTGTCACTGTAAACACCTTTCATATTCGTTGTTTAACCCCTCACAAACTGTTATTTCATAAGATTTTGTCATTTCCTTTTTCGTCACTGCCCATTTATTTCGTTCATTAACATTATACAATAATCAGTTTATCTATGTGGTGGATGTAACACCTTTTTCCTTCCATCACACTCTTTCTATAGTGCCGACCATAGAGAGCGGGAAGAGTGCTACTCGTATTTGACAGCGATTTGTAAACGAAAAAGAAATAATTGAGGTTGCATTGCTGCTGACTGTTGGGTATATAGTCAGGTTTCGTCGTTGATTGTTCTTGTTCTTCGGCTGTAATCGGCGACACATGGATGCCGGATTTTGTTTAGAAAGGTGTTATTAAACATGGAAACCAGAGCAAAAGGTACGTCATTTCGGCTTCTGCTTAGACTCGCTGTGTCCCTTTGTACGCCCCTTTCCGGCGTTAATTCGTTAAGTAACATACAGTCCCTTTGATTCTTACACAATAGATACAACGTAGGTATGTTCTTACGTCGCCGCATTTCAACACTTGCTCTATTCTCTATCTTAAAATAATACTGTGCAAAACAGAAAACCTCCATTTAGCATTCTTATATTTCTCTTTATGATCAGCTATCTAATCCTCCGTATCTCAATTACAATTAATCATACAATTCGACACTCATCCGCTTTTCAACATATACTCTAGAAACATCTCTCTTACTCCCTCCACCCGATTGTTCGGTCATTCAATGCCCGAAACCGGCTACCCGCGCATTTTCTCTCCAAGGAGCTTCACCATAATCTTGGAGCCAAGGACGCGTCTTTTTCAATATTCTTCTTCTAAAAGGTCTCCATAGATTTAGTCATTGACCCACCTGATTTTCCTAACCATAACCGAAATGCCGACCATTCTAGCGCACATATCAATCCACGTCGAGCGGAAAACACGTTAATTTTCATCAACAATAATTACTCCAGATTCGTAACGTAATTGCAGTACTATTTATGCCCCACTGAACTACAAAATAACAATGACATCTGTAATCACTAATTCTTTTAAAGTGTTTCGTATGTGAAGGAAATACCCATGGACTTATTCAAGTGTGTATGCGCAACCAGCCTGGTAGGCTTCATAGGGGCCGGCCTTAAAACATATCTTTAGCTCTTAAGAATCACTCTATACAATTACACATCACAATGATTCTCTAATATATAACCGATCGTCAGGGTTCTCGTCAATCTAATTCAAATACCGATACAATTACGTCGATGCTGAAAAAAGTACAACAACATACATAGAACCGGATTATATCTCTTGTATATGCACATTATTCACAAAAATATACCTGTAATATTATTTCAAAATTAATATTTTTTCTTATTTTCTTTCATATAATAGTTTTTTTTTATTGTAAATGCATCATTTCTTTGGCTGTGTATGGAATATTAACTTCAAGATTTGAGTAATTTGAAAATATATCTCAAGAAAAGTAAACGGGGAAATAACTTATTTTTTTAATATCTTACGATGTATACTTGCTAATTGAACGATGTTAAAATACTTGGGTATGTCAATTGCCATATTCAGCTTCTTTTACCGATTTATCGTTTGTACAAGGGAAACATTTTTCTAAAATCCGTAAGACAAAAAGCTACTTGCTATTAATAAGAGAGTAAGTTAGTACGATGACTGTATTTACGTACAGTTCATAAAAAGAAGTAGCTCATGTTTTTAGAAAAATAAACTCACTATAAAGTAAAAGTGAATATTCTTTATGTCTAGTGTTACGGATTATAATCAAAGCCTACTTTGTTTTAATAAAAGAAAAAGTATTGAGGTGATGTCTTCTTACGTTATTATATCATGTCCATGTCTTTAAATTTGAAAAAATAACACATTTATGTTTCCTCCAGTCGGATATGTTTTTCTAGGAGAAATAGATATATACTTGTGAAAGAAAATAGTACATAGTAAAAACAAACTAAATTGTGTTTAACCATTAAATCAAACTTCTAACGCTGTTGATGATTTACCCGTCAATCAATTAATGTTTTATCATCGCTTATGTTGTAATACAAGTTTTGAAACATGACGTAAATCATAAATCTATGACGTCACGCG
>OY744535.1:78147140-78162140 GCA_963556195.1 Sepiola atlantica
TTGCAATAGACTGAATACTAGCCCCGCGCTAATGTTTTTCACATGCAGAAATCTTTGAAAAAAAGCTTTGCCCACGAAAATTCTCCCGTGCACGAGGAACATAGAGAGAGAAAGTGACATTATATCTGTTGTGGTAACAAAGCGAATTGTCGCTGTGAATACCTTACAACGCTGAACCAAATATTGAAGACCCATAATTAACTTTTCTCATCGAAATAACGATAGAGTAGAGAAACTATTGATTATGCGATGTTACCGATAAAAATAGACCACGGAAATGGCATCAATAGAATCGTTAATAAAGTTCCTAATCCATTTTGAAATAAAACAAGGTGTAGCAAAAATGCATGACTTGTCCACCAAGTGCCCGTCATTAATATCCAACATTTTTTTTTAGTGTTGCAGTTAACTTATATGGAGGACTTTTTGCCGGTTGATTTATCAATAGGAGCTGAGATTAACACTCACCAGCTTCAGACCTCAAATATTTATCTGTAGAATTATGCTAAAGGTAATGTCTCTCGGACCTCACTATTTCTGAACTGATGGATTGTCCTAACAGCCGAAATAAGAAGAGTCCTAAACGACTTGAATACAGTAAGTATTTACTGTCGTATCTGAATATGATTTTTTATTGAACGCGATTAAAACAAAGACTAATGAACATTCATGACTAAAACTTTGCGATGTAGAGTTCTGTTCAATCCAAGTTTACATATCATTATATAATAAATGGGGCAGTTATTTTAAAATCGCTAAAAGCACCCTTACCGGAGAATGGTGACAGGGCTGCTCAAGAGTGTTTGTAAACTTAAGCGTATTTCACCCGATGCGCTTGCTTTTGGAAAGAAAATCTGACGTTGTCTCAAACCTCCTGCATAGGAAGTAAATGTATATACATAGGTGACACTTCAGGGGGCATCAACTGAAAAAATGCAGTCATGTATTTTAGAGGTAAGCACATTTTGCTCGTGTCGGAGAACTGCATGGTGAGCCTAGCGTAAACGTTGTTGTAGTTAACGTGTGTAACAGTTATTTCTAATTATTGTCGGGGATATATTCTTCAAACAGGGTTTGCCACTGACATTTTTTCTACAGTGTTGTGGCCGAATAAATTATTATTTTAACTACTCTGGTTAAAGTTTTCAATTTGTTTCACTAAATAATTGAGCTTGATTTTATTATAAAGTTGATGGGGGAATATATATATATATATATATATATATATATATATATATATATATGTATGTGCACATATACACATATATATACATACTGATATATATATATATATATATATTTACATATACGTACACATATATATGCATATATATGCCTGTACATATATATATATATATATATATATATATATATATATATATATATATATATATATATATATATGATAATTTTTATTAACACAGACATGATAAAATCTGCGACACTGGCATGTCGATGTAATCGATCAACAGTTACTATAAACTGTGATCACATCAGGCACGGTTAGAATCCAATCTTAAACTCAGATAATATTAGGAGGTTCTCTCCAAATATGATCTGAGGTGAAGATCGGATTCTAACTCTACCTGAGGAGATCTCAGTTTATAGTAAGTGTTGATCGATAACATCGAAATTCCAGTGTCGCAGATTTTGTAATGTCTGTGTAAATAACATTTATCATATATAAAGCTCTATTTTGATAACGACCACTCTAAAAAACCCGGTTTAAATAATTTGGATTACCACCCTGTGGATGATTTTACCTCGATTATTACCATGTATATATATATATATATATATATATATATATATATATATATATATATATATATATATATATATATATTTACATATACGTATACATATATATGTATATATATATGCCTGTACATATATATATATATATATATATATATATATATATGCATACAATATATATACATATATCTATATACGTAAATACATATATACATATATAAACATATATGTATATATACAAGTGTGTATATATATACATATATATACATATATACACATATATGTATATATACAAACATATATATATATATATGAATATATATATATGTATATATATACATATATATATAGACTTATGTGTTTATATACACACGTATATATGTATATATTTATGTATATATGTACACACATACATATAGCTATATTTTGTATCTATATATATACATGTTTACAAATATACATATATGTATATATATATATATATATATATATACACATACTAATATATAGGTATGTATATACACATACATATATATATATCCATATACATGTATATATATACACATATACATATGTATATATATGTATATATACATAGACATATATATATATACCGACATTAATATATATATATATTGTTATATATGTACATATACATATATATACATATATGCATATATACGTATATATATATACATATATATATATGTATATATATATGTGCATATATATATATATACATATATATATATATGTATTTATACATATACATATATATATATACACATACATACACCTGTAGTTACATGTATATATATATATGTGTATATATATACGAACAAAAATGTGCATATATTCATATATATATATATATATATATATATATATATATATATATATATATATATATATATATATACATGTTCTTATATATGTATATATATATATATACATATAGGTATACACACATGTATGCATATACATATACACATATATATGTATATACATATACATATATATATATATATCAATATATATATACAGTGACATACATATAGACACCTCTATATACATATATATATATATATACATGGTTATATATGCATATATATACATATATATTCATATATATATACATTTATACATATATATATATACATATATATACACATATATATATATATATTTACATGCATTAATAGGCATATATATACACATATATACATATACACACATACATATATATGCATATATATATACATATATATATATATATATATTATACATATACGGTGATATACCTATATATACATATAGTCACATATATGTACATATACGTACATATGTATATCCGCATATGTATAGATATATATACACACATATGTACATATATATCTACTATATCTACATATATATGTATATACATATGCATACATATGTGTGTACATATATATTTATACATATATGTATATGTGTACATATATACATATATATACATATATGTAAATATTTATATGTGTATACACATACATATATACCTATACATATATATTCACATATTCATATGAATACACACATACATATATATACATATACACATATATACCTATGTATAGTACATACATATATACACATTACCATATATATTAACATATAGTCATATATGTATACATATATATATATATATATATATATATATATATTAATACTTATATATATACATATATACTTACTTCCGCTTCCCATCAACACTTCCAAACTTCTATCCTTCCCTCTCACCCTGATAACTAACCCACCATTTTCTTATTATACCCTAGCCCTTTTTTCACTTGTTGATTCGCCTTATCTACTCTTTATCCCCTTTGCACACTCCGATATCGATCTCCTTATTGTTCTCTCTGTGCACTCTAAATTTTTTCCCTCTCCTGCTTTTACTTTTAAATAATTCTTCTCACTCTTTTAATAGCCTCGATTATTCCCCCCTAGTTTACCTCGCCCTTCGCTCACTTCTCTCAGACCATGTTCAACCCCTAACCCGCCCTATCTCTACATCTTTTAACCCCCAAAATATTTACTTTTAACTGCGATCTCCATTCTCACTCTGGTTTAATCTATTGTCACTACTTTAACTTCGTATGTCTCTTGCTTCTTTCTGCCATCATTAACCTAATTAATAATTTTCTTAATCAACCTCCTTATACCTTTTTTTTGGAAAATGGTTTGTTTCAAAGTTTAATTCTCCCTCTTCCATAAAGCACTAGCGTCTCGTAACTGCTCATTTTATTTCAACCCATACTTTTAACCACCTCGGGGATTCCCATTCCGGATATCCTTTCGAGGTCTAATTTACTCTTCCCTCGGTCTAATACTCATTTTCGAGTTCCAATTGTATCGACTTTTTCTCTCATTCTATTATTATTTTCTTATCAGGCAACCCATAATTTTATTTTCGAGCTTAAAACTAATACTAATTTTATTATCTCTTTTTCATTTTTTATTTTTCTTATTTTTATTTTTATCTTTAATTTTAATTCTATTCTTATTTTACTTTTTTACTTTTTTAATCTTTCAATTTTTAATTTTTATTCTTACTATTTCTCTAATTCTACCCTTCAATAGGTTTTGCCTCATTGTTTATAAGTAAGGTCTCCTGATAAAACAACTAAAACCCGAACTCTATTTATAGACGCATTCTGGCATTTGAACTCTCCCTCCCAGCACTCGTTGACTTACTCTTACCCAGTCCTTTCCCTTTTTTAGTTGAACCCAAATTCGCGCTAACATCCAATTTCTACTTTAATGCGACTCATTCCCCACAATCACACTCTTAGTTTTAACCGCATTCACTCCTCACACCCCTTTTCCTTCTTCGCACCCGTTCTTCTCTCCCCCTACACACCCCTCACTCATTCCCTCCCTGCCTACTGGTCGCACAGGAGTTTATGCCTTTTCTCATTTTCAAGCCGGCGTTCGCTTCGGGCTAACTTTAAAATATTTTCGCTACATTTTTTCCCATTTTAAAGCATTTTCTCTGACATCTTTGCCCAGGAAGTATTGTTAATGGCGAATATTTTCCACCTCACTCTCTTCTGAGTCTGCCTGCCTGCACTTATTGGACATTTTACCCTTTGGATTTTCTATTTTCGCCGCACCTGAAGTTGTGGCTTCTTGGAATTTAACTTTGATTCCTCTCTCACAACCTTTCGGGCCTTTTAACGACCTACCTATCTACATCTCATTCTGGACTTTTCGACACCGGACTTTTTAGCAATCGGACATTTGCTTGCATTCGGGCAGAATTTTGCCCTGTGTTTCTTCCCCCTACAACTTTTATTTTATTTTTTCAAATTTTAAATCTTGGCCTTTGCCAACTTATCTATCCCAGCGACTTCCTCTGGTGATAAGATTTTGATCTTTGAAAAGCCTGGCTTAAGGAAAATTTAACTTGAATAAATTGCCTTTTTTGCGGAATATACCTTGCTCTGAGCAATTGAATTGAATTATGATTTGACTTTTGCTTCTCTAATTCCTTTCCATTCTTCTTCATACATATATACTTATATATACACACATATATATATATATATATATATATATATATATATATATATATATATACATATACATATATATAGATCTATATATATACACACACATATATATATATATTCATATATATATTCATATATGTATATATATATATATTAATACATATATGCATATACACATATACTTATATATACATATATATATACATATACATAGATCTATATATATATATACACACACATATATATATATATATATATATATACACTCCAATTTTGACTCAGTAAACCACCACCTAAATTGCCATAGCCAACTGAAGCCACACTTGAGATCCTGTTGATCACTCTATCCAAGGTCAAAGAAATTACAAGAAACCTTGCCACCACCAAAACCTCTTGGCCTGATCATATTCCAGTAATAGTAATAAATAAATTATTTGCTGAGCTGGCCCCTCCCTTCTCCAAACTATACAAGAAACCTTTTTTGCTGAGTTGTGTTTCATCTGATAATTTACAAATTGCTTCTGTGGTGCCAGTCTAAAAGAATTCGGGATTGAGAACTGATCCCTTAAACTAGTCCCCAATCAGTCTTCTCCCGATGTTTACTAAAATCCTTTAATTGTTTATCAATCTAGCAAAATGGGGCACCTAGTAAGTGCTAATTGGTTTTGATCATCAATACGGATTTAGACAACCACGATCTACTGCAGATATCATAACGATCATCTCTGAACTGATATTTCATACACTAGACAAGGGAGTTGATGTTAGTTCGGTAGCGCTTGATATATCCAAGGCCTGTGACAAGGTCTGGCAGGAAGGCCTGCTCCTAAATATGCACTCATATGGTATTACTGGACAAATATTTTATATTATTAACTCCTTACTCACAAAAAGAAAGATCCAGGTTGTTTTCAATGCCCGTTCATTTAAGCAACATGACATAAATGCCGGTTCACGCCAGTGATCCATCCTTGGACATCTACTGGTCCGGATATATATAAATGACCTCCCTGGTGTTATAGAGAGTTAGGTAGAAATATTTGCTCACGACACAACGCTCTACTCTTGTCATGTGGACAATACCGACACGCACATATCTGAGACAATGGCTTGATCCTTAGAATATGATTCCAGTTTGTGGTTGATTGGAGTCACACATTGATGGTATATTTTCATGCTGCCAAGAGAAAGCTACTTCCCTTCAATAACTACAATTAACCTATTTAGCCACCGATTGTCATGGAAAATACCACCCTACCTGAGAGTAAATCATTCAAACTTCTCGGCCTAACTTTCACAGATAACATGAATATGAACAAATACATTGAATACATTGCCAGGTCTGCTGCAAAATAATGTGGGACCCCTCTAATGTGCTCGTAAACTTCTCATACCTGGCATTATCCTATATCTGTACAAATACACCATTCGCCCATGCATAGAGTAGTGTTGCTACATCTAGGATAAGGCATCATCAACTAGTATCTTCCTCTTAGACATGATCCAAAAAAGAGTCGCCAACTTAATAGGTGCCTCACTATCTACCAAGCTCCAGCCCCTATCCCATCGCCGCCATGTTACATCCTTGTTTTACAAGTACTTCAATGGATTGTGCTCTGATGAATTGATGCTCTTGTGCTCCCACGACGCAAATTCACAAAAACAACCCGACAATTTGCCAAATCACATCCATTCACTGTGGATGTCCCCATATGCTGGAGAGCTTTCCACTCCAAAAGCTTATTTCCTCGTGCTGAACTCTAGAACTCCGTCCTTACTTCATGTTTTCCTGAGAGTACTGACATGCATAAATTTCAAACTAATGTTAACAGACATCTCGCTTCACAGCTCCCAATTTAGGTTGACCCTCCCCAACCCCTATTTCTCAGTAGCCCCTTACGTCTAAAGTGGCGCCCGGCTATGTTTGGGGTGAATTATGTAAAGAAAATTGTTTGAAATTACAAAACATACATTTTGTCTGCATAATCAATTGGTGATATTTCTTAAACTCTTAGTTTGTTAAATCATTTATATCAATAACAAATCTTAAATTAAAACAAAAGGCATATATATATATATATATATATATATATATATATATATATATATATATATATATATATATATATATATATATATATATATAGTGGGTATACTATTTTTCTTGAATAAATGCCTGGATATCTATATGGATCTGTTTCAGCTTTCTTTTATCCCTGGGACTTGAACATAAATTAATTGAACTTCGTTTCTTTTGAAGTTGCGAACTTTACTTCAATTAAGAATTTCAAAGTTTCCCTTTGATTTAAATTTGACTCTCTAATTGTGCGACTGTCACTCGAGCTAATTTACGTCGTCGAGTATGACCTGGTCTTTTTTCTGTCGGTGTCACATTTTCATTTCGTCTGTTTCTGATTGCGAGCTATTGATTCTCTGCCTCATCGCCATTTTATAACAACATATATTTTAATATATGAGTTCGGTTTGTAAGGCTTGTCTAGTTTAGTTAATTATCACACATGAGCTAACACACAAACAGACACAAATACACTGACTATATTTTTCGTCATTTTCGTCATTCCGAAGGCGCGACCTTAGTGTTTGCCCTCCGGTACAATATCAATCGAGCACCGAACCTGCTAGAAGCACTAGAATAAATCATATCGGACTAATATATATATATATATATATATATATATATATATATATATATAAAGAGAGAGAGGACAAAATGGCTTCAAAAACCATGTATTAGAGTAATTAAATAAAAATAAAAATAAAAATATTTCGAAACATTTCACAAAATGTTTCAAAATACCTTCCGTTTTTTTTTCTTCATCTTGATTTTTTTTTAGCTAATATTTCGCTTGACAAAAACAAGCTTCGACAGAGCCAAGACAAATAAAGGTATAACATTTTTTCCATAATTTACTTCCTGGTGTTGGTGAAGTGTCTCGTCCGATGTTGTGGACTATTGTTGAAAATGTCTGTTTTAAATAGAATAGAACTTGATTGCGCATGGTCGCTGCTAGGTATAAATTAGGAAAGTTCATTTTATAAAGCATCTTTTTGAAAGTTAAATATTTATTTGTCTTGGCTCTGTCGAAGCTTGTTTTTGTCAAGCGAAATATTAGCTAAAAAAAAAATCAAGATGAAGAAAAAAAAAGGAAGGTATTTTGAATTATTTTGTTAAATGTTTCGAAATATTTATCTTTTACTTTTGATTTAATTACTCGCATCTAATACATGGATTTTGAAGGCATTTTTGCCTCTATATTTATATTAACTTTCAAAAAGATGCTTTATAAAATGAACTTTCCTAATTTATATATATATATATATATATATATATATATATATATATATATATATATATATATATATATAACTGTATTTCTTAATTGGGAGAGTTTCCGTGCAGAGTGCTCCATTATTAATGGAAAGGTAAAATTAACTAGATAATTAATAAGAGCATGATATTTATTAATATTAAATAAAGTGTTACAACAACATCCAGACCAAGGTTGGAGATCCGAGAAAATCGGACCTTCATCAGCGGAGTCGTATAGCTTAATGAGTGAGAACAACCGCCAGGAATTTCAAAATATTGTCCGTTGGAAAGATGGAAAACTTTCATATTTAAAATTGTCACGTGCGTGGAATATACGTAGTCAGTTATGGAAAGGTTTCAGATCAAAACAACAGCGACGCTGTACATCGAAAAACAAGAAATTATATGGGAATAACGTTAACAGTTGGACAGATGGGAACCTAGCAGGTTTAAATTGACACGTGCGTAGAATTACGTAGCCCGTTATGGAAAGTATTCAAATTTAACTAATAGAGACGCTATATATGTCATCGAAAGTAAATGGAGATAACGTTTAAAATAAAAATAAATTTATATTAAGTTTAATATAATTTTTATTTTTGCTAATTTTGCACACAAGGTTACAATAACTATAACATTCGAAGCCTAAACCTAATTTTAAACCTAACCATTGAAATAGAGATATTTCTAATGAGACGTGATGTATACGCTGATTTAATCTTACTTTTTTTTATCCCAGAAGCGAGCTGTCAATTATAGGGAACGTCCTCCTAAAAGCTTATGGGGGACATTCCTCCGACTAGTATGTGTGTAAGCTATATGCTCTACGAGAAAAGATGTGTAAATACAAAGCATTGATATGTCCTAATTATTAAGTTCTACCATTATTTATATGGTATACTCACGTTGACACACTGGTTCGCGATTGATCGTCGAAGTTAACCGACGGTCAGCCTGGTCAGTACACAATAAGTGGCAATTTGTGAATATCAGACGTTGTATGGTGACACATCGTGATGGGCAAATAGCGTCGCCAACCCGCAGTGCCTTATGTGACGACGATGGCAAAAAAAACCTGAATGACTATCGCCAATAAGTTGTTGGAAAACAGAGAGGGGTCAATCTTCAAGTGGTGATGAAAAACCCCTGATGGTAATGGTAATGGTTATTATTTATAAACGCTGCATTTTTTAAACTTTTATCTATCCAAGCGAGGCATATTGCTACTTGGGTCTGTGATACTACTGTGAATTAGGGGGTAGATGTATTAGGAGCATCCTTAACAGGAAGTTACTCCATGTTAGTGTATTCACGAGAAGAAGGAGCAGGGAATACATTTTGAAAACATCGAGGAAATACGATCTTAAGTAGAAGGTTTTCCGGTTTCTATGGACCGCTATAGAAAGTGGTTGGAGTGTGCTTCTTGTCGGGTGGTTAGGTGGTATTTACGTAAAGGGTGTGCAAGTAAGTTCGTTAAAGTAATTGTAAAACACAGACAGAGATGCAGCATTGTGGCGATGGGAGAGAAGCTGAAGTATGGTAGACAGTTCGGAAACTATGAGGTTAAATTTTATTTTTGTTACCATATCTAAGAGGACGATACAAGTAGTCGTTGATCCAGGTAAAATGTGGCAACAATGCGCTTAGATTCGGAAATGCAAATCACGAACGAACAATATCAGAAAAAGAACAAGAGAGAGTACTATTGCTACATGTGGTTCACACAACATGAATCCAGCTGCCATGAGTGTTAAGCCATGATTTAAATTATGTGCTAGAATAACAGAATTGGAGCTCGTAATGTTACTCAACAATTCGTAATTAGACATGCTACACTATAAAAACATTTTCATTAGATCCGGCAAAAATTTAACCAGATGTCCAGCCAAAGACGTTTTATCTCTTAGACTGATATGGTCAATCATCATCTTCATATGCAACAAGTGGAAGTGATGTTAGAGTCTTATTAACAAACACGTGTATAATTATTTTAATGTTGTTTCTGTTTAACACAACTCTATATCATTTATTATATATCATTTTATGTGCGGACAACAGAAAAATAGAACAGAAGAGTTAAAATGCAAAACGCAATAAACACTTATAAAAACAAAGAATCATTTTAATGTGGTTACTGCTATAAACAACTTTATGTCATTCATAAGATATAATTTTTCATACTTTGGACTTTTTTAGATAAGGTTTTATAATTCGGTTGAATTTGGTATATTCGGACTACTGTTTTGATCTTGAGTGTTTATACCACAACGTTTCGACCGATGTAACCTCCGACATTCTTCATGTGTACTTTGTCAAACTCGGAAATCTAGAAGGAATTTCGAGTTCGACAAGTACACCTAAAGAAGGTCGGAGTTTACATCCGCCGAAACGTTGTGATACAAACACCCAAGATGAGAACAGTAGTCCGAATATACCAAATTCTACGAATATCATTTTTTGTCCGGACAAAAATAAAACTAGAAAGTTTGAATGCAGAACGCGATTAGCGCGATTTTCAACATTAATTTTTTTTTTTTAATATTGTTAAAATAAAAACGATTCATATTATTTATAAGATATCAGTTACTGTTAGAAAAAAAAAGTAGAACGAAATGCAAAACGCGATTCATCACGTTTTGTATTTCGTTCTACTTTTTTATCATCAACCTTTTTAATATTGTTAAAATGAAAACGACTTAATTAATTTATAAGATATTAGTTACTGTCAGGAAAAAAAAGTAGAACGAAATGCAAAACGCGATGAACGCTATGTTAAAAATTGTGAAGCTATCGTATCAAAAGTGTAAGATTTCAACATTTTACTACATCTTAAAATGATTTGTTTACGTAAGGTTATATCGACATAATTTTTTTTTGAGAGGGTGCTTTCAATTTTTGAGAGGGTGTGATTTCAATTTTTGAGGACGTGCTTACAATATTTATGGGGGTAATTTCAATTTTTGAGGGAGTGCTTTCAATGAAGATACGCTGTTAAAAAAATCTTCATTTAATATGTCCGTTTTTATATCGTTTCATTTTTCAATTTATAGAAATTGAATCTATCCCGTTTTGCATTGGAAAGCATGAATATTTACTATTCATGCCTTGAGCTAACTGCTGTCAACATCTTAACTATAGTGTGCAGCAAGCTTCAGCTCAGCCTATTCAGCAGTTTAGCTTCTAACTCTATCATTTATAGAAAATGTGAAACTTCCTTGCTGCATTATCCCTGATTACAACACATGATTTCATGATAAAGGTTTGCATGATATAAATGCATATATCTTAATCTTGCGTAACGCGTTCCACTCGATATTTTGGCGCCATTACATGTTTCCGCCAAGTTTATAGAATTTAATGCAGTTATCCTCTCGGAAATGTCCCTGCTTTTCCCGCTGTTTAATACGCACGATTTCTTTCTTTTGTATTTATTGCGATTCTATATCTAACCGAGTCCGCCATTAAGAAGGATACTTTCACTGTGTATCGTTAATGTTATCACTGATTTGTGTATATTCAGTAATTCATTTCAGATAGAAATTAAATTAAGCGAAATTTCAAGTCTTTATTTCCGATGTGGACGCCTTAGTGCTCTGCAAAGAGGAAGCACAATGAAACATTATCGCTTATCGAAGGTCAGCCTAAACACAATATATATATATATATATATATATATATATATATATATATATATATATATATAATGTGTACAGTGTATATTTGAATACACTGGTAGATGATTCGTACATTATACGAATAGATATTTATGACTATTATTTACCCAAATATCGTAGTTCATGTAATATATTAATTTTATAAACTCTTTGTGAAATTTAAGGTCTATTTTTCACCTGCAATTTTCATATACATCTACTGTTCAATGTTTACTTGTGTAATTTTAACCGTGCCATATATTTCAAATTCTTGTGTAAATCCAAGTTCTTATTATCATATATAAATTTCAGTTATATGCTAGTTTAAAAATATGTATTTTATCATGAATACCAGTGATAATAAAATACAGTTTTTTTTAAGTAATGAATCCTTATGGCTTGTATTTTTTATGTGAACTGTAACATATCCAAGGCGATGCATCGTAAAATTAATTTTACAGAAGTGCGTGCACTTAGGATAGACACGAACCTCGCTTTAAGAAAACAACATTATATTTTAAATTGTAAATAACTACATTAACCATTGAAAAAAACAAATAGGTCGGATAGTAAAAAAATAACAACTGTTTATGAGAATCACATGAAAAAAGATCGGGGCAGAAGGAAACACCCTGACAACATGTAAATCTGAACCAATAAGGTCGAATTGTTATTTACCTATTCCTATCATCGTCCTTCTTTATTTCAACAATTCCAAAAAACTACGAGGAAATTTCAATTTAAAAAGGGGCAGGGTCAACCTTAAATCTAGAAGAAACAACTTCCAACCTTGAATATAAAAAACAAAACACAAAGTCACCCGTTAAATATCAAAATAAACACATATTTCTAGCGCAATTAATTACTACTTAGTCTTTAGTTGAATGAGGCTCAAAGTAGATAGTTACATTTAATGTGACTAAGACAAAGGTCTTTTGTTTTAAAAAATATAAGAACACTTTCTAACCACAGATTGCCATGGCTAATAGCAGTCTACCCGAGAGTGCACTATTCAAACTCATCAGTGTATTATTCGCAGGTAACAAAAAATTCAACATATATAGAAGATAGAGACATATGTTGCAAAGAAATGGACTCTCTCTACCAATTCAGAAAACATCTCACATTTGCCAGTATCCTATATATCTAGAAAGCTACAATAGACCTACGCATTTAGTAGTGTAGCAACATAGTGGCTACTGTGCAAGCCACTAGTCTCTTCCTCATTAGGCTGAGTAAAACAGAGACTCTAATCTACTAACCCACACTGTCTACTTTGCTTCAGACGCTGTCCCATCGTTGCATTGTTTCATCGCTGTGCTTGCTTTACACTATTTTAATGAACTGTGCTTTGATAAACTTGGTGTAATTGTGACCCTTTGTCGTAAATACCCATGGTTGACCAAACAATGAGCACACCTTCCTCCTTCACTGTAGCGGTCCACATATGCTGCAAAATGTTCTACTTTGATAATATTTTATTTCTAACTGCTTGCCTTTTTCAATTTGTACCTGACTATATCAACATGACGAAGTTGAAATGCATTGCGAATAAACATTTCGCTGCATACATCTTCACTTAGGATGCTCTGATGAATTTGCTTTCTATTTCACAGTACACATTTTTCTATCTGTGGCAATGTGTCTTCTCGAGCGTTAACATTAGTATTAATAAATGAGTTTTAAATGTGCAAAGAACAATAGTCATCGTCAAATTTTCCAAAAGCAACTTCAAATTCAGATTTCAGAAAGCTAACATGTAAATGCCAAAAAGACAACATTGGGCTTTTACTCAAAAAATGAAAATCAACACACTTAAATGTCACTTGATAATGTTGATCGACTTTAAATTTCAAGAGGGCGACGTTCGATCTAAAATTTAAAAAGAAAATAGTTGTTATTTAAACTTCAAGTCATAATTTAAACCAGAAAATAATGCACCGTTTAATTGTAAAGGGACAGGTAATTACTAAATTTAAAAAGGCTATCTTACAAATTAAATTTTTGTAAACGAAACACTTCACATTTAAATTTCCAAAGATAACGTGTAACTTTACATTTCAAAAGCAAAACAGTCAGCTTTATCTTTTCGAGGATCGTAAGGGTTATATAACTGATACACTTACGCTATACAATTTTAAAATATATTCAATGATTCTATACACACACAATAATGGAAAATACTCAATTATAAAAAAAAACATATATTTCAATAGTACATATTTTCCAAAACAATGTTAACATTGTATAACTACGGTTGGACGATTATTTAATCACAGCTTATGTTCTCGACGGCAGCTCACACCAGAAGCCGCAATAACTACGTTGTGTAAGTAACACATAGCAACAGTATGTATATTTTACTTTCTTGCTGTTCTGTCGTGGTGCTTGCTTATTAATAGCAGCGATGTTATTTGTTTGCACGACAGAACAAGTAAGTTTAACAATGTTTTCGAGGTGTTTCTTTACGTCGTCCGAAAACACCAAAATATCTCCTTTCTGAGGGCACCCAATCCGACCCAAAACAGTCACTAGTCCGCAAACACCAACTTGAACGCCAAATTCAATCTTCTGGCAGCACCAAATCTGACCTCAACCTTCACTGGTCTCAATCCGGGATGAACCAAAGAAGAAGTGCGCTTTCTAATTTCCTGTCCTCTTCATGGGGGCTCCCATCATGCAATGCAAAATAGGTCACATGATCATT
>OY744535.1:78167140-78184640 GCA_963556195.1 Sepiola atlantica
ATATATATATATATATATTATTGTACATATATATATATATATTTATTTATTCATTTATTATATATATATATATGTATTTATATATATACATATACATACAAATATATGTGTATACAAATATATTTATATATAAATATGTATATAAATATACATATATATATGTGTGTGTTTGTATATATGTATATATATATATATATATATATACATAGAGAAAGAGAGAGATGCATGTCTATGAATGTATATAGCTTAATATATATGTATATGAATGTATATGCATACATATATATATATATATATATATATGTATATACAGATGATATCTATAAATATGTATATTTATATCTCTATATCTCTATAAATATAAGTATATATATAAATATATGTCTATATATATCAATATGTATATTTATAGATGTGTATATATATATTGATGTACATATATACATATAGAGATTTATAATATATATATGTGTATATATATGTGTTTATATATATATTTATATGTATATATATAGTTGTATATTTATGTATATTAGTATATATATATATGTATATATATATACATGTATATATATCAATATATATATATATATGTATATATACATGTATATATATCAATATATATATATATATTTATATATATATATAGAGATGTATATAAATATTAATATATATATATATATATATGTATATATATATATATGTATGTATATATATATGTATATATATATATATATATATATGTATATATATATATATATATATATATATATATATATATATATATATATATATATATATATACAGATAAATGGGCGAAGAGTGATAAACATGCCCGAATGTCTAAATTAATTTCAAACTTTGATTGTTCAATGCAATATATATTCTGTAATAACATTATGTTTATTATTCTTTCCTTAAGCCAAGGTTTTTCAAAGATCGAGATATTATCATCAAAGAATTATACAGATAGATAAGTTGGCAATAGAAAAGCCAAAATTCAACATTTGAAAACATATTTTAAAAAATGATGGGTTAAAAAAGTTCGTGTAAATATATATTGGGTTTGTCTATGTGCTAATTGTCCGCCGATAAAGTGTCCAATGGAAGGAAGTTTAGATGGAGAAGAAAAAGTTTCGTGTAGGGATCACAGAAAGGCGTTCAAAATGAAGTAAATCCAATGGTGAAAATTGCGTTCAAGTTAGTTTATATATATATATATATATATATATATATATATATATATATATATATATATATATATATATATATATATATATATATATATATATATTACGGACTGTATAAAATATATCTGACAGAAATGTTATGTTTTTTGGAAATGTGAAAAAACGAACCTAAAAATGATAGAATACACCATGGTTATTAGAATATAGTATGAACCTGTTGTATATATATATATATATATATATATATATATATACCATTTTTTTACAAAATAGATATTACTGTTTGATCTATGCTCGGGGGCGGAGAAAAATTGCTTTTATTCGAGTTCACGTTCGACACTACAGAAAAATATGATGAAGTTTCAAACATTACTTTTTCATACAATGCATCTTCGGCGATCCCATCTTTAAAAAAGTGGAGGATAATAAGGAACGAATACGAAATTGCATAATAATGATATCGATACTAAACATTGTAATTTTCGTATTCTGTGATAACTAAGAAATGGTATCCTCCCATCAATCTACTAAGAGGAAGTTTAATTTTTGGACGATGAGCGGTATTATTATTCTGATATAATTTGTCAGTACAGAATTGTGGAAACATAGTTGGATATTAATATGTATATTAAATTCAAACAGTTATTTTCTTGTTTTGTCAAGACGCGTTCTTTTTTCAGTTGTTTTTTTTTGTTTATGGAAGTCTTTCTAGACAAAGCATGCATCTACTTTATTTAAGATTCTAAAGGGAAAGTAGAATCACTTAAATCGTACGTCGTCAATTAACGGACGCTGATAAATTTAGTTGCCATTTTGTTTTCTTTTTTAACATATTTACTCCAACCAAGGCCGGCCGCCACTGTAGACGTAAAGGGTTACTGAGAATGTGGGTGTGGGTATTGGGTGATCCCCCAAGTTGAGAGCAGTGTAGCGAGATGTCTGTTTACATTAGAAATAAAATACTCGAAAGGCAATCAAAGGCCTAGTTCTCAAGGTCGGAGCTACCGCAAGGGGCACACATCAATGTTAAATATGGTAGTTTGGAATATCACCATATTTATGGAGTGATTTTTAAGCACCATCTCACGGAGATACCACTGCGTTCAATCTTCTGTACTATTAACCAGAAAAGTGCCGACCAAAAAAGCACTATGACCTCGCTCCTTATTAAGGATATTTGAGTAATTTGATTATCTGTCAGTGTATAAACCAACACCTTCAAGAGTCCAATAGAGAAGGAACGCGGTTATAAGACTGAATGACAAAAATAGTTTAGCTCAAAAATGAATATTTATTTGGTTCTCTTTGGAACTATCTCCTCCATTATGCAGTTTGTCGGCTCAGTTTTCAAAATATTAATATCATATTCTTCTCCCTTTTATTATATGTAGTTTGTGTCAGTTTGCAATTGCTTTCAGATTTACCAGCACAAATCCGTGTGTTTTATGATTGCGAAATAGCATAACAAATAGCTTACTTGCTGGGAATAAACATGTAGTAAATGTATCCCAGTATATAAGAACATCTTAAGGGAACGAAGTACACATAAATATGTTTCCATACTCGGCATGTGTATAACTTACAGGACATTTTCCTTTCATAGAATGAAGTTTAAATATGATAATACATATCAAATACTTATATATGATAGCCTGAGGGGATTCTTGAATAACTAGCGAATAACAGAACCGAACATGCTGGTTGCATGGTGTCAAGACAAACGCACCGCTATTTTACTCCCCACCAAATAGTAAGACTTAATAATTATGAAGATTTTTATCATGAAAACAGAACTCATAGTGCATAACTTATCCCAGATTGAGTAGTGTAATATATAGTACAATAGTACATTAATTGAAATACGTTTTCAGATCTACAAAACCTTAACTCCACATTAATAATAATAATAATTATATATATATATATATATGTATATATATATATATATATACATATATATATATATATATATATACATATATATATATATATATACATATATATATGTATATATATATATGTATATATATATATATATATATATATATATATATATGTATATATATATATGTATATATATATATATATATGTATATATCTATATATATATATATATATATATATATATATATATATATATATATATATATATATACATATATATATAATACTCCAGGTAAAACATCCACAGGGTAGTAATTCCAATATTTTAACCGGGTTTATAAAAGGTGATCAGTATCAAATAGAGCTTTTATATGTGATTATTCTTATTTACACATACATGCCAAAATCTACGCCACTGGCATATCGATGTTATCGATCAACAGCTATTATAAACTGAGATCTAATCAGGCAGAGTTAGAATCTGATCTTAACCTCATACCATTTGTTTCATTCTTTCCAAATATGATTTAAGGTTAAAATCGGATTCAAACTCTACCTGATGAGATATCAGTTTATAAAAGCTGTTGATCGATAATATCGACATGCCAGTGTCGCATATTTTGTGCATGTCTGTGTAAATAAAAATAATCATATATATATATATATATATATATATATATATATATATATATATATATATATAATAATTATTATAATCATTAGAAACAATAATAATGATTAAATATCAATTATTAAATAATAATTCATAGCCGTATTTCGGCCAGGACATTTAAGAGAAATAACATAATCCGCCTAATTTTAACTAAAATGCAAGTTCCTGAAGTTGTTGAATCTTGTAACGACGGCTGACTATGTTGTCTTGAATTGACATCAATAAGTGTTATTACTTTAATTGTAGAATAGCGGTTGATATTGGCTTAATCTGTTCAAACCCTCGGATTTGAGTTAACAATTTTTTGTATTACAGGGATCAAATTCTGCGTTAAACAACATATACTCGCACAGAATTCGCGAGTTTGACATGAAGATTCCCGAGTTCAATACGTTGCAGCTGAAGAAGTGCGAATGCTATATATCGGTCGAAACACTGTCAGAATTATATCCAAGATGAGAACAGTAGTCTAAATAATCTAAATATATAATATTGTAATATCAATGTATATATAAGAGCTCTGTCCGTAAACCCTCTCGTATGTCTGCCATATTTTTTTTTTAAAGTTATGGCAATTACTAACGGCACAGGTTTAACTAACTATTAATACCATACATAATATCGTCGTAAATTTAATCAATGGTTCGTGTTCAAATTCTGTACTTTTCCAAGTTTTCCAACATACAATTATCAATACGGGCGATACTAAGAATACAATTGCGAATTACGTAAGACTTGTACTGGTTATGCCTGACGGAACGAGAGTAAGCTACTCTTGTGGTTTAAATAAAGGGTTCCGCTTCAAATTCTGCCCAGATTACCGAGTCCGAATAAATATACCCGAGTTCAACGAAAGACACTCGAAGAAGGCTGGGGGTAACATCGGCCGAAATGGTGTGAGAATAAGATCAACGAATTAAAAAGTAATCGCAATATGTTCTTATTTTCCGTGAAAGATGTGTGATCAGTTTATATATGTTCAAGTGCAAAGGGATCAGAAAACTTGCTTCACAAAAAGCCTGAACTAAGTCCTTGCTGGAAAGAAATATACACTTCTGCTTCTCACGATCCTAGTGCGCATGCTCGTGCAATATGGCCGCTGTGAAGCGTAATCTGCCTTCAATGCATGTTTGACAGAAACATTCATTGACTTTCAGTACGGATTAGGTTTACTGGCGTGGTTGCTCGGATTAAGTCCTATATGGTGTCAGCGCATTATTATCGGTTTCCTGGACCACGACGTTTCTACTACTCTGTGTCGTTCTTGATAGGCCGAACGCAGAGATGCAAGGAATGTTCTAACACTTAGATCAAGTGTTTATTTCAACACTTTAAAATCTTTGAACGCTGTATCGAGTACACAGATGAACGAAAGAATCTCCACGGAAAAGAAAACACGGAATATGAATTTACGAACAAAAAAAGCATTTATTTTAAGGATTTCGAGCATGCGTTTAATAAGAAAGGAAAAACGATTTAACAGCATGATCATGGAATCTCGCTTACATAAGACACTTAATTCAAGGGCGATTTGGAACAACCATGTGGTCACCCTCTTTAATTTAGATACCGATCATTTTTTCTTTATTTTCAAACATCACTGTCTATATGGCAATAACTCCCTACAATACACGTCATATGATACAAATACTCACGACCGCTATATACATCGTCAACACCGAGATCGAATATTATCAGTTTTATCTGAAGAGTGTTATTGCCTTGTACTTTTTCTTACATTTTATTTATTCATTAGAGGGACGCTTGAAAACATCCTTTAGTAACTAATATTTAAAAGATGAAGCTAGTTTGTGAATAGGTGTTAATTAAAGATATGTCTCCGTCTCATTTTATCGTAACGTGTAAACGAAAATAATAATAAATAAGAAAGTTATGTATTAAACGGTGTAATTCTACGATTTAATGTAATTCTCTTCGATTATTTAAAATTTTCTTTGGATAGCTGTTATTACAAATGTTTTGTATTACCTCTTTATTGCATTTTACGATTCTGATGTTTTTGTGAAAGCTTTCTGCATTTAGTGAACTATTTTAGATTAGTGTATTGTCCCGTAAAAAAAGATTGATGTCAGAAAATGCGCTCCTTCTGTTATTTTACGTATATTAAAATCAAGGTGCATGAACTTCTGCCATCTATAAAAACATCGGATCGACATTACTGATCTAAAGTATGCGGTTAGTATGACTCTTCAATCAACCGTTTGACGGTGATATCACGACACACATACACACATTTGTTTAATACACACACATGTAAAATACCCTTCTCAGGGCGGGCAGAAACAATAAATATAGCATTAGTTATAGAGTAATAGTTTTCTTTTATTATTTTGGGTTATTGAAATGTTTTCCTTTAAATCGACACATTTTACAAAAGCTAACGTGGCCACGTTACTTACCCTGTAGCCGAGAATATATGTTTCATCTCACATAATGTAATGTTAAACACTTTAAGATTTCTGAAAGCGCATAATTATTATTGATGTTAAAGTTTCGCGCCGTTCTTTTTTAAAATGTAAATCTTGAATATAACCATAAATTTGATGTAAAACAATAATTTCCTATCAATTATGTGTAAAATATTTTGGGGCGCGGGGGCCAGTTCGGGTGAGCACACACTACCTCCTAAAGTTTACAAAAGAGTAATAAAATGCCGATTTGAATGAACATGTTGCGAATAATATATATATATTAAAATGTATAATGATATTTTCATAAAAACTTTAAAAGAGTTTTGAATATATATGCACTCCTTAAATGTAAAGAGTTACAAACAATAATGGTAACATGTTTTAACTTCATTTTATATATTTATATATATATATATATATATATATATATATATATATATATATATATATATATATATATATATATATGTATATATATATATGTATATATATATATATATAAATATATATATATTCTAAAATTTATACTGATCCGTTCATTATATTTTAAGATTACAATTATTTTTTCTGAGCAGGTGGCGAGTTACAGCAATCGCACCCCCTAAATGTCAAAGTATACAAGGAAGTAATTGTCCCATGTTACTCACCAGGTTACAATATATATATATATATATATATATATATATATATATATATATATATAATTCTTAATTTATAGGAAATAAATTAAAGTAATGAAGAATACATATGCACTTTTTAAATATGAACATATACAAAAAATAACGTTATTTTACCCCTCACTGTATTTTTACAATATATAGTCAAACACTTATAGTACGTTGTTCATGAGTTAAGAAATTACTCTGTACACATACACACACACATACATATTATATATATATATATATATATATATATATATATATATATATATATATATATATACATAGTCTCTATACAAATACATATTTGTGCATATAGTATAGATGGTCTACTTTATTCAAAGTAAAGGTTCGATGCTTGTAAACATTTTACAGAGGTTCATATGTTAATAAAAAATATTACCCTAAATCCCAGAGACATTTTTATTAATTTGAATTTTTTTTCTTGGAAAAATACAAAAAATTCGATTCATATTTCGCTTCGTTTCGTATATAGATAAACAAGAAAAGATTTTGAAGGAAACATTTAAAAAATGAATACAAATTAGTGCACTGGCATTTAGCGCAACACACACACACATGCACACAAATATATATATATATATATATATATATATATATATATATATATATATATTATTACCTATAAAACTGTACAAATAAAATAGCAAACAGTTGTTTACACAGAAAACAACTTTACTTTATAGTAACACTACATGAGAAAAATGAAATAAAATAATTTGATAAAAAACTAAACTAAACTAACTCATCAAAATAGATTAAAACAAAATGTACTCCAAACCCGCGCGTGTTAAAATAAAGGACACCTAATGATTTGACATATTTACAAAAAATGTGAGTCCCTCCTATACTAAACTATACTAAAGAATATGAAGTAAACGGTAGTCGGACTTTTTTCGGAATTTGATTGGTTTACCTGCTAGATATAACGCCCCATGTATATATAAAACAACCGATGACACGAATTCCCGTCATTTTAGCCTGATGATATCCTACAGGAATGGAACACAGAAGCCCTAATGTTACTTAATTGCCATGAATATAATTTAATAATTATATATATATATATATATATATATATATATATATATATATATTTACAACGTTGTTATATTGTTTTTATGTAGTTAATCTTATGAGCGACTAACTTTATTCGTTACATTTTAAGTCAATAGATACACGTAATTAGACTTTCAGAGGGGTATTAAAAAAATATTTTGGACCCGTAAAATGTGGATACTTCTAAATCAAAAGAGTTTATTTTATCCGTGTAATTTTTTTACACATTTTTTGGTAAGATTTATAAAACAAACCAAGGTAGCCTCTTGAGTTCTGCGTAGCCTATATGTTCATCACAAACATGATCGCCTGCATATTCAATTCAGATTTTTAGAGCGGTCTCTCTGCACAATTGTTGAAGAGAGTCGTCGGACAGTTACATACTAGTCGGGGATGCGTTCTCGACAATCAGTCCGGCAGAAATAGGGCAATTAGGGTAGCCTCTCCAACATGCCCTAAAGATGACCCCAAAGAGATTTTTAAACAAGGTGATTGAGTGCACGACTGATGGAAACATAAGAAAACTACCAAAAATGAACTGGACGCTAACAATGGAGATCGCAACGGGAATAATCTGGATAGACGCTGGGAATCTGGCTTCAGACCGAAACAAGATGATTTACTTTGACTGACTCAAGCGTCGTAAAGGCCGAGCTCCTAAGTCTCAGTCTGAGTAAAGCCTAGTAGTTCAATCCTCACAGGCCTTGCCTTTCCTCTTTAGGGTGTAGATAGTTTATTGTTTATTGTCCGAGGCGTCTCGACGGAGAAATTCTGGCGAGTCTGCCCATGCAAATGTCTTTATTCTCCCAGCCTCCGGCCTTGTGTCACGCCTCCTTGCTGTGTGAAGGAAGTAAAGAAAAACAGTGTAGGTAGCGTTGTATACGGCGTAATCACGTGCCAACGTGATTACGTGCCACACTTTTATGTTCGATATCCGAAGTTTAGCGATCCTCACTACAAGATGGATTACAAGTTGAGAATACCAGCCATCGTATTGAGGGTCACGGCGACATTTCTCTAGAAAACAAAAGAAGCATACCTATAAAACCTGACGTTGTCAAAACTACTCCCTCGGCCGGAATATACATGCAGTTCGGGTACGCTTAAATGTTAACTAACCTAGAAACTTCCTCCTACGGATGAATCCGGTGTAACGCGCTCAGGATGTATGTCGCACCAGGAACTATGTAAGCCTGGTCGCATGCACCACGTTTCGACACCAATCATCTAAAAACTTTTGAGTTTTTTTTAGTCATTGCAAACTAAAAATGTCAAATAAAATTAAAGAATGATAAACAGTCAAACACCTGTGAACTAAAAATATAATAACGATAATTGGAAAACCAAAATATCAGTTTAGAAGCAAGTTAGCAGCAAACGGTGTAGGCTCAGATATTGTTCCCGTTATTAAATTTCCTCCGTATATAACTTCCGGCGAGCGTTTCAGTTTCTTAAATTTATCTATTGATTTATTTATTTATTTATTTATTTATTAAATTGTTAGGTGAAAGTACAGATTAGTTAGGAAACCGGAATATTACACGACTAAGTTGAGAAGTAAGTCAGAAGCAAATAGTTTTTGCTCAGATGTAGTTTCCGTTATTAAATTTCCTCCGTAATATAACTTCCGGTGAGAGTTTCGGTTTACCAAATGTATTTATTTATTGATAGATTTCTTTCTAAATAGGTAAAAGTACAAAATAGTAAACGAAGCCCAACTCCCCGTATTTTAAATAGCATACTAAATAATAACCACTTTTTCGGCACGGTACGTAAACTGCAGAAGTAGAACCAACTCAAAACAGTTATTTGATTAGTTATTTTTGCAAAATAAATTATTTACATTAAACATTAGGATACAAGTTTTTCTGATTTTCTTAATTTTCTTACTTCTTAACCTAAAATGCACAGGTGACGATTTGTCAGCAATCACACAGTATTTTCTACCAATCGCTATAGAAATACATTCCCTACCAGCCCGTAATTTTTAACATGTGTAAACGTTATCCAAGATTTTTATTTCAGAATTTCATTTTGATGTTGCTGTATTTCTCTGACGCTCAACAACAACGTGTCTGCCTATTTAATAGCTTCACTTCTAATTTCTTAAAGCTGAAGTAAACTAATCCAAACTACAAGTACAATGCTTACATCTTAACAAAAATCCTCGTAAAAACACACACGTTATCTCTTAGATTCAGTAGTCTTTTTTTTCTTTCGTGTGAATCAGATGATTCTGGTGTTGGCATTAGTTCCCCGTGGTTAGACATCGGGTACTTACGGAAAGGACCACCGGAAGGTTGCCAACATTCCTAAGTGGTATTGTAGAACCGACTGGATTCGAACTTGGAACATCCAGGTCTTCAGTCCGTGTCGATATCAACTTAACCACCGTCACCTTCCAGATTCAGTGACGTAAATCCTCAACTAAGATTGTGTGCTCGTGTCTTATTGACACAAGAATATCGATATTAAATGCTTAAATAAAATAATTTTCGAAAAAAGTGTACACACAATTGCTGTTTGCTATCAATTATTTGTTTTATTTTTATTTCTTCTTCACCAATTTGAAACTGTTAACTATTCTGAACGTTTACATAACCATATATATATATATATATATATATATATATATATATATATATATATATATACCCAGAAACAAATAAAATTGGTGTAATGATGGAGCGGGGATAGGGGTAAGTGTTCACAAACTAGTAGAACCCATGCATCTTGTTGTCGAAAGCGACTCAAACACAAGCAGAATTTAAAAAAATACATCCCCCTCGGACGAGATAATTTTTGTTTTCTTGATGACAACTGATTTGATTCGCAGTTTGACTTCAAATCAAGTAAATGTGAATTGCACAAGAAAACACTTTTTTCTCTATTTTCCCGCTGGACGTTTTTTATTACTTGGTGCCTTTTGCTTTTTTATATTTGTTAGCGTTTTTTTGGCATGTGACGCATTTAGCGGTGTCCACAGAATTGTCATTGTGATGATTGTTTTCCCAGAAAACCTTTCAGCCTCGCCATTAGAGAGAAAACCAAATAAGCTACGTGCGAATAGTGGTGAGAAAAATTGGTCGCCGGTGAATTTTGGTCTGTAGAATTAGGTATGTGAAAAAAGGTAAATTTAGAATATAAAATAAAGATACAAACAAAAATAGAAGAAAATAGAGGTGTGCAAAAATAAAAGAACGATAAATGAGTAATGAGAAAAGAACCAACGAAAGTAACAAGAATGAACATCGAAAAAGAAATAAATTGTAATAAAATAAAATAAAATGAATATAATAAATAAGTCAATGAAAAAAGTGAAAAATAAGTAAGTGAAAATACAAACCTAGTGAAACAAAAGAAAGAGTAAGCATGATTAAATGAAACAGTCTATATACAAAATGGCGGTCGTGTTGTTCTACCGGATATCAACATTTTCCGAGTCATTTTAAAGCAAAATAAATTTATTTTGGTGAAATAAGTTCATGCTAGATATTAGAAATATTTTCTAGTATTAAAAAAAAAGTAATTTAGTGACTTTTATTCACACGGATTAAAGCATATTGCGAATGAAATGTAAAGGGGCTAATGAGATACGAGTTAGGAAAGGGCATGCTGAGTGAAGAGGATTGCAGCAACAGTGTTGTTCACATTGCATTAATATTTTTCATGGTGGTACAGTAATGGAAACAGGTAGCAGGGGTATTTTTAATATATTTTTGATTAAAATAATGCTTTAAATTAAAGCGTGTTAATTGTCAAAAAGAAAAGAATTTCTGTCTCTGAATCTCGCGAGATAAAACTAATACACTAGGCACCCATCGTACAGTGTATCAAGGCCCCCAACAGCTATACAATCCATATACAATGATATAGATGTGCTATAAACGTGACAAATTGGGAGATGAACAAGCCTGCGCAGTTTACCAATTAGAAAGTTAACGTTTATTTACAGAAACATTACATACACATCTGCTAGGAAATAGATCATATTAAACTGAATCTACAGAAACGAATGAGTCTTCATTGTAGAAGGATGATGGTGATTATCCTGGTCGAAATATCCTAAAGTATTTAAGTGAGTCGTCTTGAATTTATGATGTAATTAATTTGAATATAAATGTCAACTTTCTAATTTGGTAATTGCTATTTTGCTGATAACATGCTTGACAGAAAATCTCCGTTCGTGGTAGAAGAAAAACAGGCTTGTGTATATGCTGTGATTGTGCTAACGGATATGATAATAGAAGTTGCTGCTGTTAACAGCTATTTTCATAATGGTGATGTCAAGGAAACTACCCGTAGACAAAAATGAATGTTCCAAACAGGCAAGAAATCACTATCGCTTTTATTGCAGAGGAAGTCTGGTAAATCGTAATGATTACATCTGGCAAGGAATTCTTGCGGAGACAATAGGCTGAGTGAAGACCACGTTGTAATCTGTATGAGTCAGTTTCTACTGACGACAATGGTGTGCTGAGCTCTAATTTTCGGAGGGAGTACGATGTGCGCAGAAAGCATGTCATTCTGTGGATTTCTGCCATAAAAGCCGAACAGTTATATAATCAAACATCTAGTGTTCTTAAGGGTGATGATCTGTAAACGGAAGAGAAGAAGATTGATATGACAATCTACCTTGATAAATGATTGACGGGCTACACACATTCGTAACACACCCTAATGCATTAACAATCTGAAAGATTTCGAATTGTTTAAATCGAATCATTTTCTATGTTGTTTTTAAAACGACTTATTTTTAAAATAAAAACGTCCCCGACAAGGCATGAAGCTATTTGATGTAAAGAGGTTTAAACTACTACTTCAAGGTGAAATAATGGCCAACGAAAAGTGTAACATTAGTAGCTTCCGAGACAGTAAACAACAATGCTATCTCCCTTTGTCAGAAACATCGCTCATGGAATGTGAGGACTAAAGAACAAAAATAAGGGTAGCGATAGTTACGAAGCTGCGGAAAGTTAACCGAATGTTCACTTTCTACACTAATTTACTTTAATAACGTGTGACATTGTTTGATAAAAATGTATTTAAATCACAGTTTGATGACCAACCCGTTAATTATATTTAAATATAAACCCCTTATTTAAAAATAATTACGAAAACAAAAACATAATTATGGAATGGACCGCTTGCATTGGCAGAGTACAAAATCGAGTTGGAAATTAATTGGGGCGGATATATTCTGTGCCTTTCTACTAGTTTTTCAAACAAGGGATGTTCCTCCACTCCATCTCATATTTCGTTATTTCTCTGTGAGGGGATTAACTAAGCGCCAGTATTTAATGTCTCATTTAAGGCATTCACAGCAAGAACGTGTCTCACTAGCACAATTAAAACGACTTACATCCTTCTTCCATTTGCTTAGGATTAGGAATTTCCAGGGCCCGAGATTTTTGAAGGAGCTTCACACTTGTGGAATAAGTTACGGCGCGACAGATTACCTGTTGATTACATCTTGGTTGTCTTACAATCCAATGTCAAGTATTTCTTGTCAGATACGCCAACAAAAAAAAACTTATTCAAACGCAGTTCAATCTATTGATCAACATTAGTATGCCAACAGTGTATCTTGTGGTTCGGCTACTATTATATCTCGTCTTATTAACGCTTGTCTTCGAGTTTACCTGGACCTTGAAAAAGTTACATCGTAAGTTTTCAAAAATCAGGCTATATATATATATGGGTATGCTAAGTAGATACATTATAGAGAAAATACTAAAAAAATCGGGAAACAAATGGCGAAGAAAAACTAATCTGAATTTCAGAGCATTGAAGTAAGCAATGACGAAATTAACCGAGTGGAAAACATAACAAGCTTGAAATATTCAATGAACTAATTGAGAAATTGACAAAATCTAGTCATGTAAACAACAACAAAAAAATGATGGTTCCAGCGTCAATCAGAACGCCTATTTTTATATTGCAAATGCAATCAGGAAAGGTTCACCGCCATTGAATAAAGGACGTATAACAATTCTATTTCGGCTCTTGTTATAGAAGTAAAATATAAAAAAGATGCATGCGTTTATTTTGGAATGTGCATTGACTAAACAACATATTGTTCGTGTAAATCGCTCCTGACGAGGCTTGAAACAACTTGATGTAAGAAGCAAAAACAATCAAAAAATGATTAACGCAAATACAGGAAATGCTTCTTTTCCTTAGTCTTAAAAAAGCTCAATACTATATGTAGGAGGAAAACAGTCAGCAGGAAGATTATTGTACATGTTGTTAGCTATTAAAATACACTAGTTGGAAAAAGAATATTAAAACTTGGTAAAAGATCAGCAAATTGATGGATACCACTACACGAACGAATCCCGCGAGCCAAATAAAATGGAGCACAAAATAGATCAGACAATGCTGAAGGACATATGTTATAATAGTAGTTATAAAAAAATACTGAAACTAGCATTATAACGTCTTTGCGAGAAAGTATACAAAGAAATGAAAGACTTGGGTCAAACATATCAAATACACGCTTGTGAATCAATTAAAGGTCCTTTAAATTGAGCAGAGATACACCAGCTAAAAATATGGAAACTGTACGCTACATCAGGTCTTATAGAAGATGTGTAGATATAATTAATAGCTCTAGGTACAAAAAAGTGTGTAAGGCGATAAAGAGAAATGTATAATATTATTAACTTACGGTGTTTTCGAAGTTTTTCTGTTCTTACACATATAAAATTGGTACTTTTTTGACAGTAGGACCCGCGCTAAAAGTCCCTCGGCGTCAGTATCTTCCGGCCGTTTAAGTTTACCGCTAGAAAGTTCCGAAGCGAGACGAATAAGCAGACGACAGCTAAACTATCCAACTGAATAAAACGCTAGCCTTGCAAACTGATAGACACGGGATTCAACAGGTATTTTTAATGGTATCACTGGCTGTTGAAACTCCGTACGCTACAATAACCCTAAGGCTAGCCCTGTCCTAATCTTAATTCCTAACATTGTCCTTATCCTAAATCCTAACCCTGTCCAACACCTAACCCGTAACGAAATCAACAAAAATAATCAGTAAAAGAAAGTTTTAAAAATATAAAGAAATTGTGTAAGATAATGTAACACAACATTTACTTGATTAACTTTTCGTTGTTATTATAACTGTTATGTATATGGTGTGTTAGGTTTAAGAAAAAAAAAATACGTAAAAAAGTAACTTTTTAATGGAAACAATTATTTGAAGAATCGTTAAAAAGTTATATTTGTTTCATAGAAAATATATTGCATGTTTTGTCCCGCTTATAAATCCAGCCTCATGTGTGTGTTTTTTTTACGCAATAAGGCAATATCTTTTTCTTTTGGCACTGCCCAGCGTTTAACGTGAACACGAGAGCAGTGTAAAAGACGCTGGGCTCGCTGGAAGGGACTCGGCTGTCTGCGACTGTGATCACTGTGAACAGACAGGAGACCACATTATCGAGTCATGCCTAAAACATCGACCACCCCACAGCGAAGCCGGCATAACTGTGCTAGACAACAAAACATTAGCATGAGTTTTTTTCTCAACAGAGCTGGTGATCTAACAGTAAGATGCTGTGAAGCAAACGAAAGGAGAAATACTTGAACATCAGGAAAGCACCGATGCCGAGGCACTTTTTGCTCAGGTGATATTGTAAACAATACCTTTGAATTCGTGTTCACTTAAAAAAAAGACATATTAGAATTAAAACGTAAGGGTCTACTGGAACAGTGTTAGAAGTATTTACATACATACAGTTTAAAAAGTATGAAACAATTTGATTTAACAAATTGCAGGTCAACAAAGAACGAAGCCAGGAGATAATTTCAAAGGTAAGAAGTTGGCTGACCAGATGCTAGTAGATTCGATCTAGGGAACTCTGCAGTGAAGAAATGCAATTTTACTGCCTCTCTGGTGAGTTGGAGGTATTTCGTTTGACATTGTATAGAATAGGTAGGGGGTGCGACTGCGACTGCAGCTTTTAAAAAGATGTCGGCCTTGTGTTTTTTTTATGTGACTTTTTTTCAACTAGAAAACCTTTTACATGAAATGTTACTTTGATGGTATACATTTAATAATCTTTGGAGACGAGAGTCGTTTCTTTACTAATTTAATTTGTTTAATGTATGTGTTTAATATCTCAAAAACACGCGTTCGTTAAACTTTTCTTCGTAACTGACAATAAACAGAGTATGCCATTGCTGTGATCCGTCCATATATTAAGATGTTGATATATTTATATGAGTATTCAAACATGTATAAATATATATATATATATATATATATATATATATATATATATATATATAGTGGGTCAGGTTATATTGAACAAAAATCAATAAAGTATTCGATCGCAGAGGAGTGAGAGCTCCTATAATTTATTTAGAAACAATATGTTGCATATTTCAGAAAATAACCTTGGATTCATCCATATAGGCTGTCTTTTTGCATTAAAAAAATCTATACCCAGTGAAATCGTAACGTGCTGAAAGATAGCAAACCGCCATTAGAAATTGCGTTATATCGATAAAAATAACGGTGGATTCCTGGAAAGTCTCTCTGGAAAAATATATTGGTTAGGGATATATTGAGTTGTATTTTATTAATTATTTATTATTCTAGTTCAGTGTTTTAAGAAGGTGTTTATGTTATTTTACTAAGTGTGTTATGTATTTATTCATTTGTAGTTTAGTATTTTTAGTTTTATTTAAGGGGTCGTTTGTTGATCGTAGGGGAGTACTGGCATCTTAGAAAGGGAAAATACAAAACGGGGGGGGGGGCGTTTGAATGCGTTGGTAAACAGTTGTAATACTAAAGTCTCTTTTTGATGGTTATACCGGGTTGTAAATTATGTATTGAATGTATTATTTATTTCATTTACAGTTTTGTGTTTTAAAGGTTTGATTTTCTTTAGTGTGTTATTTACTTATTTATTCATTGGTAGTTTCGTATTTTAAAAATCGCCCCAAAGAAAACAGAAACAAAGGTAAATGGCGTATCAATATGCCGTAATAATTTAAAAAGAACTTGATTTTAATATTACCATCGACACCAACCTACCAGCGTATATTTCTTAGAAGCAACTCTAGACCACGCAAACTATTCCATTATACAATACCACAAACCCACCGAACAGCTTAGGAATGTAAACACCAAATCCCGTCACACCCCCTTGTATTTAACACCTTCTAACTAACTTTAGAAATGTAATGTGTCAGAAAAATAAAATAAGAACAGTTTTGACTGTAATTCAACCGAACCAAATTACGTGCAACCCACTTTCTGCTTTTTTCTCCAAACATTTGTACTGTCTTTCACATTCACATAAAATTTCGTGCAACCCACTTTCTGCCCTTCTCTCCCCAATCCAAAATCGCTTCTGGCCTTCACAGCTGTCCTCTTGATTTATCTCACCTAATATCCACATATGTAAATCGCATAAACACCTGCACCTATGAATAAATACCCTTTTTAAATTTGCATACGACATTCAAAGCACTTCCTTCTTTTTCCTGATGGTGCGTGTGCCTCTTTATTGTCACCCTCCTCCCTGATCGTATGATCACACAAGTGACAGATTGTTGCTGGTCGCTTTA
>OY744535.1:78189640-78257140 GCA_963556195.1 Sepiola atlantica
AAGTCTGTTTATGTAAACAGTTCATATAAGTGGGCACACATGTGAAAGAGGTTTGATTTCTATCCTCGTAGCTTGTCTTATATGTGTAATTTATAGCTATAAAATGGAAGCGGAAAAAGACACATATTGACTAAAATCAACCTCCTGCAGATGGACGAGACGTCCGAAAGCGCTGGAGATTTGACCCACGCCATAACGATGGGTGCTATACTGCACCAGCTACTACAACACGATCGTAGAATCGCTCGAAGAGTCGAACGACTAACCAGGAAAACCTCAAAAAAGCAGAAATCCGTGGATTTTAATGAAGCCTGTCTTAATAAAAACTGTCCGCCAAACTATACGTATATATATATATATATATATATATATATATATATATATATATATATATATATATATATTGATATATATATATTGATATACATATATATATGTGTATATATAAATATATTTATTCATATATATACATATTTATATGTTTGTGTTTATATATATATATTTATATATATATATTTGTATCATATATATATGTGTGTATATATAAATATATTTATTCATATATATATATATTCATATGTTTGTATTTATTAATATAAACTTATTTATATATGAGTATATATTTATATATATATATGAATATATATTTATATATATATATATATATATGAATATATATATATATATATATATATATATATAAATATTTATATATATATATAGATATATATATATAAATTTATTTATATATATATTTATTTATATAAACTTACTTATATATAAATATATATGTATATATATGTATACATATCATTGAGACTGTTAAAATACATATCATATACTAGATAACTTTGTAAATGTAGACATTTAAAGTGAAACCATCTATCACCAGTTTGTTTAGTTTCATTTTTCTTATTTTAGTTCCTAATAAATCAACCATTATGAATTCTAGAGTGTATGCTTTCACAAACACATTAAGTAACATGGGGACATTATTTTTCTAAGTTTATTATATAGAAAGGGCATCCATTTGTACTCGCATCTGTCTCCAAATATATTTTAAATAAGTTGCATACACAAAATACAATATAGAAAAGGAATTATTTTCATTAAGCTTTGAGTTATACTTAGTTAAATATTTGAAAGATGTTTAACTCAGGCACAAGAGCTGCAATGATGTGTATGTGTTTGGTAACCTCCTAAACTATTTAATTTATTATCATGAATTATAAAATATGAGTAACATTATTTTTTATATACAAATTAGTCAGGTGCAACGAAACCTAAAAATTCAAGAAAGGATTCTTACAATTAAAATTATTGCTATATTTTTTCAGTTATACCTGCCCATGAACGGGTATCTTTCTATTATATATATATATATATATAAATATATATATATATATATATATATATATATATATATATATATATATATATAAATATCTATATATATATATATATATATATATATATACATATATATATATATATATATATATATATATATATGGAGATGGATAGATAAATAGATAGATATATATCACGATAGATAATTGAATTGATAAATAGAGGTGATTGATTGCTTTATAGGGCAGAAACTTAATAAAATCAAGAGGCGTGCATATTTTGTGTACAGAGTGAGATTGGAAAAAAAATAAAGGTGGGTTCTCTAAAAAAAGTCGTAGAAAAAATGGATTCCCCGTCTGCCTACTATGCCCATATCTCCCCCGCTCTAACTGCATCTCTATCTTTCGCTCTCTCTCTCTCTCTTCCCCACTCCGCTCTACAACTTCTCTCGCCAATGAATATTTTGTCGATTTCTTATTTGTATGCTACCATTTTTTCTCGTGCCACTCTCCCGTGGCAGAGTTACAAGAATTCTCCGCCAACTGAAGTGCATTTCCTCTTCCTTAATATCCGCATTGTTTTCTCGTCACGTCCTCGTGATTCGATGCATTTGCCCGCTGTGTGGAGCCGACCAATCACAATGGACGGTTATTTTCTGGGAATTCGACGCGGGCGAATCTCCAACGGCGATGTGGACTTCTTTCACGATATGCACTTAATATTTGTCAAGCAAAATTATATAAGGCGACTACGGAAGTATAAATAAGAACACAAAAAAAACAAGAACACGTCAGATGCGCTATCAACTTGCGTGTTAACAAAGACAATTCGATGTTAATTTAAATGTGACAGACCAACGTGTATTTACTCATAGTCGCCCGGGATTATCTAAAAATGCGAGTTTTAACTTTAAATACCAAATTATATTTATAACTCGTTGACATCGCCTGTACGGTATCACGCCCCAATTGAATTCTTATTGAATACTTGAAATCAATTACAAAAATATCGATTAGGGAAAGAAGGTAAACTAATGCTTTGTAGTATTAAAGTTATTCGGACTACTGCAGACCTGGACGTAACGGATACAAGTGCTAAGTGATAGTCATTTTAAAGTTACAGTCAACTGGAGGTTTAATACGCCCTATTCAGTAGACACTTACGAAATTACTTAAGACGATGCAGCAACGTCAGTGGATTACATAAATAATGGCGTTGGAACTTCCGTACACATATAAGTGCATAAATACAATAAAATACATAAACATAACTATTCTTATATTAATAGCATAACACACTTTACATAGAGTGAAATATATTAATAAATAAATAAGTTTAAAAACCTGTAATTATATAGAAATAGAATACAATAAATAATTTACGATATAGAATTACTTTTACCCTTCTAGACTTGAATTATATTTATCAACAATTGAGGTAAAAGATGTATAAGTTTCAAATACGTGTTGAAAATACTTTAAAATAAATTTAGAGATTTACAATTCGTGTTATATTTGTATGTATGTGTATGTGTGTGTAGGTATATATTTATATATATACATATATGTATATATATATATATATATATATATATATATATATGTATATATATATTTTGTAGTGTGGTGGGTGTGTACGTGTATGTGTGTATCTGTTGGTACACATCGTTATAAGGGAGATAATTCATTACTATTTTACAATAGTTTTCCCAATTTCTCGGAAAAATAAAAACAAGACAAATAAAGAATAAATAACTAAATAAACTATAATACGTATATATATATATATATATATATATATACATATATATATATAATAACTTAATACACACCCTTCTACTCACTGAATGTCTAAATTAATTCGCATTATTCCCCTTACACTGTCTTAAACACGTTCTTAAATACCCGAATTTAACTAGAATCATTTAAGCCTTAACTAAAGTTATAATCTTATAATAAGTAACATATTACATTAATTCGATGAACTAATTTAATGAAAGTCATAATAAATAATACTTTTTGAATATATGATAATCACTAAATTTAATAACATCTAGAATAATTAAAAATGAGATATTAATTACTTTATGTTATATATTAAAAAAAATAATTAAGAAAATACGAAAGAAATACGAAAATAAAACACCAACACACAGAAGCAAATACAAATAAAAAAATTAAAATTAAAATTAAAAAAATATATATATATTATCAACAGTAACAGTTGATTTATCACCAAAAAACACCTATCATTATCTAATATTACACACATATTTTTGGGGAACTAAACTTATATCATGTAATAACTTAGAAACTTATAACTTTCTGTTCTCTACAGGACTGGTTTGTCCCTACGCTATTCTCTGGCATCCATTTTGGTAGATCATCTGCACAGACGGAGTTTTCCTATAGTGTTTATTATTTTTGACATAGTGTAGTTTCTTTTTTCCCGAAATATTAAAGACATTATTTGTAATAATCATCCAGGCAACACACATACAGCTAACACCACACTTGCTGTATGTAAGAGTTTAAGAAAAAATAAATAGTAAGTCCCATTTCGATTTGGATGTATTATTTGTGTTCCTTCCAGCTTACATGCTACCCAGGACTTTGCATTGCGCTAAGCCTTTTAGAAAAAAATACTACTACTATTCCCAGTAATACGTCATGCAAACTACCATTTTCTATTAATTATATATATATATATATATATATATATATATATATATCGAAATTCGTGCTGATGTACTACATCGATATTTGTGGTGATGTACTGCCTTGAAATTTGTGCTGATGTACTCTATCGTGGTTTCTCAGCTGAGGAAGTCTTCGTAGAACCGATGCGGTTTGCTACCATATCTGTCGAATTCGGTTTTGATAATGTCCTGTGTCAGCACATCAGCGGCATTTCGATAGGGTCACCCCTTGGCCTAGCGTTGGCCAATATTTTCGTAGGTTTTCACGAGCGTAATCTGTTGGCCCGTATCAATAAACCACTTACTTTCTTTCGATACGTTGACGATACATTTTGCTTGGTTTACATTAGGTCAGATTACATATCCTTCTTTAATGCACTCAATCAATTACACCCTGCCTTACAGTTCACCTGTGAGAGGGAACACAATTCCACTCTTCCTTTCCTGGATGTACTAGTGCATACATCTGATTCATTGTTTCTTACATATGGTTTACTGCACACCTACATTTACTGATTTATATTCTCACTGGGACTATTTTTCCCCATACAAAGAAAAAGAAAATTATTAAATGTTTGGTTCATCGTGCCTCAAAGATTTGCGTTGACTCCCTGATTGATTCCGAGATTAAATTTATCAAAGCGGTGCTCGCCGGAAATAATTACCCTCTAGATATTGTTAATTCAAATATCGGAACCAAGATTACTCAGTTTCATAAGCCTAAACTTGTTGGTCCTCTAAAATGCCCGGCGTACATCAGATGTATTTGGTTAGGTAATATGATCATAACATTTGCTAAGCAAATTCATGTAGCTGTCTGTCGTTGTTATCAGGCAACTAACCCTAGAATTGTGTTTTCTGCTCGACCGTTGTTAAAGTCCGTTCACAAGGATGTGTTCACACCCCAACATATCAGTAATATTATTTATCAATGTAAATCTCAATGCCGTATACGTAGAAAAAATAGTGGAAAGGTTTGAATCCAGAATAAAACAACATGCCAGGGCCGACTGAATAATTTGAATTATTTAGTAAACACATCTGAGTCAGCAATTACTGACCATCTTTTAAATAGCGCCGAATGTGCGTCTGCTTACACTAGTGACAAGTTTTCTGTCATTAGTTATTCCACCTTAAAGTCCTAGAAGCAATATTTAGGAGTTGTTTCGATGACTTAATGTGACCCACTTATGAGCCTCCTCCCCAAATGTTTCTTCCTAAACTTGTCACTGGTTTACATTCAACTATCTAAAGTTTTAATTGGTTATGCTTGAATTATTTCTACGTATTTATTCTGATGAGTGTGGACAAAAGCCGACTTAGTATATGTTGTGGATGAACCTACCTACCGTTTAATAATAACTAAATGGTAGCAACCGGTTACCATAAATACCGGCTTTTGCCGGGAGAACATTGGGAGGCACATTTAGGCACTAGCACTACCAACACTGACTAGTGTATAATTTCTCCGTTCAATACAATTCATTATTATTATCTATAAACCTGTTGTTCTTTTATTTCCATGTTGGTACCCCTAAACGGGTCCACAACAACTGGCGGCGAGTGATTCGTAAAGGACTTCGTTGGAAACATCTTGGACCTTGCAACCTGTGAGTGATAAACCAGTGTCTATAACACGGTCAACCTTCGAAAAAAAAATTCTACCCGTTTGAAAAAATCACCAAAACCCCTGTGCTTTACACTTTTCGGGAAGATATTGGAAACATCGAATACATTCAATTTTGGGGCGAGTCTCCCTTACAAGAAATAACCAGTTTAAACCATTACTGGGCGAAAACAAAAAGTAAGACAGCTTTTGCTATTTGTGTTCTTCGTATTTCAATACGGGATTTTACCTCGTGCAACAAATGAAATTGGAATACCATGTGCTTATAAAACTGAAAGGTTTGAAAAAAAACAAAGTCCATACTACAAAAACCTTTTTTTCGTGTCTGGTATAGTCAAACGTATTTTGCGAACGGACTTGTCACTGTAAAATCGTATAGTCGAAAACAAAATCTGACAAGTAAAACCAAGTTACTTTCTTGAATAACTAGTCAATTTTTAATTTGCCATTTCTTGCTATTTGGCATATTCAGCCTACACTGAAAGGCGAACGGACTTATTGGAAAAAAAAAGTTCCAGATGCGAACAAAACTACAAATAATTTGTTAAAGCCGGATTAATAAAATCGTTTTTTTTTCTCAAGGAACTTTGAAAAAAAAAGATTAGCAAGTGCCGGTCGAATTCGAGACCCGAATGACGCAGTGATGAGAAGGGGTTGAGTTTGTTATTAAACAGTAAGCATTTGAAAAGAAAAAAATTATTGAAGGTCTATTGATGACTAATTCATTTTCAAGAAAGTATTTATTTAATCATGGAAGATATCTCGAAACAGATATTGGAGATGATTAAATTTAAATAAGAACAACAGAAGGCAAACGATGAAAAACTTTAGTCTCTAGAGAAGGAATTTCAGTCGCAGTCAATAAGTTTGTTGGAATAATTTGAGGAAAAGAATTTAGCACAAAAGCGAGAAGATAGACAATCTTTAGACGAACAATTGATTGGGATAAAAAATTACAATTAGAGCAACAGACTGAATCAGAGAAGAAAATTGGAACAGCTTGCACAAGCAATGATAAATACGACGAATAACGACAGCGACATTTCAACCAAAATGCAATATGGTCAGCTATAGAAACCTTCAACTGTGTCCCTGAAGAGGACCTAAACTTCGAATCATGGTACCGTCGATATCAAGATTTTGTCGACATTGATTGTAGCACATGGTCGGAAAAGAAAAAGGTTCGTTTTGTTCTTCGTAGACTAGGTACGGCAGAGCATACAAAATGTGTCGATTATATTCTGCCGAGGAAAACGGGCGAACTATCTTTCAATGAAACCACTAAAATGTTAATGGAACTATATTGCCCCAAAACAAGTTTATTCCACAAAAGGTGGAAATGTATTAACCGAACGCGAAAAGAAAGCCAGGACTACTCAACGTTCGCTTCGATCGTCAATAAACATTGTGACGACTTTAAGTTATCATCCTTGACAGCGGACAATTTCAAAGTATTACTATTTGTTCAAGGGCTCGTCTCGCAAAACGATGCAGAATTAAGAAGACGTGCAATAAGTAAACTTGAAACCGAGCCAAATTTAACATTGCAACAACTGGCCGAATGCTGTCAACGACATATTTCCGAGAAAAACGAAGCTAAAGATATAGAGGAAACAGCAAATTCTAATATTAAAAATGTTCGTGGTTTTTCCAAAAAATCATGCTCTTCGAAGTAAAAATTCAGGAAGAATGTGCCTCAAAGGTCGGATGAAAAATTGCCAAACCACCCTTGTAGGGGTTTCGGGGACCTACATTGGTACCAGAAGTGTCTTTTTAAACGAAACAATTGTGACAAATGCAATAAAATGGAACACTAAGCCTCACATTGCAGAAGTAACACTAGAAAAAAAAGTTACATAAAAACAACCAGAATTAATGGTGGGAACCTAAATATACGAAAGTATGTTACGGTAAAAATGAACAATCAAGATGTTAAACTACAGCTAGATTCAGGGTCTGACCTATCAATTATTAATATTAATACCTGGAAAAATATCGACAGACCGACTATGCTACGCACAGATAAAGTGGCTCGATCGGTAACCGGAGAGAAAATAAACTTTGAAGGGGAAGTCATTTCAAAAGTGACACTAAAAAATAAGACATTAAAATTACGCATGTTTGTAATGAAAGATACAGGAAATTTGCTCGGTTCAGATTGGATTCAGCACTTCCAGATCTGGGATTCGCCTAAAAGCGCCTATTGTCAACGAATAGAGAACTTTTCTGCTGAAGCAGAAAAATTGAAGAAGGATTTGAAAGAGTCATTCCCCGAGGTGTTTTCTAATGAATCAGGACGCTGTACTAAAATGAAGGCGAGTTTTGAACTAATTGAAAATAAGAATCCCGTTTTTAAGAGAAAATGAAGTGTACCATTTGCCTCTCTTGAAAAAAGTAATGCAGAAATAGTGGTTGGTGGAGAAAGGTATTTTAACACCAGTTGACTACTCGGAATGGGCGACCCCAACCGTCTACGTGAAGAAAACATCTAGAGAGATCAGAGTGTGTGCCGTTTTCTCAACCGGTTTGAACGATGCGCTGAAAGATTATCACTATCCTCGGCCGACTCCAGAAGAGGTTTTCACAAAATTAAACGGGGGTAAACTGTTCTCAAAAATTGACTTGAGTGAGGCCTATTGGCAAATACCTGTAGAGGAAGATATCTCTAAGCTTCTCTGTATTTCGACACACAGGGGACTACTAAAGTTCAATCGTCTCCCTTTTGGAATTAAAGTGGCCCCGTCGATTTTTCAGCAGGTAATCGACACGATGTTGAGTGGGCTCGATTTTTCGATCGGCTACCTTGACGATATCTTAATGAAAAGTACGAACGTCGGGGAGCACCGTGAGCACGTAAACAAAGTATTCGAAAGGATAAGCGATTTTGGTTTTACACTCAAGGAGTCAAAGTGTGAATTCTTTCGAGAAGAGATCAAATACTTGGGACATGTCATTGATAAGAGAGGAAGACGTCCCGACCCAGACAGATCTATAGCCATCAAGAATATGCCCGAACCGAACAACGTTATCCAACTACAAAGCTTCCTGGGTCTCGCAAACTTATACGAAAAATTCATTCCCAGTATGCACAAATGGCGAGCCCCCTTAAATGAGTTACTTAAGAAAGATAGTAAATGGGAATGGTCCGCCAACTGTCAATCTGCATTTGACAACCTAAAAACGAAGTTAACTTCAGAATTGTTTCTTACTCATTTTAATCCAGAGCTAAAAACTATTGTTGCAAGTGACGCTAGCTCCTACGGTATTGGGGCGTGCATTTTGCATAAAATGCCGGATGGCTCGATGAAACCCATCGCGCACGCTTCAAGAACTTTACTTTCTACAGAGAAAATTTACTCTCAGATTGAAAAAGAAGCGTTGGGTATTGTGTTCGCAATGACCAAATTTCACCGGTATCTACACGGCCGTCATTTTATCCTACAAACAGACCATAAACCACTTATCACCACCTTTGGATAAAAAAAAGCTTGCCAACCTACACAGCAAACCGCCTACAGAAATGGGGAATAATTCTGTTAAATTATGACTTCGAGATGGAATTTTTACCGTCAAAAAGACTAGGACACGCAGATGGTTTATCGCGGCTAATCCCAAAGTACACGGAACCGCTCGAGGTTACAGTTATAGCATCGCTTCGGTCTGAATATGACTATAGTAACGTACTGTGTAACACAATAAAAGAGCTGCCAGTCACACTTGGCGATATACAAAAAGAGGAAAGAGAAAATAATTTTATTATCGAAATTAAAAATAAATTACAAACAGACGATGAGCAAAATGCAGAAGCTTTTTTAGTCTGTTGCGACACATCATTATACTGGGAGCGAGTAGTAATCCCAGCTACGCTAAAAAAAAATCCTGAAGGATTTCCATGAGGGGTATCCCGGAGCGACACGCATGACGAGTCTAATGAGATCTTATGTGTATTGGAAAAACATGGACAGGGACATGGAGACGAAGGTGAATGCCTGTGCGGGCTGCGCGACGGCAGCGAAAGCACCACCTATTCAGTACTGTCCATGGCCAAAGGCAGATCAACCATGGTCCCGGATTCACATAGATTTTGCGGGTCCATTGGAAGGATTCTACTATTTAATTATAGTCGACAGCTACTGAAAATGGCCAGAAGTTGTTAGATGTAAAAACCCAACAACGGATGTCACGATATGCGCGTTGCATGAACTGTTTGCCCGATTCGGAATGGTGGACATTGTTGTATCGGACAACGGTACACAATTTACTTCACGAGAGTTCAAAGAATTTTGTGAATACTTTACAATTAAACATATCAACACACCGACTTACCATCCGAGGTCATACGGACAGGCAGAAAAATGTGTTGATACCTTGAAGAGAGCGTTGAAAAATCGACGGGCACACCGAGAGAAAAGGCACTCTAGCAGTTCCTTCAAGTGTATAGAATTACACCCAACGAGAACACACCAGCCCAGGTACCACCGGCGGAAGTAATGTTTGGAAGAAAAATAAAGTCGGTATTCGACAAAATTTTACCAAAACAGGTGAAATCGACCAACATTATGGCACCAAAGAAGAGTTACGAGGATGGAGAGAAAGTGTTCTTCCAGGAACACCATGGAAACAAAACCGTGTGGGAAGTGGGAAAGGTACAAAAAAAGATTGGGGCAGATGGTGTACATTGTAGAGAGTCCTAGATGCACCTGTAAAAAACACATTAACCAAATGCGTCGTCGCATGTCGGACGACCCAGGGGAAGGCCCATCGGATCAGAGTGAGACCATCATCGAAGATCTATACGACGCATTTGAGCTGCCAACACCAAAAAACGCCTCCGGAACAGAAACGTTCGTCAAGAAAACGTAAATTAACCGGAAGTTTCGAGGTGATTCCTAGGAAAAAGATATACCTTGAGATTCCGGGGGAATGAGTTTCGGAAGGGGGGGTTGTGGGTGAACCTACCTACCCTTTAATAATAACTAAATGGTAGCAACCGGCTACCATAAATACCGGCTTTTTGCGGGAGAACATTGGGAGGCACATTTAGGCACTAGCACTGCCAAAACTGACGTGTGTATAATTTCTCTGTTCAATACAATTCATTATTATTATCTCTAAACCTGTTGTTCTTTTATTTCATTGTTAGTACCCCTAAACGGGTCCACAGCAGTATATTTGTTTTGTGTTATTTTCCTCTCGTGTTTACACTTTTATTTTAAGTCCCCCCAAAACAAAATGTCACAAACATCTATATTCCTTGCTTTAATAAAATTGTGTACGACTAGACATTCAGATAATATAATATATATATATATATATATATATATATATATATGAATATATATATATATATATATATGAATATATATATATATGAATATATATATATATATATGAATATAAATATATATGAATATATATATATATATATATGTTTATATATATATATATATATATATTAACACATATATATATAATTATATATATACCCACATTTATATTAATGTATATACACATAAGTGTATGTATATACATATTTATATTAATATATATATATATATATATATATATATACAGCATAATATATATATATATATATACATTTTATATTAATATATACATATATATATATATATATAAATATGTATAAATATATACATATATATGGATATTTATATCCATATATATATGTGGGTGTATACACACATATATATATATATATATATATATATATATATATATACATTTATATATATATATATATATATGTGTGTGCATACATATATATATATTAATAATAATATATATGTATATGTATTATATATACATATCTATATATATATATATGTTCACATATATATTAATGTATCTATATATACATAAATATAAATATATGTATATGTGTATAACTATATATATATATATATATATATGTTAATATATATATATATATAATAAAATATATGTATATATAACTATATACATATGTATATATACGTATATATATTAATATATATGTGTGTGTCTGTGTGTGTCTCTGTGTGGGTGGGTGTGTGTGTAAGTAGAGAATAAGATGCTAAGTAAGAAAAACTTCTCACTTTTACATGAAATCATATAACAGTATGTATTAGATCAGATCTTGAAGAGAGCACTAGTATTTACACCCAAGACAATATCTTCTTTTTACTAAGAATAATGTTATTCCTCTATTTTACGTTGTGTTTATTTTAAGCATGGAGAAACTCTAGAAGAAAAAGTACAAGGAAAGTGTAAACATTTGTAAAGCTTAACCAAATAATAAGACTAGAATCTGATTAAATAGAGAGAAATATTATCTCAATCGAATCTTAGTTTTGGTTTAGATTAAATATAGAAGGCAAACACTACCCATTATATGCCCCTGAATTTAAGAAAGTTCATTCACCTTTCAGAATTTGATGTTCAAATTCTGTATATTTATTTCGTTTTTTTTTCTTCGTCCACGTATGGAAATTAGTAGCTTTGCTTGTAAGTCCATCAGTTTCTCTTTTACACATACAGATTACCATGTATTTTATTCGCTAACTCTTCTGTTTTTTTCGTGTATTACAAAACATGTAATTATACGGCACTTCACTACTCTTTACACAGTCTTTTGCATTGTTGTTGTTCACTGCGAGATCTGTTAAGTTGCACTTTATTGGCAGTTTAAGGACGACTCAGTTGTGCTGCATTCTACAATTCTCCACAGTCGAAGGCGCATGCTTCGGTTCTTGTAATACAGCTTGCAATCGAAAATGGTGATCGCCCCTTTCCTGTTCTCCAGGTGTTGGTATTACTCCACTGGACCAAATGTGCTCATGAGCTATGGGCGAGGACGTAAGATAATGGGGGAGATGATATCAGTCGGAGGGATTCATTTTGCACGCTCTCTGATCCACAGCTGCATGCTAATATTTTTCTCATATGGTGTTACGTGCTAGATATAACTGCAAAAAGCTTCTTCTCTCTGACTTCAATCGTTGGGCTGTTTGTTTGTGTATATGAATAGTATGGTGTATCTCACTAGTAGCCTTCGTAATCTCTACTAATCTACCAACTTCCCATTTCAGATATACAAGTGCCAAGTTATCGAAAAGATGTAGGTTTTTTAAATTATTAGGATGTATGCAACCAGATGCCGTTCCATGCCGAATCTAATTCATGGATATTTGTTGATCTTATCCAAACACGACAGGTGTAATCAGCATCGGAATAGCACAAGGTCAATTCAGTGCATTACACAAAAAAGTATATTATATTTGCTAGTTGCCAAATATATTTTTTACAGCAATAAACAATAAAAATCATTGTGCGCACTAATTAATATATGATGCAAAATTGAGATATGTAACACTCCTTAGAGGAAACAAAATGACTTTTTTGTGATACAATACTTTTGCAATTTTTTATTTGCCTTTTTTTAAAGCATACAATTATTGGATATCTTCTGCCGTTAATTTCACATTATTTTCAAAACTTTTAGAATTAGAGAAAATATTTGACAACTCTAGTTTTCGGCCATTGATACCTAACGCCAAATTTAATTTTAAAACATTACTTGAAATGTAGTCAAGCTTTCATGTGTAACATCTTTATTAGATACCACCAATGCTTGGCTTGGAAATTGATTGTTATTTGATTTAATCTTTTTTAGCTAGCCCCCTACACTTGAAAGAATATACACTTTAATTTATGTGTTTACTTAAACGAAATAATTCTATTTACTGGAAAATGAAGTGTATTAATATCTACTCATGAACACGAACATACTTTTTGCCCAACACAATACGAACACGATTGTTAACCTCTTAATCACGGCTTTGGTAGCCATTTTCTTTTATTGTTACCTTTGCTCGATTTTAATTCATAAATGCTGATATTTTTATATTCAAGCCTCTAAGTTTATGAATACATTAGTAATACTGCCCCTAGGTGGGGAAAATCATCACCCCTAAAGAACATAATAACACATTTACGAAGTTAAATAACACGTTAATGCACTAGAAAAAAGTTCATATGGTCAAAATACAGATCTTCTGTTTCATCACTATTAGGAAATTAATTAGAGTGAGAAAGAACAGGATGTTTTTTTATTAACATGTTCTTGCATAATTTCTAGAATATGTACTGCGTCCTTTTCTAACAATTTCTATCAAAATATATTAAAAAATGTATTGTATAGTATTATTTGAATTTACACAATTTGAGGGAATATTTCAAACTTTGAACTGGAATTTAAATTAGAAAGATATGATAAAGTAACGTAAACAAATCTTATCTCATTAAGCCGTATTAATGAGTGCGTTAGACTTGGTAAGTCATGACTCATTCACTTTTCCAGGCTAGCATCAAAGTGTGGTATCTGATAAGTTCTCAGTCAGAAGTGAATCAATAATTCTTGATTTGGAAAATTGTGATGTTTACCCCTGTCAAAAATGTATCTTTTTAGAAAGTTGGATAATTCATATATAAAACCGACAATGTTTGTGCATTGAATCTACAATTATTTAAAGGGAGATACATGATCACAGTCCACTGCTAAAATAAAACATATGCACATTTGTAAGTCGTTATTTGTATCTCAGATTGAATATTGTACAACAATTACATGTGTTTATTATGTATAAATAGCAGTATGGATATTGCACAAAAATGTATATTATACATGTATTTACTACATTTATTTTTTGAACGGCTGATATAAATTTTACCGGCTTACATGTTCGGGTAGCACAGGTAATCGTATCAGAATTGCCGAGTATTTTACTTTTTAAATTCAGTTCTATAATAACGACAACATCTTGGAGAAAAACATTTGCTGTTGCAATTCTTCATGGTGATCTTCAATTTTTGTAAACCACGGCTTCTTACAATTTGAATATTACCTACCATATTAACCAATTAACTATAGCAACCACAACCACAACCACAACCACAACCACTGTAAGTTATGATAACGCTCGAACGAACAGAAAATGATTTATCCTATTACTATATTAATTGGTTCTCGTACCGTATTTAAATCTATACTAGGTCTATTCATGAAAACATTCTTCCCAACATATACGTTTCTTCTTTGGAACGTCTTACTCTTAATTTGTCGTCTGCTAATAATGTATACTTAGTCCCAAAAGTCAGATGCTTTCGATTTTATCCGGCAAATATTAACCCTCATACCTGATTTTAAAATGTCTACACATAACCGGTTGCTGTGTGTTCTTTTAGTTATTTGTTATGGGCGTAGTATATACGTTGCTTAATTGCTCCACGTTAATTTGTTGTCCTTATTATTTTAATCATCAAAATTATAAAAATGTTGATAAATAATATTAGCCTAGTAATTCTGATGGATAATATTATCTTAACATTGATATAGATAATATATTCCTAAAATACTGATGGATAATCTCATCTTAAAATGTATATTAGATAATATTATCAACACATTATTATAGATAACCTCATATAAAAGTATGATAGATAATTGCAACTCAAAAATTATTAATACACTAATGTAATCTAAGAAGCTTTGATAGATAATCGCATCTTAATAAATCTGATAGAGAATCTAATCCAAACAAATCTGATAGATAATCTGATTCCAACCATTCTAATGGATAATCTCAACTCAGAAATTCTTATAGATAATTTAATCTAAAAAAATATGGTGGATGAAGTTTCGAGATGCGATTATCCATCAGAATTTGTTAGGTTCGCTTATCCAAAGAATTCTGATAAATTATCTCACCTCCAATAATGCTGATACATACGCTCATATAAAACATTCTTATAGATAAACCTATGTAAACAATTCTAATGTATAATCTTATATCGACAGTTATGATAGATGATTTATCGAAATATTCTGATTCATTCATTTCTTAGATGAAGATATCTATCATAATTTCTTAAGCTGCGATAATTTTACTAATTCTGATAGATAATCACGGCATGAATGTTCTGATAGTAAATCTCACTCTAAAAACATTCTGATAGATAATCTCATATACACATTCTGATAATAAAGTTCACCTAAAAATTATAAAAGATAATCTAAGCTCGAAAATTCTGAGAGATAATCTCAGCTCAAAAAATTCGAGAGATACATACATATAGAAAATTCCGAAAGATAATCTGATATCAAAGATTCTGAGAGATAATCTCAACTAACAATTCTCATAGATCATCTAATTTAGAAAAATTATGAGAGATAAGCTAACCTGCAAATTCTGATAAATAATCCCGCTTAAAAAATCTAATAGATAACCCGACTTAAGAATATTCTCATAGATAATCCCACTTACAAAACGTCTGATAGATAATCCCGCCTAAATAATTCTAATAGATAATCTCACCTAAAAAATCTGATAAATAATCTTACTTTAAAAATTATGTTAGATAATCACACCTAAGAAATTCTGATGCATAATCCACCTTAAACAATTCTGATATATTATCCATTCTGAAAAAACTCTGATAGATAACTCCACTCAAGAATTATGATCGATAATCTCATCTAAACAATTCTGAGAGAAAATCCCACTTAAAAAATTCTGACATATAATCCAACCTAAATAAAATTGATATATACTCCCCCTTAAAAACTTCTGATAGATAATTCCACTTTAAATAATCGGATAGATACTCCCACCTACACAATTCTGACATATAATTTCAGTTAAAAACTTCTGAGAGATAATCTCATCTGAAACATTCTAATGGATAATTTCACCTAAAAAATGTGACTAGATAAAAATATGTAGATGCGCACACGCACACGATTAATTGAGACTAATTTTGCTAGCATGCTTAAAATACCTATCCATACCCCTCTTTCACTTTAGACCTCTCTCTCTACTTCTTTTACTCTCTCGTTACCTCCCTATACGTCTCTTTCTCTTTAGACCTCTCTCTCTCTACTTCTTTTACTCTCACGTTACCTCCCATTATATCTCTTTCTCTTTATACCCATCTCTCTACTGTATTTACTCTCTCGTTACCTCCCTATATATCTCTTTCTCTTTAGACCTCTCTCTCTCTACCTCTTTTACTCTCTCGTTACCTCCCTATATATCTCTTTCTCTTTAGACCTCTCTCTCTCTACCCCTTTTACTCACTCGTTACCTCCCTACATACCTCTTTCTCTGTAGACCTCTCTCTCTCTACATCTTTTACTCTCTCGTTACCTCCCTATATATCTCTTTCTCTTTAGACCTCTCTCTCTACCTCTTTTACTCTCTCGTTAGCTCCCTATATACCTCCCTATATATCCCTACTTCTTTAGACCTCTCTCTCTCTCTACTTCTTTTACTCGCTCGTTACCTCCCTATATATCTCTTTCTCTTTAGACCTCTCTCTCTACTTCTTTTACTCTCTCGTTCCATCCCTATATTTCTCTTTCTCTGTAGACCACTCTCTCTACTTTTTTTACTCATTCGTTACCTCCCTATATATCTCTTTCTCTTTAGACCTTTCTCTCTCTACCCCTTTTACTCACTCGTTAGCTCCCTATATACCTCTTTCTCTTTAGCCCTCTCTCTCTCTACTTCTTTTACTCTCTCGCTAGCTCCCTATATATCTATTTCTTTTTAGACCTCTCTCTCTCTACTTCTTTTACTCTCTCGTTACCTCCCTATATATCCCTACTTCTATAGACCTCTCTCTCTCTACTTCTTTTACTCTCTCGTTACCTCCCTATATATCTCTTTCTCTTTAGACCTCTCTCTCTCTACCTCTTTTACTCACTCGTTTCCTCCCTGTATATCTCTTTCTCTTTAGACCTCTCTCTCTACTTATTTTACTCTCTCGTTACCTCCATATATAGCTCTTTCTCTTTAAACCTCTCTCTCTACTTTGTTTACTCTCTCGTTACCTCCCTATATATCCCTACTTCTCTAGACCTCTCTCTCTACTTCTTTTACTCTCTCGTTACCTCTATATATATCTCTTTCTCTTTAGACCTCTCTCTCTCTACCTCTTTTACTCACTCGTTTCCTCCCTATATATCTCTTTCTCTTTAGACCTCTCTCTCTACTTCTTTTACTCTCTCGTTACCTCCATATATAGCTCTTTCTCTTTAAACCTCTCTCTCTACTTTTTTTACTCTCTCGTTACCTCCCTATATATCCCTACTTCTTTAGACCTCTCTCTCTACTTCTTTTACTCTCTCGTTACCTCTATATATATCTCTTTCTCTTTAGACCTCTCACTCTCTACCTCTTTTACTCACTCGTTTCCTCCCTATATATCTCTTTCTCTTTAGACCTCTCTCTCTACTTCTTTTACTATCTCATTACCTCCCTATATATCTCTTTCTCTTTAGACCTCTCTCTGTACTTCTTTTACTCTCTCGTTTCATCCCTATACACCTCTTTCTCTTTAGACCTCTCTCTCTCTACTTCTTTTACTCTCTCGTTACCTCCGTATATATCTCTTTTTCTTTTGACCTCTCTCTCTACTTCTTTTACTCTGTCGTACACCTCCCTATATACCTCTTTCTCTTTAGACCTCTCTCTCTACTACTTTTACTATCTCGTTATCTCGCTATATATCTCTTTATCTCGATTATAATAGATAATATCTCATTTTTTAGTTCGAACGTTTAGTTTTTGAAATCACGCCATATAAATGTTGCAGCCAATACATTGTGTGTGTTTCTAGATTCATTAAAACGATATTCATCTTTCTACTAATGAATTACCTCCCCAATTCTTTTTCAGTTTACTTTTCCATCGTCCGATATTATTTTTAAATGATTGTTCAGATCGAGCCGCCCCTTCGTCCATCATCAAATGAAATGTGCATACGCTATAATTGATGCAAGCTGGTCACATGTAATTTTATTTGTATTATATAGATTTGTGGCCGAATTCAGATAAAACGACGGGGAGGTATGGGGTATTCTTTCTGACTTGTTAGTTGTACCCTGTATTCCCTTAACACTTAAAAATGGTTTCGTCCAGCGGCGTGTAAAGATATGTGTTGGCATATTGTTCGGTTACTATCTGTTTTGTTAATTGAACTCACTGATAATGTAGCGCGCAGAATATTTGTCTCAGAAACATGTACACTACGTTGTAAGTGTCGTGTTTCTTGTTGCTACCCTGTTTCCGGGCACTGGTATTTCTGTTCGTTTTCAACTCGATTCATGTTCTTTGCTTTTTTATATAAATTCCCATCAATTAAAGAAGAAATTTATGTCCGACTTTGAGTAAATTGAAAAAACACATGCAACCATTAGGTATCTAACGCCCGACCAAATTATCTACATGTACAAGTGTCAGATACGTCTTAAGATAGAGTATTGCTGACACATATGGGGAGATGCTGCTCAGGGCAAATTGGCTTGCCTTGACAGAGTCGAAACTGACGTCTAAATCCAGATAGGGATGCCATTTTCTCTTCCCTAAAATCACCATAACATAAGAGATGGTGCTAGTCTTTTTTTGTTCAACAGTATATTTCATCGTAGTTGCTCGACTAAGCTATAATCTATGGTCTCCCATGTAAAATATTAACAATAAGAACCCACCTAACTACTAGCACTGTGAATGGTTTCCCTTTCTCCTGCTGCATGCCCTAGACGAAACGAAACTCCCATAGCCAATGCTTCTTTCCTAGAACTGCCCTTCTGTAAGACACAGTGCTACGAGCCTGCTTCCCTGCTGACTACAATACCGTCGTCTTCAATCCAATGTAAACAAATTAGTCTTGTCCCGTCCCGCAAATAATCAAGTTTTACCCTGCTACAACCATCGTTCCGGTGTAACGCTATGGTGTCTTACCATCCAACAGTCAAATTCTTTAACCCCTATCTTCGAATCCAACTATTTAAACTGTATCCTGGAGTGGCCCTTGGGTCTTGATAACAGTGACCTATATTGTTAAAAATACTTTTATTTTAAAACCACATGATCCAGCACGAGAGTCTAATAGAGGTTACGAGCTCACTAAATTTAAAACTACCATAAGACCGGACAGCTATCTAGTTTGTGTTGCCACGCTGGAAATTTTACAACCACTCTTGCGCCGGTTGATCAAGCTTACGGTTTAACTATCATGTTATTGTGTGTTTTGTGGTTTAGATTTGCAGAATATTTTAATCGCAAGCACGCAGATTCAATTTACGCAGCTTAAGAAAACACTTTTAATTGATGAACAAATTATAAAATAAACACATAGAAAAACATCGCCTTCCATTGTTATTTGGTTTCATTTGTTGTTATTTATTCTCTGATTCCAATTTCACTCGGGATTTCTTCGGAAATTATATATTTGTTTAATACATGTTTCATTCACTTTGTTTTCAACGCGTTTTTCTTTGTTTTCTATGAAACTTTCCTGTTCTCTCCGCCATTTTTATTTCTTATTTTCTCTTCGTTATACTTTCCGCCTTTTCCCCGCGTTTTATCGTAACCTTTTTTTTGATTTTAAACTTTTAGGCGCCATTTTGTTTTTTCCTATGGTATTTCTAGGTTCCCTCCTGAGATCTTTCATTTAATTCCATTTTTTTCATTTGAAACGTCTTCAGTTGTCTCACACGTCATTTTTTCTCCTCAAATGTTACACATTCTCAAAACTCCTTTCCTTTAATGTCATTTCTATTTCCGACGGATCCTTCATGCATTTCCTTTAAATTAGACGTCTTTATCTGCAGACGGTACTAGCAGTCAGTGTTGGGTGATTTCTCATTTTCCTTAATACCTTAACTATCTCTATTCTCTCTTTATTTTTTTTTTAAATCACAGAACAGTCAAAGATATTACGATATGATATTTTTCTATTCTAACCATACAATTATATTTTCCCTGAGTATCCAAATCTCAATAGTTCTTTACATGCTAGTGCTTATTAAAAATAGTTCCTTCTGAATTATTATTTCAATATTTGTTTCATATAGACATTATATTTCATTTAAAACCAATGATTACTTATACAATATTGTGACAAGAAATATTTTAAATAACTAGATAAATCTATCACCGAGAGATGGACAACATGTTTGATACTATTTTCTAACTTTTGGGAAATTAAATCAAAATGGATTCACAATTTGGTCATTAATTGATATATTCTACGAGCGCAAAGTGTATCACTTACATAATATTTTGCCAAATAAAGCTCACTCAAAGTAGCAGCACTAATGTTTCATTAATGCATGCAGGCGGGACTTGAACCTATAACACACCATTATTGGTGCCCTGTAAAATATTTATGAGCAGCAGTTAGCTCGTTTATGCTATTACAGGCTGTACCCCGGTCTCTTTAAAAACTGCATATATATATATATATATATATAGCATTGTATGTTGATTGCAATTCTCGTAATGGTTGACTAAAATGATGCACACTTTTAGAAATTATGGGACGGTTATTATTTCATGATATTTACAAATTTGGATACGAATTCCAAAAAACGTATGCTAACTTGCATATAAGTATTAACATTTTCAAACCTCACATAGATTGCTACGTAGACATACATACATATGCTTCTAATGAACAATTAAATAATTAACGGTCAATAACGTGTGTTTATATAAAGGTGGGTGTGTGCATATGTTTATATATTTTTATGCATGCTATTCAATCCAAACCTCATTCTCTGATCTTATTAATATTGGAAACAACTGCTAGACATATGTGTCGTTATGTTGGCTATATTTACTTAACTTTAATATCATGTATGTAAAAGGATGGCCAACCCCTTACTGAGCATATAGAATCCTCTTATTTTGTGATATTTTTTACAATTGATAGTAGACATTAATTAATAACTATCCCCTAAATGTGCTGTATTTTAATTCTTTTGGTCGCATTACATAGGCACACCCTCCTAATAAAAAATAAAATACTTCAGAATCGCATTTAATTTGATCAGTAGGCATTAGGTATTTACAATGTTTTTAAATTCCTGAATTAGAATTCTTTTTAATATCGATGAATTTAAACTTTTCAAACTTAACTAGGATCAAATTCGTGTAATTGATTCATCAAAATTATCTCTCCCAAAATACGTGAATATACACCAAACAAAGTACAATTTGAATAATATCATTACATTGATGTGTAATATTTATTATTAAAATCTTACAAAAATACGAACAAATACTGAAAATAAACTACATTTTGAAGTATATAATTAAATTGATGTATAATATTTATTATTAAAATCTTACAAAAATGCGTAAAAATACTGCAAATAAACTACATTTTGAACAATATAATATAATTTATGTATAATACTTATTAGCAAAATCTTACAAAAATCCAACGTGCCTAAATTTCCACCAACAGTTTCCACTGTCTTATATTTTCTTTAGATAAATCTAAATAAAATTATATATAATACACGTAGGCCTAGCACATTTAATGCTTAAATTAATAATTATAATTATCGATTATTTTTTTAGATGTGTATGCTGTGCATACAAATATGCACCCATTCACACATAGTAAATATATAGAATTGGTAATTTATACAAGAGCATTGCTGTTCGCTTGTGTTTATGAGGGACTCAATGTCCTTCTAACCTTTCAGGGCATATCTAATGAGTTACTATCTAATAACATCTAACGTATGCGATTCAAGGCCATGCTGTAAGTGCCGGCATATTCAGTTTGTATCTATTCTGGAAGCTTTTATATATCATGTGCAAACATTTTCCAGATATTTTCAACAATAAACGGAGTTAACTGTAGCGATGCGCAAAAGCAATCACGTTGAGTCAAATTATGAGGATATCCCTAATGGCCGAAGCCCGTTATCGATGCTATTCCTGCCCGCCTACGCGTGATATTTCCAAATATATTCAGCCGTCCGAGTATGCAAAAAGAAAGGTTATGCCTTAGGACACGCAGTATCAGTCAGCCGTTATACGGAATCAAAAGTTAAGTGTCGGTATTTACTCAAGAACAATTGTAGTTCTTTGGAAATGATTTCGGAAAAATCGGATACCCTTGCATCTTATTGGAATATTTACAGGCAGATATACAACGATGTTCAAAAGGCGAAATTTATCAATTACAATTTGCAATCCTTGTACACTTCTCAGCTGTTGAATACAACGGCCGTCATTCTCTCAATATTTTAAGGCTTATGAGTAGTGTCAAAGTGTACCTGTACTACGCAATCCTATTAAATTACTTTAAAAAATACAAGGAAGTTCGACGCAACATCGGTCTTGATGTTAGTATATTTATCACTCCGACGGTTGCTTTGTTTCTGTAGAGCTGAGGTATGGTACAGTCTCAGGAAGGCCACTCTCCCAGACTTTACTTTCTCTATGATAAGGTGTTAATCTATGGCTAATAGTCTGAGGCGCCCCTACCGGGAATGCAGCCAGTGCTGCACGTACATCTTGTTTGTACATAGTGCGCTTAATCTAGTGTGCTGGCTTTTCAAAGCACACCTTATGGTTTGTCTAAGCTCCTGGCAAAGAGGTAAATAATATATTCTGCTCCCCAAATGACGATACCTGGTTCGGACAAAAATTATTCGTCTAAGAAATAATTCTCGTCTTGGCTTTAGGCTTGACCAGATACTACAGTTTTATCACATTTTCGAAGACAATATTAAGTTGAATTCTGATGGTTTCATATATATGTTAAAGAAACATTTTTATATACCAGTATAGTTGGCTTGACGATTACACACTCTTAGTAATTTAGTAAGGTATATAGTAAAAGTGTTGATACCCATTTCATCGAACTGCACATGATGTCCTGTTATTATGTCTAGTAATGGTAAGTAGTTAAAAGACAAAGAGACATATTAGAGGCATGTATACACCCTAATAATATATTACGATAGACGTAAACAGTTTTATTCTATTTTAAGAATTTCTTTAGACAAAGATTGATATTAAATATGACTTAGATTTATCACAATACTGTTTCATAATTATATATTATTCTCATAACGTTTCGACGGATCTAACCTTTGACCATATCCATGTGCTTTTGTTCGTAATCCGGTATTTTTATTTGTAACTCTGAATCTGTACGGAATTTTGAATGGACTTCTTTATGTATTCTACGGTAACATCTTGCTCTCTTTCTGTCGGCCATGACCTGGTTTAAGTCGTAAGTGGTTCGTAATTATATTTTTAGTATCGCTTGTACTGATGGTGTGGCCTTTAATATCCAGAAGACTGTCACTTAGAACAGCTTTTTGTCAAGACTTTAATCTGTTGTGTCAGAAGTCCCTGGCAATCCCGCAAAAAATGTTTAACTAAACACTTGATCCTGTTCGGCCAATTAGATATTTTTTATTTCCAGTCCAATCCGATATACTAGAAAACAGCTGCCTTCGAAGGTCCTGCCAGTTAGTTAAGGTCGTCAGTCGTTTGAGTTTACTCAATATAATACGTGGGTAACTGTTTCAAGCTCGTTAACATAAACGTAAACTATCGAACAGGTTGTTGTATGGAAACAGTAAAAGTTAAACATGAAGAATGATGGCTAACGAACACGTGCATGCGCGTGAACTTATCTTGTATGAATAACTAGTCTAGTAACAGGTTCTTACGATTCACCTCAAACAGTGACCGAATCGTTTAGTCTTGCTAGATTAGATTAACTAGCTATGCCCTACTGTAGCTTCTGTCGTAAGAGATTCACCAGCTTTATGGTTAAATAAAACAAACAGCTGAAACCATAACGTTTTCATTATTATTGTAACACGTGTTACATTAAAAGCAGTGGCGATTAAGTGCACATTTTGGCAAATCCACAACACTGTTAAACGTCCAATAGAAAACAAACTACACGACCAATCAAATAGTGTTTAACTACCTTGACCAATCAATAAGTGTCTTATTTGTGTTTTTCTCAACTAGAAGCCATGCGATGTATGTCTCATCAGTTTGTAAATATTCAAAACCGCGTTGTCACAATTTTGTGCCATTTTGAATGTAATCTTAACATTTTTATCTCAAATGTATTATGCAATTGTATGTACGTCTGTATTGAAAGCGTAAAGCACAGACGATCTAATTTGATAAAAGTGTGTCTTTTTACAGTTGTGACGCGAAACACTTTAGATAATAGTAGCAAAATTATGTTGGTATAAATATACATCTCTATTACAAGTAAACAGCTCTAGTTATTATTGAGAACTATTATATCAACAGAGTAAAGCCTCATTAGAGTTTTTTACGATGGCGATTCAACCTTGAGTATATAAATATATATATATATATATATATATACACACATATAAAAATAGATAAAAAAGAGTGATACACATGTACGAATGTCCAGATTAATTTCAAACTTCAATTGTTCAATGCGAGGTATATTCTGTAATATATATTCTGTAATAATATATACACACACACACATATATATATATATATATATATATATATATATATATATATATATATATACACATATATATATATACATATATATACACACATATGTATATATATATATATATATATATATCTACATATACATCTATATATATATATATATATATATATATATATATATATATATATATATATGGGTATTTCATGTATCAACATAGCATTTCATAAGATATATTTTTTATATATCAATTTTTATTATTTACTTCAACAGTGCTCGATAGGTAAGTTAAACTAGGTAGTAAACTACGCAGATATATTTATTGCAATTAAGCAACACAGAGGCCCCCGCGTTTCATCATCCTCATAGGAATCTATTAGCCTGTAGATTCCCACCGGGGATGATGTAACGCGGGAGCATCTGTGTACCTTAATTGTCATGAATATACTTTCATAGATAAGTATATATATATATATATATATATATATATATATATATATATATATATATATATATATATTTATACATATATATGGATATCTATATATACATATACATATATATATATATATATATTTATACATATATATGGATATCTATATATACATATACATATATATATATATATATATGCATACATATATGCATACATATATACATATATATATATATACATATACATATACATATATAGATATGCATACATATATGCATATATATCTAGATATATACATTTATATACATATACATATATATATATATATTCATACATATATGCATATATATCTATATATATGCATTTATATACATATACATATATATATATTCATACATATATGCATATATATCTACATATACATGCATATATATGCATATATATATATATATACATATATAAAAATATATATATATATATATACATATATATATATATATATATATATATATATATATATATATATATATATAACGGGCGCATTATTAAACACGATCGTGTTCTGATTAATAATACTTTTTTTTGTTTTATGATACCTTTTTGCTTCATAATATTTTTTTCCAATATTCCGGAGATACTATTTTAGTATTTTAGTCAAATTTGTGTATGTAAGTTTCGACGGTTTCTTGTTCAATTTTTTTATTTTTCGTTTTTACGAGTCGTTCGATTTAGTTCATTTAATTATAATAATACGTTTTTAGTCTTCGTGTGTTTACAACTATATATTGACTGTTTAGTTTATTATCGGCTAACAAGTGTTTACTTTAAAATGAGCCTTTGTAATATCGAAATGTTGCATACTAACGCGATAACGTGCTAAGCGTCCTCAACATTCAAAAATATGATTGCTTAACCGCTATTAATGTTGACAGTTTAAAATCTGGTGACTAGTTTGTTAATTCACATCATTTATTCTGTTGTGCTTAAATATGTGTATATTCAGGAGGGGGCAGTTATATTTAGATATGAATATATATATATATATATATATATATATATACGTAAATATATATATACATATATATACGTATATACACGTATGCACATATATATATATATACATATACCTATATACACATTTATATATACACATAAATATATACATACATAAATATATACATATCTATACATATATATACACATATATATATATACATATGTACCTATATATATACATATATATAGAGAGATTAATATATACATATATACACACACATATATATATACATATATACAAGTATATACATATATACATATATATTTATATATACATATATATATACATATATACATATATATATATACATATATAGAGAGAGATAAATATATACACATATACACACACACATATATATATACATATATACAAGTATATACATATATACATATATATTTATATATATACATATATATATATATACATATATACATATATATACATATGTCTATACATATATATACATATATTCAAATATATATATATACATATATATACATATATATACACACATATATATATATATATAGAGAGAGACATATATATATATATATATATATATATATATATATATGTATATATATACATATTACAATTTAAAACTAATAAACTAACCACACATAAGTGGTGTCTTCATTATACATCATTTCGACCTAGATGGGGCTTATCAGACGTGTAAACAGTCACATTTCGGTTATCCAGAGTCAGCCTAGAAGCTGCAAGGAGTCGTCATATCCACTCGGTCAACGAAAACTGCCACGTGATTTAGGGAAATTGAGATATATATGTACTTAGAAGCGGACACAGATTGAAGACTAGTCGAGAGTGTTCGGCGAACGTATTCGGAATTTTGCATTGGAGCTGGTTAACAATCTATTACTAATATTTCCGAAAGTGCTGAATTTTATCTTGTAAAAGAGGTTCTGTATAATATATATATATATATATATATATATATATATATATATATATATATATATATATATATTTATATATATATATATATTTAACGATCGCGCACAAAATATTCATCGCAGATTATTCACTACAAATGTCTCGTTTGAACCTCTTATAGTCTGCAAATAATAAGCCGGCATACTTTTAAGAGATCAAATAACCTAATGTCTGGCTTCTGTTTTTGACGTGAAAGATTAGCTGATACGGCGCATCATATACACGAATTGCAATGTTGTGTACTATTGCTTCTATTATTAAAACGTTTATTGATTAAACTAGTATGCTATTCTCATTTATTCATCAATGCAAACACATAAACGTGTCCAGAGAGAACAAGAAGGCATATACGTCAAGTAAAGAAACGTATAAATAATGAAAGTAAGCACATAAATGGAGAAAGTAAATATATCATGTAAATATGATCATATAAACAGGGAAAGTGCACACATAGACATATAACATAACCATATAAATACAGAAAGTGTTGATATCAATAAAGTAAGTAACCACATGAATACAGAAATAACAATATCCTTTCAGAAAGTCACTATATAACTAAAGGAGGTGAAAATATATATACTGAAAGAAAACATATAAATTCAGCAAATGACCGTACGAATAGATAAAGTCACGTTATCAGTACAGATAGTAACCATATGAATAGACAACGTAACAATATAAATCAGCGAAGGAAACATAAAATACATAGAGTAGGCATATCAATACAGAAGCTTACTATAAAAATAAAGAAATACACTTACAGAGAATATCACTATAGTATGCTGAATAGTTACATAATATACCACTAAAATACTAAAAAAAATAGAACAAGTAAATAAATATATAGAATGACTCTATCAATCAAATGTATAAAACATCAAATATATCGGCCCAAAATATACTTGGTTATTAAACATATACAGTTAATCCAAGTCATAAAATGTAAAACAGCTTCAAGAAAGATGTCAAAGAGATTTATTAAAAACAATCCAGGGGGTGAATGGCTATCCAACAACGAAAAAGTTATCACTGTCATAAACTGCATCGATAGCAAACACATTGCCCGCATGGATAACTTTTTCGTGTTTGGACTACCATTCACCACATTGTTTTTTAATCAACTTCTTTGACGTCTTTCTGTAAGCTGTTTTACATTTTATGACTTGGATAGTCTGTATAAGTTTAACAAAAAAGTATGATTAGGGCCGATATATTTGATGTTTTATATACTTTTATGTATTTTATATATATTTTTTATATATATATTAAAAGTTTAATTTCATTACCTGCAGTAATGTCATTGCGATAATGGCCCTCTGAGGAGTAGATATTCTTTGAAAACTCATGAGTTAAAGACTTTCAATTACCTTGCTTGAACCTGGGATTCTAATAAAATTTGATTCGCGCCTTAGTTTATTCTTTCACTTCATCTAGTGCAATTAATGGTCCATCCAGTATATTGAGCTTCATTTTAACCCGGATGTTCACTAATTAAAGTTATTAGTTGCCTCTTATATATTTTGTTGTATTAGCCTAATATATTTAAGCCTCCGCAAGGTAGAACTTTCTGTACCATCCGGATATGTTCAGCAAAGAATTTATTCCATTATCGGCCAAAAACGTACACACCCCATCTAAAGGGGCTTATATATACAAATTTATCCAGTCAATAAACAAGTTGTTGATAAATGTTAGATGGAGAGCTTACCATTATGATTTGAAATCATCACCTAAATTGGTTGACACTGACGATACGAATCGGATAAACACTAACAGAAACAGCCTCCCTTTACATTCATTTAAAGAGCATAAAAAACTGAGAGAATTGACACAGCTCATTACGGCCCTAAAACAACATATATACAGAACTGTAACTTGGTCGAGTTTGATAATTCCATTTCGACCTGGCCAGAAGAATCAACAGGAAAGTTACAAGTGTAAATATTATTACACATGATATGACAATTAGCAATAGGAGCCGGACCAAAAGAAATACAAATGACCGTAGACAGAAGTGACACTCAATCAAACCCGATGTGAATGAGCAACATATAGATTGTATCATACCTACTTCACGTAAACGCCTTAGAAGGAAAAAACAACATCTGGTGTATCCACCTTTTAATAACAACATTAACACCAATATTTCAAAGAAATTCTTTAAAATATTAGAAACCTCTTTCAAATACCCACATAAATATAGTTCCATACTTAATAAAAAGTTAATCAAAATTTCCTACTCTACTATGCCTAACATAGCCTAAACAATAAGTTCAGCAAATAGCAAAAAATAAAATATATCCAATCAATAGCTAGTTGTTCCAACCTCATGAATACATGCAACTGCAGGCGTACAAGTGAATTGGATAACAGATGTACATACAATGACATTGTCTATGCTTGTACTGTAACTGAACTAAATAATTCTACAATGAACCCAAGAGATCACATAAATGCAGCCCCTAATCAAACTCCACAACTGAGCCTGATTACTAATGTGCACGATAATGCAACACCAATACATTTTACTATACATCCTCCACCTCAGCGAGACGAAAACGATCCTCCAATGGTAGTTAACGATAACGCTAATCATAATATACAGTTAATTGACACACCAGATCCATATCATGATAATACAGTAAACAGAAGTAGACCCGTGAATAGGAATATAAATGGTTCAGGAAGAATAGCAAAGCCAGAGATTCGCACTTATATTAGGGCAAATCTAATTAAAACCCGCATATCTACGCATAATTACTGATTCAGTAACGATGTCAGCAACAACAAGACATCACTGACAACTTTAGTTAAACATCTAAGATTAACAAATATTCAACGCAGCATAAAATGGCCCATCCTGAAAAAATCAAACTCTTATAACCCAGGATCTAGATTGTGCGGTCTATGCAACTCAGAGGCTGTGATGATTGCCACATCACCTAAACGTTTACATTTGATCAAAACAAGAAATTAATTAGTTTCCAAATGTCGCCATAGGAGAAAATTAAAGTATGCACAATTGAGCCAACCACCAAACCCACCGTAGCTGATTGAGTGAGTGTTGAGACCAGGTTGTGTTTGTTAAATCTTTCTTGCTTTAAATGTTTAGACATTGAAAATGCCTAAATATCTCTTTACATTTGTTTAAAGTTGCAATAGTCTACATTTTTTAATTATTAAATTCTAAATATTTTAAGAACTTCTTAATTATAAATTTCATGAATTTTCTAAATTACTTGATAATGCTAGATATGTGAATTTGATAGATGACCATCTCTGTACCTTTATATACTTAAAGCAGGCGATCAAATAGTAAATTTGAAAGCGAGGGTGTCTGAAGGTGTTGACCTAAATTTACATATCCGTCTCTGTGACCCAGACTTTTAATATTCGTTGTGCACATAGCTGATTTGACCCAGACATTTTACATCCGGTGTACACATAACTGATTTTACACATTTGTCACTATATGATGACGTTGCCTTGTTAACGCAGACATTTAACATCCGTTTGTACACGCTGTTTGAATTAGTAGACATTCAACCACTTTTGCGCGGCTAGCTTACCGAGGGGCCGTTTTTTTGGATTCGTTGCGCTGTTTACAGGGTTTGTGAAAGGTTGATTACATTCGAATTTTATTTTTCACTGGAGTAACTTTATCGGACACGGAAGAAAAATGGCCGAAAACATCAGGTAAGCCTAATTTTATTCGAATTGGCATTAGCGGCGCTTGCATTCAACCAGGAAGTTATGGTTTGCACAACTCCTATCAGCTCATAAGAACCCTTAATCGGCATCATAATATTCAACACCAAGTGTGTTTTCTGAACTTTTCATATGATTTAATGGTTACTATTGTTTTAATTTGCATACACCTTGGACACACTTTTCAGTGTCATATACTGCATCGATAGCAAACAAATTTCCCGCCTGGATAACTTTTTCGTTTTTGGACTGCCATTCACCACTTTGCTTGTTATTTAATCAACCTCTTTGACATCTTTCTTGAAGCGCTTTTACATTTTATGACTTGGATGAACTGTATAAGTTTAACAAAAACATATGATATATTTGATGTTTTATATATTTTCATGAATTTTACATATTTTTTTATATATGCTCATAGTTTAATTGTATTACCTGCAGTAATGTCATTGCTGTAATGGCTCTCTGAGAAGAAAATTTTCTTTGGAAAATCATGAATTAACGGCTTTAAAGTACTTTGCTGAAACTTAGAATTCTAATAAATTTGATTCGTACTTTAGTTTATTCTTTCAATTTACCTAGTGCTATTAATGCTCTATCCAGTATATTGAGCTTCATTTTTATCCGGATGGTCACTAATTAAAAATATTACTTTTATCTTTTGTTGTATTAACCTTATATATATATATATATATATATATATATATATATATACATATATATATATATATATATACATATATATATATATATATATATACAAATATATATATATATATATATATATATATATATATACAAATATATATATATATATACAAATATATATATATATATATATATACAAATATATATATATATATATATATATACAAATATATATATATATATATACAAATATATATATATATATATAAATATATATATATATATATAAATATATATATATATATACAAATATATATATATATATATATATATATACAATATATATATATATATATATATATATATATATATATATATATATATATATATATATATATATATATATATAGAGAGAGAGAGAGAGAGAGAGAGAGAGAGAGAGAGAGAAAGAGAGATTTGGAGTTTTCACTTAATCAATAGATTATTTCGTGAAGACCGGGATCAGGTCAATAAAAACAAGTTCAATGATACTCGATTACAGGGTACAGAACATTTTAAGTGAGTTTTTGAGGAGTTACCAAAGCATTCCGTTCAGAGGCCAAATCAACACAACAAAATACATTTTCATTTAAAGAGTATTCATTGATCATTTTCAAATTTAAGTGTTTTACCTACACGTGTTTCACTACAAAGCATACCCTTGCTTGGCAGATCATCCGGGAAATTAAGTACCTGGAATAAAGTTTACAACAACCGTCAATACACAATGTGATGACAAATGAAAAGTGACTTTTTATTTTATCTTTTGTAGTATTGATTCGGCTCCTGAACAGAATGCTTTGGTAAGTCTTTAAAAATCACAAATATATATCTATATATCTATATATCTATATATCTATCTATCTATCTATCTATATATATATATATATATATATATATATATATATCTATATATATACATATTGCTAAATATACTATATAAATATATTTGTATATGTATATATATACAAATTCATATTTAGATATATATATATATATCTGTATATATAAATATATATTTATATATATAGCTAAATATGAAATATAAATATATATTGATATATATATATCTTCATATATATACACATTATAATTTATATATCTGTATATATAAATATATATTTATATATATATATAGCTAAATATGAAATATAAATATATATTGATATATATATATCTTCATATATATACACATTATAATTTATATATCTGTATATATAAATATATATTTATATATATATAGCTAAATATGAACTATAAATATATATTTATATATATATATCTTCATATATATACACATTATAATGTATATATATATGTATATATATATATATATATATATAAATATCTGTATATAAAATATATATTTATATATATATGTGTATATTTCTATACATATATATATATATATATATATATATATATGCGTATACCCATATATATATATATATATATAATATATATATATATATATATATATATATATATATATATATATATATATATATAGGATCAAATATTATCCCAAAGTCAAACTTTTAGTAGATGGAACCTATTGTGAAGGGGTCTAGCTTAATATACGAGATAGAGCAATTGTAGAGATAGAAGAAAAAAGAGTGATAAATATGCTACGATTGTCCAAATGTATTTCAAATTTCAATTGCTCAATGCAAGGTGTATCATTAATAAACTAGTGTTTATTATACTTTCCTTAAGTCAAAGCTTTTCAAAGATCGATATCTTATCATCAGAGGAGAAATACAGATAGATAAGTTGGCTTTCGAAAAAAAACAAAGTTCAAATATTTAAAAAATATATGAAACATATTATTAAAAAAAACGCAGTTAAAGAAAAGTTCCGTACTAAGGTATGTGGTTTGTCCGGGTGGTAGATTTCCGTTAAAAAGATGTCCAATGAATTGTAGAAAGCGAAAAAAACCTTTGTATAAGAGCAGTGTGGAGAAAGTGTTCAAATATAAGTAAATCCAAACGCACTTAAAAGGAATTGAAAAGAGAAAAGCTGGTCAGTATTGATAACTTCCTGGACCATAAAAGGCAAATGACATCTTGTCCAAAGAAAATCTAAACCCAAATGCATGTTAAAAACATTGATTACAACAGATTTTTCTTTAAAAATTGGAACTACTTTTGTATGAATGTAGACATTTTAAACAGTTTACAGCCAATAAGAAGTTACCCATTGGTGCATTTGTATAAGACAGAATATATTCGGCATGAAAAACTCTTTAACTTATGTAATATCAAACACAACTTTACAATGCAACGAACATGTGACATCTACTCTATAATGTTAGAAGCAGATACCGAACTGGTAAATAATACAAACTGTGCTCAACTAATGGAACCCCTTTCACAGTCGAATGCAAGGCGGTAACATGATAATGGCCGAGGTATGCCGCCTCGTACTTCTTCCACTTGCAAAACCATATATGGCAGATAGACTTCGAGCGCAGTAATATAAGTGTCACAACCCTACTTAGAGTTCTTTTTGGTGAAAATTTAGTAAGTTTCTGCAATAGGATTTGTTGTACTCTCATTGTCTCTATACTGATGTTTTGCTAGCAACTAATTTTCAACCTGAAACGGCAAATGAGTGTAGATAAAGTAGCAACGTTGCTTTTGTGTCATTGGTGTGTGCGTTTTAGGCTGAACTTTGTTCGAGTTCATATGCAACAGTTACGTCCGACTGCATCTCAGCGTCGATAGTAAAAAACATGCACCGTATGGGTTTAACAAATAACTGCGACCAATAATAAGAATTCTAAGCACACTAGACTAGTCTGATAGACTGATCGTTAGCACTATGCAAAAGTGCGACGTGCAGAACCAACCAATAATCAAAAACATTGAGTTTCGAATAATACAGGGTGGGCCAAAATAAGGGTCCTATCTTTAAATTTGAATAACTTGAATTTGAATAACTTCCACAAAATAAAAGTTAAACTCACTAAACTTTATGTGTGTGTAGACTGACCCTTCCGAGATTTTTTGAAATAAACAAAACAAATTTTAGCCGAAAAACACTTCTTAAAACTTACAAAAACTAAAGTATTGTTTTTTACACTGTTTTGAGTTTTTTAAGCAAAAATAATGTTTTCTAAATGAGGGTACGTTCCTTAGGGCTAATACGGCTCATGCTTGCTTCGGAAGGGGTCCTTTACTTATTCTAAAATAAAAAAAATTAAAAAAATCAATAAATAAAAAAGTTATGAATTTTAAAAAATAGGACCCTTATTTTTGCCCACCCTGTATATATATATATATATATATATATATATATATCTATATATATATATATACATATCTATATATATATATATATATATATATATATATATATATATATATATATATATATATATATATATATATATATATATATATATATATATATATATATATATATATATTCAAAGTCAAATTAAAAACAATCATCTACCTCACTGACGACTCGTTTACTCACACAACACCATAAATAGAAACACACACAGAGAATAAACTGACTAATCTATCGCTGCAAGGTTACGAGATTAGAAAACATTTCTCACCTGTCAGTATCTTATATTGCTACACAGCCTCGACACGCCCATGCATTCAATTCTGTTGGCATACAAGGGCTGGCGCAGCAACTATTACTATCTCCCTCTTAAACAGAACCCACCAAAAAGCATCTAATCTAATACGTAGCACACTGTCTACCAACCTCCATTTCCTGTCCCATCACCGCAATGTGGCAAGCCTGTGTATGCTTAACAAGTACTTCAATGGAATGTGATCGGACGAACTCGCTAATCTGGTTCCCCGTGAATGTAAGTAAACATTTCGCTACACAACCTACCACTTAGAATGCCCTTATAAATATGCAACCTCTTCCCTAACAGTAGCAATTTATTATGTTTCCTGTGAATATGAGTCAAATAAAAAGGTTAACATTATATGCATATTAGCGTGCGAGACTGGTCAGAGTAGCCCGTGAAATCAAGCGGGTAATTCTATAAGCATTTCCACCGTAGGAAAATAAAACGACACCAGGTTATGCGTTCACCATAATCATATCATATGTTGTAAATCGTAATTCTCAAGTAACTACACAGTACGAAATGTGAGGCTTACACATCGAGTCCGCGTTGAATTGCATACCGACTCTGATTATCAGATTACACTAACAATACCATTGCAAAAGAATCATTAATATCAATAATTTCGTTAAAAAGTTGAAACGAAGGGAAGTAATTATTGTGGTCTGTTACGAAAAACACATCATCTTATCAAGATAGCTTGGGTATCAGTTTCAGTTGCCATATGATTGTCTCAGTAACTGTGTGTGCCAAACAAAGGCATAACAGGCGCGAAGCAGGAAATCAATCAAGCATTAACGAACGTTTTCATCTCCGGCATATTTAATGTTAGATGTGAACGTTACTTTACATGTAGCATTCGTATGTGTTTTCATGGGGATGAGGCATCCGAATGCATGTAAGACATGCACCTACGTTTTCAGAGACTATAACCAATAGATATGTTTATTGTTCTTGCTCTCTCTTTTCGCGCCACATGTGTATTTTTTGCACTTGGTCACCCGGGTATATTCGCCAGGTAGTTTCTAAATTTTCTTTTTCCATGGGATCGGTATATACTATCATTATTAGAATACTTGAGATCGTTGTAAGATTTTAGTTTCTTTTCAGGCCGTACAGAAAAACCTTGGTATTAATTTACCATCCGCCTCTCAGCTCTGTTTCAGCCAGCATAATGTGCCGCCGTGTGCGTGCGAATTGCTATTGGAGGGTTGTAACTCTCAGCGCTGTCTCATCTGAAAGAGTGCTCTTCTCAGCGCAGTGTTTCACCTCTTGAAAAGTACAAAAGAAATTTCGAAATGAAAACGGGCAAATATATGTTTTTCGCTACAAGCAATTCTCTCACAACATAGGGTTTGCTAGTTTAGATTTACTTTGTTTTTACTTTCAGGGAAGCTGCTTGACTTCCTCTAATCTCTGGTGCCTAGGTGTTAGACATGCAAAGCGAGAATTAGGCTTTTACAATAGGAAGAGCTTTTTTACAAGGGATTCGCACATTTGGAACACATAACGGCGGTTCTGCATCCCTATTTATTTCAACTTGGTTGTTTTTTTAAATTCAATTTCCACAAATATTTGTCATCAACCGCCAGATAATTCATGAAGTTTTGCTCATACCATTGCTTGTTCGTCATCTCGCGACTGGCAATGATTGCATATCATAAACTTTCGTCTTCGAGTTGCTCTTAATATAGGTCTAGATAAGTGGCCATTATAATAATAAAACAATAAAATATATCTCTGGAGTCTCATAATAGCTTTACAGTTCATGTATTTCATTTACTTCATCTCCAGGAGGTTAGATACACGGTTATATATGGGGTTTGATGTAAGTGTTTCTGCGGAACGAACTTATTCGAACCCGATACACCCACCCCCTCAATCCGCGTCGTTAACTACTAAGCCACCGTCAAACCCGTTTACAGTTTACGTATACAGTATATATTGTATGCATGTTAAATAAACAAACATACCTTTAAAGTAGAAGTCCGTTTCGCGTGTGTTCGAGATCCACGTCCCTTCAATGCACTCGGCCTTTTGGCTAAGATCAAAGTGTAGTATCTGTTCCGATGGATACTGCACGCCTGACCTGTGCAGTTCTAGGTTGTCCACCCTCCCAGGCTTCGCCTCCCCTCTTTGGGGAGGAGTAAGTTTATTGCTTACTGTCTGAGGTGCCCCTACCGGGGAATGCCGACGGGGCTGCCCAGGCAATTTTTAAATGGCCAGAGTGCTCACCTCTCGAGCGCTGGCTTTTAACCCCACTTTCTCGACCCGATCTTGGGTCACATCTTACTTGTGGGAGTAGGATAAAACTGGCCTTGCGCCTAACTCCGCGAGGAGTAAATAAACATCGCAAGGGTGACAAAAATGTATTCAAGTTAAACTTTTTTTCTATAATTTCTACTTCCACAATCTGCATTTAATGTTTTTCTTTTGACCTTATGACGATTTCTATCTTCATCGACTACCGTTTATGTCAATAAAGCATATGGGAATATTGGAAATAAGCCGATAATACTCGCGTATTTAGTAATTATAAAAGTGTGTTTTTACAACTTCATACGACATATTACACTAATTCAAACTCCAATCCATGCAGCATGTCATAATCTTTAAAATTATAGAGCTGGTTCTTATCGTTTTTTTTCGATAAACTAAGTTGCTTATGTATTTCTGAGAAATATATAAAGTCAAGAAATTAAACAATCACTAATTATCTGACCGGGTCTTATTTATTAATCTTATTAAATTAAGATGCAGATATACACCCAAATAGTTAGAGATGCATACATCGAAGGGCGTGAGTCTAAGGCTAGAACAACAAAACAAGGAGTAGTAGGCAATGTAGTGCATATCAACGACAAAAAAGAGTAGACAGACGAAAAAACGAAAAGACAGATAACTTGCAAAAGACCGAGGAAAAGGTAAGAAGGATAGAACAACGAGGACACAGATTAAAAACAAAGTAGAATAAAGAAAGGACTGTATAAATAAAGAGAGTTGAGAAAATTAAAGAGAAGTGTATGTGCATATATTGATACATTTCTATGAACATCATCAAGTCCTAAACCAATTACACGATTATTATGAATTTTAGAACACAGTTGTTCGGAGTAAGGCGAGATAATGTGAGCTATATTTATTTTAATTTTGTTTAAAGAAGACGTTGTAAGAAATATGTGGCATCCCTTTGTAAATATTCAGAGGACTTTGATTTATGTGAACTTTCAGGAATAGTTATTAGACATCAATTAATAAATGATCCTCGAACTTAAGTGTTTTTCAGTGTTCAAAAAAGTCTATAAAGTGCAGAATATTAGTACAACACCACATATGCAATTATATTATTAATATTTGAATTAATTTTGATGCACAGTTAATTTACAGCAATTAAGCAACGTTGCATGAATTTTAATTGCTCCTCAGGTTCTATTAATTTTAAACCTGTTATTTCCTAGAATGAAAAGCATGTAATGGACTTCGATCAAAATTAGAAAAACGAATGCGTACATTATGCGTAGTATCATTATATATAGATTGTAAGGATGCATAAAAGTGGTGCGAATCTGTTCTGTTCGATAAATTAATTTTAATCTGAGAAGAGTATTCTTCTCATGTATATTTACATACATTTTTTCTGGGTGCTTTCTGCTTCGATCTTTATTTCTCATTTATTATGTGATGGTAGATTCTGGTTTCTGTAAGTTTTCCTGTCACAGGATCTCGGATATAAATGTGTGTACTCTAACCTCGAATTCTCAAGAAACTATAAATTGCGTTAGTCCTCAAATAAATATGTCCCCAAAGAACAATGCAAAAAAAATCTGAACCGGAACGAATTGAATTATAGGTTTTCGATAAAGAAGAATATTAGTTCACATTGGCTTGGTTGGTTTTATTTTGTCGACTGAATTTTTTGTAAAATGGCACGGAAATGGATCAATAATCTCGTTGCCTGGCGAATTTTGCTGCGTAAGTTACGGCCGATAATAATGTTTACGCTGTTATGGTCATAAATAAAAAGTAAATGCTCCGTACAACGTTGAAATTTGATATGGCCGTGAGGATAGAGGGAAAGCGTTGCTCTGTGAATCGGGTTCGCGCCTCATTACCGTCTGAAATCATCACTTCTCTACACTGAAAATAAGGAATACACTAGAAATTACGTCGTCTACCGAGAAAATATGATGTCTAATCTACTTATAACTCTTATTACAAAAAAAAACGTTCAAGAAAAATTAAACTTGAACACTGTTAGGATATATTTAAAATATAAATCTACTTATCTATAAAGTAACACTCAGAATAAGTTCTTTGAGTTCTGTAGTATTTCGTCGTGTTAATGCTGTAATGGCATGAATGCAACTTACATGTTCGTACAACGTGGTAATGTAATGTGCCCGTAAAGATTGAGTGAAAGCGTGCTGATCGAAATGTGGATTCATGGCCGTCTAAAATTATTACTCCCCTACAATGTAGAAAGCAACAGGCTCGAAAGCACGTCGTATGTAGGTAAACTTATTATTTAATAATTATCAATGAATGTTATATATATATATATATATATATATATATATATATATATATATATATATATATATATATAAAGATAGATAGACGAAGAGTGATACACAAGCACGAATGTCCAAATTTATTTTAAACTTCGAGTGTTCAATGCAAGGTATATTCTGTAATAAAAGTATGTTTATTATTCTTTCCTTAAGCCAAGGCTTTTCAAAGATCGAGATCTTATCATCAGAGGAATTATACAGATAGATAAGTTGGCAATAGAAAAGCCAACATTCAACATTTGAAAAAATATTAAGAAAATGATGGGTGAGAAAAAGTTCGTGTAAAAAGATATTATGTTAGTCCAAGTGGTTATTGTCCGCCGATAAGGTGTCTAATGGAAGGAAATTTCGATGGAGAAGAAAAAGTTTTGCGAGGACATCACAGAAAGGCGTTCAAAATGAAGTAAATCCAATGGTGAAAATTTAGTTCAAGTCGTAGATGGATCGCACTTAAACGGAATTAAAATGAAGAAATCTGGCCATCTAAAACACAATGCTTCCTCAGCCAAGAAATGAGTCGTAAGTGAAAGATGTTTGCAATGGAAAAATGAAGTAGTTCTGAAAAAAGCCCTCAGTTAAAATCAAAGTCAAATTAGGAGGTGGGAAGGAAAGAGGAAGGTTTATTTCTTAACTCCTCTAACCTTACAAATAACCTTCCCAAAAACATAACATATCCCCCTAGTATTCCTAATAACTATATTAACCCATAGCATTTATTGTATTTTGAAAACTAACATTACTCTTCCTACACCCACCGAACCTTAACAGCCCTAACTTAAATACCATTATTCCTACTCTACACTATAATTCCTTTTCCTTTCATTTTCCTCCTTTCTGTTTGCCAACCCTCGCATACACACTTCCATTCCTTCCATTCCTTTCATGCTTTTTATTTATCTCCCTAGTTTCCACTACATCGACCCTGTATATGCTCCTATCCACTGACTATATCTTCATCGTAGTTTTTCATTTATCTCTCCTTTAACTACGCTCCGTAGTTACCCCCTCATTTGATCCATCTGCTTCCCCTATTAAGCTATTCATAACCTCAACGCACTAATGATACACTTACATTTTATATGATTCAACCTAACCCTACCCTGGAATACTCATTACTGATATCAATTGTTACGTGCGGTCTAACTTTTTCCCCCCCAATTGATTCCATAATAATTAAACCAACGCTAGAATATGTTTTACCACCTCTTTCTGTATCTGCCTATTCATCAATGAACTAGCTTGTTTATTGTGTTAATTAAAATGTTGCAAAGATAGATACACTATATGAGGTATAGATTGATAGTCACTAACAACGGGCCTCTAAGTGTCTATTTACTGTGCTAACAGACCTGCTATTTTCAATGGAAGAAATAATTTCGTTTTTATTTTGTAAACGACCATTAATGTATTTGTTTACATGTTACCATACTAGTAATGCAGATCATTCAATGTGTTTACTGAAAAATCTTGCGTTACTCTAATGTTTAACCATCAATGTATTTACCAAATACGTCTATCCATAGAAAAACGCATTATATATACACACACACACATACATATATATATATATATATATATATATATATATATATATATATATATATATGTGTGTGTGTGTGTGTGTGTGTGTGTGCAAGGGGCGATGAAAATAAAATATTCAGACAATAAAATGAAGCTATTACTCACCATCCTGACGCTTTTAATTCATATCAGATTAATCAAAGTAATATCATAAGACAAATCCAAAACTATCTTCGAAATAATGTAAAATATGTATAAATGTGTGTATATATATATATATATATATAGAGAGAGAGAGAGAGAGAGAGACATATATATAGAGAGATAGAGACATAGAGAAGGATAGAGAGAGAGATAGAGACATAGAGAGGGATAGAGAGGGGTATAGAGAGAGATAGATACATAGAGAGGGAGAGAGAGATAGAGACATAGAGAGGGATGGAGAGAGAGAGAGAGAGATAGATGACACATATAGTATATATATAATACACAAAGTACATGTATATATATATATTATTTTGAAATATTTTTAATATAAAACATAACATAATGCAATGATATAAATACATAAACTTATAAATCACTTAAAGAGTAGTGTAATAGATTCGTCCGTACACTATACAATACGGAAACATGTTTATAAATAACGGATACCTTTTCTTAGACACAGACGAACAACACAGGTAAGGAGGACATGTTTTAATTAAGCTAATCAACTATGAGATGAAATACTGTTTTGTTTTTAAATTCGCGAAACAGGTTTCATGGTTAACAACTGATGGTCCCTTAAATAATGTGAAGATTAGCGTAAATTATTAGAAGCAAACAAATATAGTGACTGTAAGAAGTAAATTGACTTACGAGAAAAGTAATTTTCGACTGAAGAGCTTGGGAATGGATTTTTGTTTTTTTTCCATATAGTTTTAATTGTTAAAAAACTTCACACACTATATATATATATATATATATATATATATATATATATATATATATATATATATATATATATATATATATATATATATATCTGACAACATTGTTACATGGCAGAGTTGTTTTTGATTTATAACACCTTTTTTTAATTTGCTTTACATTTTCCGAATATTCTATTTAGTATTTGGTCAAATTAAGTGTCTTATTCCTTCTTTCTCTCGCGAGCACTTTCGAATTAATCTGTCAAATCATTGACAGACGCTGTTAGTCTTGCTGTCTTACACACTATCAAAACTGTTCAGTCTTGCTGTCTTACACACTATCAAAACTGTTCAGTTGGTTTAACGGCTAATAATATACGCCTTAAACATGAGCGACTATAATATTGAAAGGTTGCATGCGAACGAGATTACGTTCTAAGCGAGTACAATATTCAAAGTATGATCGCTAAACGGCTAAGCATTTTGTCACGTTATTTACTATGCTAGACACTTTAAAATGATGTGACTAGTTTCGTAATTCTCTTCATTGATTATGCGATATTTAGATTTTATGTAAAGGACTTCAGTACCATTTAATCTATTGTGGTTGTATCGTTGTGTATTATTTTATCATTATTGACGACTGTGTATCCATATTAAGAAGGGGGCACTCGTATTTTTATTTGTTGGAAAATCGGGCCAGTGCAAGAGAGATGTTAGGTGATGCTTCGGGAAAATATTGTCGTAGTGAAACCAATTTAACTATTAGTGTTCTTATTATTGTCAGAGATTCATTCTCCAAGGTGTCATTGACACTGATATATTAAATTAGTTCTTCTTAATGTGTGTTGGGTCTGACAAGTGTCATTGTGAAGTGTTATTTATATATGTATATATACTAGCTGGGGCCGCCGTCCCGCGTTGCCCGGGAGTAATATTAACAATGAATTAACATGGGTAAACAGCCGACATAAACCGAATTAAGTAGAGCCCACATTTGAACTGAAAACATTCATAATGATTGGTCAATTAGTATAAAAGTGAATCCTGTACATATCATATATAGACATATAGAAATACGTAATTACGAAATATAATCTCTTAGTGTCAGCAATTATTTTACTTTGTTAAAGAGAATAGTACTCCTTGAGCGTGGCTTCCTTTTATAAATTTATAAAGGGGGTACTATTGCAGTTTACGGACCGGGCTGAAATAATAAGGTTATAAATTAGAAACCTATTCTAACCATGGAGAGGTAGAGAGTTTATTTACTAGTATGTGCTGTCACCTAACAATTAAATGAACCAAATATATTGTAAATATTCAATTTAACTTGAAAATCATGTGCAAAATATAGTCTGGTCCGTGAACTTTTTTTTTGTATTATTTTTAAACAAATTTCAAAGTCTGAATTACTTACGGTTGATTGGGTTAGAAGTTTAAATAATGGTAATTCATAATTCAGTTTTTTGCAGTATTTATCGTGAATTATTATTTTCTTTAAATATATATGGAATAAAGATCAGTTTCAGGATAAATCAAATCGTGTTCCTTTATTTTCTTTTTTTACATGCAATTTTTAAAGTTTTCTAATGCTTTGTTTTAAATATTTACAATATCGTATGGTCAACATATTTTGATATTTTGGATAACTTTAGTAAAGGTGTTTTTTGTTTACAATAAATAATACATTTGCACCAAGCTTTATCATAAGGTAATGCATTTATTATATTCCGTGATCATTAATTAATAAATACTGAAAATTTCATTTAAATTGGTTGATTTCCTGAATTTTGATGGATTATTTAGTGAATGGAGAAGTCGAAATGCCTTCTTATTGTTATTACGACGGCCATTGTTTTGACACGCAATGCAGTGACGTAATTTTCTAGCCAACCGGCCTGTAGTAACTCTCGGTGGCCACGGTTTGACTCTGCTGTCGTTAAGAAGGAAGCCACTCAGACCCACATCAATTCTAAAAGTGCAGAATAGTTAACAGCCGAGAAATCGTTACAAAAAGAAAGAGAATGCCTATTATCAATGGGATTTCATTAGAAATAAAGCTCAAGAAGAAAAAAGAGCGTGTTTTTATATGCATATCCATCTCCCCACAAGAATGGCCACTTCGGATTAGGACCAAAATAAAAAAAAGTGCTGCAGTCTAGAGGAGTTATCTGTCTACGAACGGGTTACTAAATGAAAACGTTATTATGTAAGCGTTGTCCGTAAACTACAGAAATATCTCGAACTAAGTAAGTGTTGCATATAAGATACTACAATTTAAAATAAATGCAATTATTTAAATTAAAAAGTTTATAAAATAAATAAATCAAACACCGAAGACTAAATAATGTCTAAATCGAAGAAACAAATTCAAGAAATAACAATTTTTAAAAACCTTACATCATTTTAAAATGATCCTAATTGAGTCTTTAGTTTTAGCCACGTGCCCAACTCCTTTATTGTAAGTTGTGGCAGCGAGCGGCGGTGACAAAATAATTGCCACCACATTTAGGTTGAGCGTTAATATTGTGTTTTATTTACAAATACTATTCAAGGAAGTTTTAAAATACGTTCACATTTAAATTTATATATATTACTTGAAAAGTATATAACGAATTGTATCGAAAATGTTATCGCGTTAAATCGGAAATTGAATAGTTGTGTTTACCTTTCTCGTGAGAAAAAGATTAACATTTTGTTTAAACACAAGTAAATAACTATGTTATTTTTTAAGCATGAATAAAACTATTAGAAGTGTGGCTATTGTTTTATGAAAATAAGTCGTTAAAATATATCGGCGGAAATAATGGAAATAAATTGAAAAGTGCACCGTCCAAAAACGTTCTTGCCGGTCAGAATGTGTTCGTTTAATGAGAATGCAGCAATTTTATAACGGGTGATGTTAACCAAAAGCAATGAGGTGTAACAAGAATACATGTCAAGAGGAGATCGGCAGTTTAAGAGAAACTGTCCACCGAAAAAACTATCCAGATAGCATGATATCATTTCTAAGAAAGCTGGACCAAACACAAATAACACCACCCGAACATTCACTAGAGTTTGTATATTATATCTGAATGGTGTGTAGGAAAAAACCCAAAGAGTATGTAATCTGCATGACATCAGGACAGTATTCCGTAGCGACTCAACTCTCAGCAAGCATATTGTGCGAGTAAAACCCCTACGCAAAAGTTATTACTAAGAACTGTACGTATGCAATTTTATGTAAGTGTTGAAAATATACAAAATGACCACATTTCGCTAAGTAAAAGTAAAGATAAAAGAACACCTAAAAGCCGAAATATCGAAAAGTCGTGTATTCCTGGCGAAATATTGAGGGGCAAAGAAACGTTCTACTCTTTTCTGACGAAGTAAAATTATAGAAAGAGAAAGCAATGGAGAGTAAGACGATTAAAAGAAGAAGAACGTATGATGGGACACAATGTCATACCAAGCATACTTAGTATATTATTTCATACAATATTGGAACCATTAATTATGAATAATAAATAAGGGAACTATAATATATATATATATATATATATATATATATATATATATAATTATGTTTCTTTATATTTGTGTAAATAAAATAATTATATATAAAAGCTCTATTTGATATTGATCACTTTTTATAAACCCGGTTTAAATTCTTTGGATGACGATACTCTGAATGTTTTACCTGGATTATTATTATTATTATTATTATTATTATTATTATTATTATTATTATTATTATTATTATTATTATTATTATTATTATTATTATTATTATTATTATTATTATTATTATTATTATTATTGTTGTTGTTGTTATCATTGTTATTATATATATATATATATATATATATATATATATATATAGTCTTGTAAGGATGATTGATGATGTAGGAAGCATAAACACGATGGTATAGTTTTTGTAATTATCATATTTTATTCTGATATTTCAAGTAGTTGTCTACTCTTTGTAAAAAAACTGTTCGAAATGAAAACTAAAAACACATTTAAAACCGTTGAGTAAACTGGAATGTCTAGCATTTATTCGTTGTTTGTTAAAGTTCGTTCACGCGAACTCTCTGCCGATTGGTACATCTGTTGTCTTAAAAAAAATGAATGTGTGCACGTTCGTACCGTAACGTATTACCGTCAAGAAAAACTGGTTCGCAAATATATATATATATATATATATATATATATATATATATATATATATATATATATATATATATATATATATATATATATATATATATATATACAGTTTACATCACACTAAGCAATTGAATAAATAAGCATCGATGAGAAACGTAATAAAAATAAATATATAGAATAAAAGGTAAAAAGAAAGTGATGATTACATTAAAGTACATTAATTCATATACTATGTGTACTTACAATAATAATAATAGTATTATATGATTATTTAAGCCCTAAAATAATATAAAATATGGGGACTCTTTTACAATGATCAGCAGAGTAAAAACGCTCAAAAAAACAAATATTCAACAAATAAATATAACTGTAGGCGATAAAAGTTATTTTCAAACTTACGTGTACCATTTGTTTGTATTTTTAGACCGTTACAACCGCTATTTATTATAAATCAATAGTTGTGTCACAGGAACATCGAAAAGAAAATGCCGATTTTCGGGGGGTTTTGGTAAGGAAGTAAGGTGAAATCGCCATTTTGTTTTTAGTAAAAACCGCAGTGAAAAAGAAACAAGATTTTTTTTTACATCTAATAAAAAAACATTTATAATACGTAAAAATAAAAACAAATTACATAGGTAAGTAGAAAAATATATATTCTCGACGTAGGTCGACTTTACTCGTTCCAAATTTATGTTTTTAAACCCTTTCTCGGTCTTTTTTGGACCCCGTTCTCGACTCTGCTGATCATTGTAAAAGATTCCCAAAATATGTATATATATAGATAAATAGGAATATCAATGCACCTACATGAATAGATACAAGAACATAAGATGTAACAGAAAAAAGTATGTAATATAAATGATATAGATATGAAGATAGACATATTACATTAAGGGATGTATAACTATATATATATATATATATATATATATATATATATATATATATATATATATGTGTGTGTGTGTGTGTATACACATATATATGGATATATATATATATATATATATATATATATATATATATATATATATATATATATGTATACATATATGTATGATGCATGTATTATGTTACTTTTTATAGATGTTACTCCGTTAAAACTCCAGTTTTTTATGAAAACGTCCCAATAACAAGTAGAACGGCTATTTAGTATACCTTTTATTTATACACACATTATTGGTTACATATATGCATACATGTTTCTGTTGTACACTTCACACAAAATTAACACCTTCAGACTAAATAAATAAGGAAATTAAATGAGATTGAAAACCTTTCTTATTAATTACATTTGGGAAGGGTGTCGTGTTAATAATATCATGTATGGTTATCTTTTTATGTATGTGTGTATTCGCGATGATATAATTATTCGGTAACATGCATGCATATTGCTTTGTGTGTTCCATTCAGAAGTAACGAATGCGGCTAAACCGCTAAATATGTAAGAACACGAGAAAGTAAAGGGCAATAGTTGTAAATCAAATGATAAACATGATAAATATATTAATACAAAAGAAATGAAAGTAATTGAAAGGGTTAACGAGTAAAGAATGTAACTCGAAACTATGCTTGACCAGTGAAATTATACACAATTCCCATCCTCCGAAAAATGAACTTAATAAGAAAGTTTACCAATCTATTTCACTTCGTTATCTTTGGTTTGAAGAGGTTGACTCTTTGTGAAGAGTACAACCGAAACATTTATACACATATATAACCAATGTTTGTATGAATAAAATAACATTATATATATAATATTAAATATTTTACCACATACGACGTCGTTTCATGATTTCGGATCTTATTGGATCAACGAAATTCCAATCTCAGACGTTCATAAGGCGCGAACCAGGTTTACAGAGATACATTGACTCTGTTAGCGTTTGGTCTATCGCTTAGGCTATAAGAGTGCATTATATAATAAGGAGAAATTAAGTTATATTTACTCTAAGAGCGACGAGCATGAACATGAAGAAAATCTGATAGAATTCAAAGACAGAGTCAAAGTATCGAACTGAAGTTTTAGGTTTATTTTGTAATCACTTCAACAGTGGTCGGCATACATTTACTTACAAAGACTTTCAATGCAATTATATTTTAATATGTTACCAATATACGACATCGCTTCGAGCTTTTGCCTCTCATCATTGTAGAGAAATAACAATATCAAGCGGTCACTGGGCGACAACCTGGTTCACAGTTACACTTTAAATATTTAAGCGTTCGCTCTGACACTTGGGTCATGGAAGGTTGCCACATGATCCGGAGAAATGAGGTTATATTGTAGCTTCAAGCGGTGAGCGTTAACATTAAAATAATCTGATATAATTCAACGACAAATTCGAGTTATCGCACTGAAGCCTTAGGTGAATGTATATGTCCCCCCACACACACACCCACTCCCCCCACACACACGTATATATATATATATATATATATATATATATATATATATATATATATATATATATATATATATATATATATATATATATATATATGAAACAACGCTCTTTGAAATCGAAAGACTTTTCGTCAAATGGATTTACATATCTGATGAAAGCTTAGAACGCGTTATATTAAATTATAAAATGATAAAATAACAAAATTATAAATAAATGTTGAAAAAAACATCTTACAAATGTTGGTAGCCTTACTCCTTTACATATATACCTTTCACTCGTTGGAACTGCACTAATACCGCACTACCCTCTTCTCTCTCTCTCTCTCTCTCTCTCTCTCTCTCTCTCTCTATATATATATATATATATATATATATATATATATATATATATATATCATCCCCAGGCAACCATATTGTCATTTCCAACAATGCGCTCGATCAGATAGTTGGAATAAGGGAAAATGAATTATGAGACAACATTTTTATGTTGTAACATACACTATAAATATATATATATATATATATATATATATATATATATATATATATGTTAAAGTCAAAGATTTTCAAAATTTTTGATGAATTGTAAAATGTTTTTGTTTTTGTATTTCCATGTCAGAACGAACTAATGTGTGCATGAAGCGGAGAGCATCATTAATCAGAATATGAGTTATCCACGCATGAATGGCGCGCTTCCATTGTTCAGCATTTCCTCATACGATTAGCGAGTCTTCAACTTATTTTCCATATAGAATGTTTAGAAACGCAGAATTAATGTAGCGTGGATTGAAGAACGATGCCCATAGAAGACACGCATTGTATACTGAGAACTTGATCTTGTTCGAATAATAAACTATAACACAGGTTCGTTAATGCATTAGTTTTTTAAACTAGTAAACATCCCTTTAAACAAGAATCGACTTCCGTTAATGCGCAAGTAGAGTCAACTTTTTAATATATCTGTTTTCAAATTTAAACTGCATTGATAACGGTTCATTTAATGTTTTAAATATTTTATTAATTTTACCGCAAACAAGGCATATTGACACTTAAACACGAGGAGCCACTGTGATGGAAGTTTTTGGAGAGGTAAAGATTTGGAGGCATGTTGACAGGCGTATGCTTTTTTTCTCGTTATATTCGAATGTCGGCATGTTTGTCCAGTAGGTGAAAAGGTAGCAGGGAGATAACTCTTAAAGCTAGCGGTCCGATCAAATAAGCTAAAAGGGTAGATAGCCTTCTTGCATTTAGATACCTAAATAGTGACTAAGGGTTAGATGTTTCTTAATAATCGAATGGGTCAAGTGTATTTACGTTTGGTAGGATACTACGTCAGTGCGTTAATTTGAGCACATTTAGTAAAAGTAATGGTAACGCGAGAATATACATGCAACTCTCCGGGGTGCAACTGTAGTAAGAGAAGTTGGTAAACAGTGCTGTTTTTATTACATTAGACATTATTTTTGTAGTCTATAAAAGATGGATACACTAGTATTTTGTAGGCAGCCTTCAATGTGTCACCAATACTCCATGCAAGAACAGTGGTGGCTTTATAGATATATAGGATAATAGCAGGTAAGTGACGTTTGCTAGTTTCCTAAATGGAGTCTATTTCGTTTTGCCGCGAACTTGGAAACGTCTTCTATGTACTGATTTTAGCTAGTTTTGCTTGAGAATGTCAGTCCAAACGCTCGAACGTTGGACCGACGAAAGCTGCTTATTTTCGTGTGATGATTGCGAACCAATTTACAATGTGTTTAATCTCCCTTTTTTCTATAGAAAACCTGGTACTAATGATGGTAGACTATTTAAACGGTGTAGAGAATATTTATATAAATGTGAATATTCTACCCTGATGCAGATGATAACATAGAAATTCGAAAATATGCACACAAGTACACATCTTTTTGGTGGTATTTATTTTAGCATGATAATTGCATAATTATAAATGTGTCATAACGTAGCATCCTATTTATTTATGATAGATATCTACACACAGACACATATAAATATATATACATATGTGTACATATGTACACACACACATATACATATATATACATATGTGTATACATATATACATATATATATACTTATGTATATACATATGTATATACTTATACATATACATATATATACACACATCACACATCCACACATATATAAATATATATATATATATATATATGTATATATATATATATATATATATATATATATATATATATATATATATATATATATATATATATATATATATATATATATATATATGTATATATATATGTGTGTGGGGGTGCGTGTGTGTATGTAATTTGTATATATATATATATATATATATATATATATTTATTTATTTATTTATATGTGCGTGTGGGGGTGCGGGGGGGTGTTTAGAGGATGACACTGCAAAGCGTTACCGCGCCTTACGCATCTACAATTTTACTTTCTTCAAATCTCTCAACAAGAACGAGGAGATTTACTTGCAATGTTCACGACAGCAAGATGAAGAGAGAAAAAATAAACACAGGCAATAACTCTTTGATAATGCTGCTGTTTTTTTCTCATTATATTTATATGTCAGCATGTTTGTCCGGTCCTATCAAATAAGCTAACAGAGTAAAAAAAGTCACAAACATATATTTATTATTTAAAAAAGATGAGTTCATTAATTAAATACATATATAAATAAAATACCGTTTCTTGGTGTTCTCAAAATTCTATGATACATTTCAAAAAACCGTTTTCCAAAGGATTTGTACAATCTTATTTTAATTAAAATCTGCGTAACCGCGTTTTACACATCTACAATTTCACTTTCTTTAAACCCGTCAACAAGAGCAGCCGATAAATAACAATGTTGGTACTACGAGTGGATTTACTAGCGATTTTAACACCAGCAGTATGAAGAGTAAAATGAGAGAAAAAAGAAAGAAAGGAAATAACTATTTGATACTGATGTGAGATAAGCGAAAGTCGCAGACATATATTTATCATACAAAACATTATTAACTATATAAAAAGAAAACGTTTATTGGAGTTCACAAAGTTCTATAATGCTATTGCACACATATTTTTAACCAAACGAAGGCACACATTGAGATATATAATGTGGACTCTTAAACGTACGTGTGAGAAGTGTGCAAGAAGAATACCAAATTAAGATGAAATAAGAATACGCATGCGCTACAGCACCCTCTTATATACTAATCGTTTAAGTTGTTGGATAAAATTTCTTGTGATTTAGTTCAAATATGTGCATTTAGTTAAACCTCTATACATTTCTGGAATGACAGTTTGTTTCGTTTTACATTCACTTGTGCATATAAAAATCGACGGCCACTTCTCTTTTGGATCACCTGTTTAAAGAATTACTCAGACGATAATGAAAATGTATACGCGACGTTTATTAAAAAGAAAAGTAATAGCCTGAGAAAATAAACATAGAGACGGGTTGCTTACGAGCGCGCCGAGAAACAGAGAGAGAGAAAGTGAGAGAGAAAACGAGAGAGAGAAATAGAGATAGAGAGAATGAGAGAGAGAGAGAGAGAGAGAGAGAAAGGGAGAGACCCACCCAGAGTCAAATAAATAGATATCCAGATCGGTTGTTCCGTTATAACACGGTATATTGTGCGCTCCAACCCCAATTAACAAGTTTTTCTTTAAGTGTAAGCAGAAAGAGAAGAAAACCTGCGCCCAGCAGTCACGTAGTTTTCTCAACTTTCTTTCAGGAATTATTTCTACCCCTTAGGGGTCAGTTAAACTTTTCAATTCAGTATTCCTTCATGCTACCTTATATTACAATTCTAATGTTGTATTTCAATGCATATATTATTATTACTTGTGGAATGCCTAGATGTATACTGGATTTTGTATGTGTCTTTTAGTTTTTGTCTAAAAATTACATTTAAAAAAAAAGTTTTACAACATTAATTAAATTAATGATACTTCAAAAGCTTGATCACAAATATTCTTTTATTAGTATACACTATTTTTCTCTATCGTCTTCAATAGATTAGATAGTCCAACGCGGTGCATGTTTCGACATAGATTACGCAATCACCCGGGCTAGAATGTCTGTACATATATGTTGTCTCGTCCACACATATTTCTGTAAGCCACAAAGTGAACAGTCTTACATTAAAACATATTACATCTGCTTTCAGACTTAACCTGAATTGTAATTAAATATAGAATTAAATTCTAGATTATTTTGAGAATAAATATCTCCTCCACCATCGATGTTAAAGGTGATAAATCAGCTGAAGTTTAGTTGTGAGCCAAACTAGTAACGCTATATTTCTGAACCAATTGGTGTATACATACTGTGATAACACCTAGTAACTGGAAATCGCGTATTGATATATGAGCAGTGTATCTGTAGACATCAGTTTGAAAACTAACATTTTCATTAAGTAATGTAAAGCACAACGTTGACCATTCCAATAGAAATTCAAAGACTTATATTAGCACGCCGTACTACATCAGCGAAAGAAAATCGAACCTGAACGGTAGAGAAATGCTGACATATTTCTTGTATTCTGAACCAAATTAAAGAAAGAGAATAGGCGTTTCGGGGATATTCGCTCAGGCTTTCTATATGAAATTACTTTGAGTTATTATGCACGAATTCTGGAAAACAGAAATTAAATCCATCAAAATATTAAGCTCGAAATCATCATATGCTCTTATTAATAATAATTTTACAGCACACAATACTTAGAAAAAAAAGACGAGAGCAATAGGGAAAAAGAGGAGATAAAACGAGTTACCGCTGAGAACGCATTTCTAGCTGTGTCTATTAATTCGCATTAGGAGAAGCAAATCTCATTATAGTATGTCAAATATTTTGATGTAAAATATACAACATGTCAAAGTTTTATGTAAAGTATTTTTACAAATGTTACTAATTACAATTTTTTTTTTATTAAAATGTCTATAAAAAGCTGTTCCAGTATTTGTATAGAAGATCTATTAAATTGAATGTAATATCCATCTTTTAGGTGGGTGTTATTTTTATTGAAACAAAAGATCATGGACTAATGTGTAAAAATAAACAAAAGCGTCCAAATATTAAAGAAATACTGATTATACAAAAGGTTTGATATGAGATTATGTTATTTGAAATAATTTCCTGTTAGAAATATGTAGAGTTAAATACATTAAAATAACTGAGAATGTATATAACAATCAATGCATCATGCAGCACTATTAGAACGAAAGCACGTATATGACCGAATCCATTTTGGATAGTGTACACCTATTAGAACGAAAGCACATATATGACCGAATCCATTTTGGATAGTGCACACCTATTAGAACGAAAGCACATATATGACCGAATCCATTTTGGATAGTGCACACCTATTAGAAGGAAAGCACATATATGGCTGAATCCATTTTGGATAGTGCACACCTATTAGAAGGAAAGCACATATATGACCGAATCCATTTTGGATAGTGCACACCTATTAGAAGGAAAGCACATATATGACCAAATCCATTTTGGATAGTGCACACCTATTAGAACGAAAGCACATATATGACCGAATCCATTTTGGATAGTGCACACCTATTAGAAGGAAAGCACATATATGGCCGAATCCATTTTGGATAGTGCACACCTATTAGAAGGAAAGCACATATATGACCGAATCCATTTTGGATAGTGCACACCTATTAGAAGGAAAGCACATATATGACCAAATCCATTTTGGATAGTGCACACCTATTAGAAGGAAAGCACATATATGACCGAATCCATTTTGGATAGTGCACACCTATTAGAAGGAAAGCACATATATGACCGAATCCATTTTGGATAGTGCACACCTATTAGAACAAAAGAACATATATGGCCGAATCTATTTTGGATAGTGCACACCTATTAGAACAAAAGAACATATATGGCCGAATCCATTTTGGATAGTGCACACCTATTAGAACGAAAGAACATATATGACCGAATCCATTTTGGATAGTGCACACCTATTAGAACGAAAGCACATATATGACCGAATCCATTTTGGATAGTGCACACCTATTAGAACGAAAGAACATATATGACCGAATCCATTTTGGATAGTGCACACCCCATCATTACAATTGAGGAACATTAGTATAAACATATGCGGAGACTGCGCAGCGTATCTATAACAATATAGAGAACATAAGCAAAACTGTATTGGATCTGACAAAACTACAAAGTAAATATGACATGGAAGAGATGCTGAATTAGATAAAAGATTTAACAAATCCTAGGATAATTTTGAGATTTACATGGGATAATACGATGCGCTTTCCTATGATTTGGAAGACACATCTACGTTAGAGACAAACTAGTACATTTGACATGATTGGCTTCGATATTTACACGGATGAATACTGCTTGATTATATACAACGCCTCCACCAAAACGGTTATAGCTTAAACTCTCAACATCGAAATAGTATCAGCCCATGGAGAGTTACACTTCTAAGTCGAAAGATTTACACTCTTAAATGGGAATTAAAGTGTTTGCTGCAAACCCGGCAGCTGATAATTACTTGTAAGCTCACACTGAAGTTGCCCTCATTTAGCTGCCTAACACTCTATTTTTTACATCTAGTAACATAACGATATTAACAAGACTAATATAAATATAAGATAACGAATAAAAGAAAGGGCATCAATATACCTCGTAAAAACAGTGACTTTCACAGACAAATACAATCATACTCTCATTTGAATCGTAGATAACATGAAAATGTATCAAATATATTCATGAAATAACTAAACGTAAATGAAGTCGTAGATCGTCAGAAAATCAGACACGATTTGAAAATCAGCACACACGAAAATAGGGGTAATCAAACACAACTCTTTAATAGTAGAACCCGATACAATAACACATTTACCGCAATATAATAATGCACCACTTAAGGTAAGGTGTCGCGCAAATAGTATATAATTGTATTGTCTATAACATAGACGACGTGTAATATAAGATTAGATTCATGAATAATGCTTGGAAGAATTTTGAATTCATGAATTGAGTCTGTAAACCCTTACTATATGAGTAGAACAACGTGTTTATGCATAATTGGGTCGTTTACTTTGATGCAAAGACGTGTGTTGTCGCATTAGAACATTTTAAAAGAGCGTCTGCAAATTGCTAATCTCAGCATAGATCGCTGATTGTTAAAGGGTAGTGTCACCTTAAATATATTAAGCTTCACAGTTGCCCATTTAGCACACTTTGTTCATCTTCACATATACATACACACAACTTATCATTCGTATTTCTATACTGCACAATACAGACATACGCACACACAAAAGAACCACACACACACCCACACACACACATATATATATATATATATATATATTTATTTATATATATATAGGGTAAGGTGCACGATAAGTCATGAAACTGAAATGCCGTGGTAGACAAAATGTGTGAAAAATGACAAAAACGCATAAACGAACGAAACCGTTCAAATCTTTTGTGTTTGTTTTTCTCTTGCACTTCAACCTGTTTTCTGTTTGTAATTTTTCATCTCTCTCTCTCTCTTACTCTCTCTCTTACTCTCTCTCTCTCTCTCTCTCTCTCTCTCTCTCTCTATATATATATATATAAGTATTCAATATTATGTATTTAATTATAGTATAGATTCAGTGCGATGCAAGTATTTTTCTAAAGTAGAGTAACCTCTCTTCATTTAGAGGGCTTATATTTATTAAAATGATTATATATTGTTTCCGCACTGTATCCGAACGTTTTTTTTTATCTGAGGATTCCTAAGTGTAAATGCAAACAACTGGCCTACTAACAAACGAGTTCGAACTGATAACCATAGGTTTCTTTACCAACATAGTAAACCTTTACTAAGCAGGTTAGCAGCGATATGGACACTTGATAATATGGTTTTGATAAGAAAATGTACAGGTAATTATATCTTATATATATATATATATATATATATATATATATATATATATATATATATATGGGAAATGAAACCGGAAAAACCAAAAGATGTTATTTATGTATTTATCAACGTTTCGTCTTTATTTGTAAGACTTCCTCAGGATTATCACTTTAAGAAAAATGTACGGGCAAGTACATGTAAATATTGGGTTCACATGATGGGTAAATGAGAAGTAGTAGCAACTACTGGGATCGTAGGACTGGGGTCCGGGCTGTGAGAAGTCGGTGGCAGGGAATGAAATTAATGTGGATGGCTGTGAGTGAAAAAATGGAAGGGTGGGAGTGTTAGTGAATTTGTCTTAGAGTGAGAGAGCGGAGAGGGAAGTGTAGCATGGAGTTTGAGGGACTTGTGAAAAAGGAGGGGATGTGGAGGCTCTGTGTTTTTGGTGTGTAGGTAGTGTCATAGTTTTAGCAAAGATTTGAAGAAATAAAAGTGATTTGAAAGTGGGAGGGGTTGGTGGGTAAGAGTGTGAAAGAAGTTGTCGAAAAGTTGAAACGCGTGAGGGGGAGATGTGTAAAGTAAAACAATAGGACCCATAGGAAGTATTATTCAGTAATTATGTACAGCGCGTGTAAAAAGGAGTGTGTTCTCCCTCTTTCTATTTGTCTCTCTCTTGTTTATAATATATATATATATATATATATATATATATATATATATATATATATATATATATATAATAGAGAATGGTAGTTTGCTTGAAGCATTGCTGGGAATCGTAGTAGTATGTTTTGAAAAGGCTGTGGGCAATGCAAATTCCGGATAAGATGTAAGCTGGAATGAACAAACATAATAAATTGAATTCAAAATGTTACTTACTATTAATTTTTACTTAAAATATTACAAAACAGCAAGTGTGATGTTAGCTGGTTGTGTGATGTCCGGATGCTCATAAAAATCATTCATTTTATATTTCGGGAAAAGAAACTTCCCTTTCTCAAAAATAATAACCACCAGAGGAAAACTCCGTCTGTGCAGAGAATCTGCCAAAATGGATGCCAGAAGACAGCAGATTGCGTAGGGGCAAACCAGTCCCGCAGAGAATAGAAATTAATATATATATATATATATATATATATATATATATATATATATATATATATATATATATGAACACCCGCTGTAAACATTCAGTCAAAAAATGTTACTTTGCCAGTGTTCGCAATTGCAATTAATCTAGACATATTACTGAAATATCTATATTAATCATGAAATTGCGTCAGTAATTATATTGTTCATACATGATGTGGTAGTATTTCTAATGGCTTAGAGACACTCTCAGAGATGTTTGTTTTATGTGTGATTTACTGTTTTTGCTTCTCTCACCAATTGGAATGATTTCTCCCGAGTACTTGAAGTTCGTATCTTTTTACCAACCTATATTTAAAGTGAAAAGTTACATCAATGAAAGAACAAACGTTAGAAAGCGTATACGACTGATGACAAACGTGTTTTTAGTGCTGTTATTGTTTCACGTTGTGATTTAAACAATTGTGTGTTGATCTGTGTCGATCACTATACAGTTGTGTTATAAAGATAACTAACTGAGGTGACCAAAATAGCCGGAAGGAATGACACGAGTAGTATGTAATTAACAAAAAAATTGTATGTAAATAAAGTAAAGAACTAATGGGTTGTCAGACACAGATTCTTCCTGCCGGTTTGTTATACTTTTCCGTATAACGATTCTATTTATAGACTATGGGAAGTTCATACAGTGACGGAATAGAAAGATCAGGGAAACACGAATCATATAAAACCATCATATACTTTGTTTACATTGACTTGTCCATTGGGTACGGAACACGTTTAAAAAAATAAATGTATATACTTCTAACTGTTGTGTATACAATACAGTTATATATTTCTGTATGTATCTCTCTATCTATCAGTCACTTAACCCATTTACTTAGATAACTTTATTTGTCTATTCAGATTGATAATTTATCTTAGTTTTGCTTTCGTTCCTTTGTATGCATGCACTGACTGACACGAGATTGGTGCGTGTTTTAGGGTGTTATCGTGTTTTCCATTACTCTGTATTAGCAGTTGGTGCAGCGAACCCAACAATAAATTCTAAGTACCGCCATTTTGTAATAAAATATTCGTATACACATTTTAATTACAATCTCACTAGCACCGACTCAGTTCTACACCATTCCATGCATGCAAGTCATGAATTACTAATGAAAGCAAATTAATTCATATTGAAGTGCATCTTATGCAAAAACGTGTGTTATCACAACTCTTCAGCTGGACGCCTTAAACATAATAGAATTTGTAATTTACCCATTCGCTTTTGATAAAACCACTGTTCTGAATACTACTTAGGCCAACGATTGACCTTGTTGGATTATTGTGTTATTTGCAACGTTTGTATTTTGTATTTCTTATGAACTCCTTTGTCATGTATAGTCTCTGTTTGTTTGATTTTTAGTATAGAACTTTATCTAATATTTATGTACTCATTTATGATGATTACTAGACGGTCTTCTCGACCACAAGCGGGACACCGTTAACAAGAGAATGTAAACAATGTCAAACATAAACAAGTGTGTTTACATTAATTATGCCAGCACACTTATGTTAACAAGATTGTTGACTACCTATGTGCATTCATATTCCAGATATATGATCATGGCAAGCTTATCTGCATCATGCCAAGTGTTGCAATCTGAAGAATAAAATAAAAAAGAAAGAAAGGAAATAAATGTTTGATACTACTGTGATATAAGCGAAAGTCTCAGACATATATTTATGAAAAAGAATGATTTCATTCATTTAATAAATTTATAACAAATAATGTTTCTTAGTTTTCTCAAAGTTCTATTATACTATTGTAAGAATATTTTAAATCAAACAAAGGCACACATTGAGATATATAAGGTGAACTCTTAAACGTAAATGTGAGAAGTGTGCAAGAAGAACACCGAATTAAGATGTCATATGAATACGCACGCGGTAACGCATCCTCTTATATACCAATCGTTTACATTGTTGGATGAAATTTCCCGTGATTTAATTCAAACATGTGCATCTAGTTAAACGTCTATACATTTCTGGAATGTCATTTTGTTTCGTTTTACATTTACTTGTGCATATATAAATCGTCGGCCACTCCTCTTGTGGATCACCTGTTTAAAGAATTACTCAGACGATAATGAAAATTCATACACGACAGTTATTAAAAAAGAGATTGCCTGACAAAATAAACAGAGAGACGGGTTGCGTACGTGCGCGCCGAGAAATAGAGAGAGATGCTTAGCTACGTCATGCCAAGTGTTTGAATATCAAGGAATAACACTGTCAACTGTTTGATACTCGAGTTGAATTTAAGAAGGTCAACACAAACTTGTCTAATCAGCTCCCATCGGCGCCAGTGTATCCTCCCTTGATATGAATTGAACAATACACGTTTTTCTGTAGTTATACAAAAATGTGTTCTTTTTAATGTTCTTTAATCATTTACCAATAGACATCATGCGTCTCGCAATTATGCGTGTTTTACAAACGAACACCTTTCTTTTCAAGAGTGGGTCTGTCAGTAAAGCTCTCTTCCTATCATCGGCATACACAGTGAACACATATACTAGTCTTTTGTTACGTCATCTGAAATTAAACGCTGTCGTAAATGGCTGTGCCCTGATTTTTTATTTAAACTTCTAAAGTAAATACTTTCATTACGTTAACAGTTCGCTGCGCTCTACTGGCGTCCTGGGCAAACAAAGTATTTACTTTTTTTATATGTCGTTCCAAAATACATCTTTATTTTCTTTAAGACCCAGATTAAAGAGACGTGCCCTGTTTAGTAACTTTACACAGTTCTTAAAAGGAAAACTTTTAAGACATTGGTCTGATTAAGTTTAGTCTCATATGAGAATAAACTTTAAGGATGTATGCACATATGTATGCAAATATTTGTACGAATAAAGGTTCCACTAAATGAATGCACTAGTTTAGATTGGGATCTAATATATACACACGGTTATTTGCACAAAATCTGTTAATAGAATTTATATGAAGAAAATTGCACCCTGCCGGATTGAAAATGACTCCTCACCTCAGTATCCCGAGTGTTTATCTAGGCAGTATCAAGTAATACTGTTATTCTTTGTTTTAACTTGACCGATAATTTAGCCCAGCGGGATATTTTGGAATTACATAAGCTTTATTGAATTCAAATACTATTAAATATATTGTAATAACATACTATGTCGATAGTTGTCAAAGGTAAATTGAAGACTTCCGTTTTACCAAAATACAACGGAGCTTGTTTAACACTATAAATCGTCACCTTCTTATGATGAGCATTTCGCGATCTGGCGTCAAGTACTATTGTTTAATTAATTGAATGACTTGACCGACGATATACACGCGCGCCCCCGGCCTGTTTACGAATAGTCTAACTATTAGAAAAAGTGATGGTTCTTTCGTAATAGCATTCAAAAGGCAATACATCTTTGGTAACATAATCCATAAAAAAACATTTTTATTTAAAGTCTAAATACAACTTGTTCATGGAACATATACAATTTGCTGCAAAACCTAAGCATTGTTAATTCATATTAACCTATACAAACACGAATGATATGGGGTTAATAAACAAATCAAACCGTTACTTTTTATATACTGTTTATATTGTATGTTTTTCTACGAGTGTTCATGGTGACGTCACACAATCGCACGTGTTGATTTGTCGATGAAATATATAATGCTGTGTGTAGGCAAACCATATTTGCTACAAATGCATTTCTGTCTAGGCAAACCTGGCCAATCAATATTAGTTAGTAATGTGCAAGAGTATGTGTTTGATCCCTGTTCAATGATACTATGTGCACCTGGTGATCGGCCTATCAGTAGATGGTAAGATTACGAATTGTCTACGCACTCAACACAACAGTGTTTTTTATCGGTAAAGTTATCTAACTAATATCTATTACAAAATTTTCAGGGAATCGCTGAACCGAAGAGGAAATCTACAACCAATATTAAGGCATTTCCAAAAGATTAGTGGATCAATGATAAGTTGAACGTTTTATACATGAATGACTGAACCGTGGTGAGCTTCTAAGGCATAGAGTGTAAGCTTTTAATAGGTTTTTTATTGCAGCAAGAATTGTAGAATTTCTTAACGATCAAATTGGTGGAATGTGTGTAAGGGTCACTCTGTATCTTTCCAATATTCTTCCTGGTTTTGACTTGGTGTGGCCTTAAAAAGACCGGAATAAGTATCTCAAACAGAAGATATTTAATCAAAGATTACATTAACAGAGAGTACAGAAGTAATTGGTAAACAGAGGCTGCTTCCTCAATTCACTTATCTTCTCACTAATACTGATTAGTCACAACAACTCAACTTGTAGAGTCGGCGGAGAGTGCATTAGTGATAAAATGAGGTTGATTATCATAATCCCACTTTGAAATAAAACGGTGTATGCCTTATAATTTATAATAATTCTTTTCATATATGAAATGACGATTGTCCTAGTGATATTGTCGAGATTGCATTCTCGTTATTTGTATTACATGAAATCTTTCAAAAGTTTCATATAGAGTGGTACACCCTACACTTATACCGATGCTAATTGTGTATTTTTAATTAAATAAGTTCAAAATCGAAGTCGATCACATGAAATCAACCGTTAGCAAGTAAATGTCTGCGTCGTGATAGACAGCGGGGACCGCTATATTTATCAGTTTCCTAGTAGAGACATAAGGTCATGTTCTGCACGATAAAATATCAACTAAAATTAAACATATATGTGGAGGTTGTCTGGTTCGTGCTTGGCGTTAGGTTTGTTAAAGTGCAGAGTGAAGGCATACCATGCCACACACACACATATACATATTATATATATATATATATATATATATATATATATATGTATTTATATATATATATATATACATTATGAATGAGAATATATTTAGTGCATTTTTACTTTGTAGTCTCCAAAAAGATTCAGCTCGATGATTGTCAATTAGTGACAACAGAGCAAGTATAGGTATTACATATTAATCTTATCTCAGTATTAGTTTACACGATTAATAAATAAATACTAAAGATCTTCCACAAAACACCGAAGTATAACAATATTGATAGTTGATTGAATGGATGGTTGAGTCTATGAAACTGGCGCTAAACAATTGACCTTAAAATATACCAGCTTCATTGTTAGCTTCGTATCTAAATGACCTAAATAGATATCTGAAGGCTAATTGATGTAACTTAGAAAGTAAAAAAAAATATCCTCAGTGAATTATTTTTTTATAAATAAATTATAGAACTTATTACCTGTTTAAAGAAATATTACTGGATTACAATTTATAAATGTCCACACAACTTTTAGGATGTGCTAGCGCTGAACGTAGAAATAAATCAAAATCGCGTATTAGTTGCTTCCCTTACACATGTGAGTTTGCTCTTTTTCTTTGTGTTTTGTTTTGTTTCACCAAACAAAATGAACCAGTGTATAGTGTAGGTTTTTTCAATACACTGTAATCCAATAACTTTTTACTCTTGTGAATTTTCTGTTGATTTTGATATTAAAATGTTGTTTGGCACAAGTCAAATGTAACCGACCGTAAAAATATATATCTCACACAAATGTTATGTTTTTGGGAAATGTGAAAAAATAAAAATAGTGAAATAAAAACATGTTTATTGGAATATAATATGGACCTGATATATATATATATATATATATATATATATATATATATATATATATATAATTTAAGATTTATTTACAAATATTGTTATGAAAGCCCTTGTAAGAGATTAAAAGTTAAGCACATCCAAGAGATATAAAACACACCCATTCATTTGAGCTATAACGCAATATGCGATAACGTTCGTTTGGATGTTTAGTGTCTACGGCCCGCTGTATTTGGCATAAATATAACTTATTTTTGCCGTATCACGTAATAATACTTTACTCCATTGTGCGTAAATACAACGCGTGCAGAGTCTGGGTTGAGTTTGATAACTGTGTCCGCGTCTTGTGATCGTCTAAAATCATCACTCCCCTACATTAATTATAGTATAAGCTTGGAACGATGTCGTATGTAAGTATAAATAATGGAATATTTATTAACGAATATTGACAAGTTTTAGACATATGTTAAATTTGTCTTAATATTGTTTGTCTGACATAGATAGAGTTGTCCTCTCACGTGGCCTTGACTTCGGAATACCTACATTACTTATTAATAAGGATGAGGTTTTTGCTGAATTTGGGATGTATTTACAACTTAAGACATGTGACATCTTCCTCTGAGGATGCAGCATGGCTAAAATCACGTCTGGTGGATCTTGCCCACAGTTTTGCAAGAAGCCCCATTGACTCTAAATAGTTCGTGTTGCAAGGCAACCATTTCAAGACCATTAAAACCCTTAAGTCAAACAAGGTCATGCGTATTACCAAACCAGACAAGGGTTCAGGAGTTGCCATTCTCGACTACAGTAACTATATCGATAAACTGATGATGATACTTGGTGATACCACACAATTTGAATATTTAGGCAATGCCAACGTTAATAGCAGGCCACTCAAGACAGAGACTAAACTACAATATCGCTCTCTCAAGCTTCATGAAAAAGGGATGGCTTTCCAAAGTAACCTATGATAGAATCCGCCCAGTGGGTTCCCAACCTCCCATAATGTATGGGTGATCCAAGGTAAACAAGGACAATGTTCCTTTAACACCTATACTTTATATGATTAATTAGGGGAATGGTCAGCCGAGATCCTCACACCGGTTCTGGAGATATACTCTGGATTCTGCATGCCAGACTCGTTTCGATTTGCAGAATTTATGCCTAAACTTACATGTTCTTCGGATACCCGGTACTTTCTGCTCCTATGATATATATAGTGTCTTCATTAATGTGCCTCTCGATGAAACTATCGGGATTTATTCCGATAGTCTCTATCGTAATACCCTCGCTAAGTCCCCTTTTTTAACATATATTTCTAGAACTCATGGGTTTATCAACTAAATCTGTTGACTTTAGCTTTGATGGGAGCATGTATCGACAAACAGATGGGGTAGTTAAAGGTAGCATTTTTAGTGAATTTAAAGAGCAACTGTTATTTGATCGGTTGCTTAACCCGATGTGCTATTTCCGTTATGTGGATGATATTTTTTCTATATTTAGATCCCGTACGGAGACTGAGGGGTTCTTACGACATTTAAATTTACTTCACCCTTCATTGATGTTCACTATGGAAGAGGAGGCGAATAATTCACTATCGTTCTTGAACGTTCTTGTCGAAAGATCCGATATTTGTTTTTTCACCAGCATATAACGAAAACCTACTTTCACAAGTCAGTATATTAGCTGGGATTCATTCTCCCTTAAAATCAGTAAAATAAATCTGATTAAAACTTTAGTACATCGGGCTTTGCTGATTTGCTCTAGTGTGAAACTAGATGCAGAACTTTAAAGTTTTACATGAATTATTTCGTCTAATTGTTAATCTTTTTCATACAATCGAAAGATGTATACAGTACTAAATCGCCGCCTTTAAAGGCGGATGATATTGTGCTTCCAAAAATGTCCTGCAAATGTGAAGCTCCCATGGATTTGTATTAAAAGCCAGGAGTTATCCCACAAAATTCGTTCTAGCCGTGTCATGTTGCATTTTTGCAACTACAGTTCGTTAATTGTTTATCGCTTTTACCGCTTAGAGGTAAGAATTTCCCAGCATATCCCTCTTTCGATAAGTAGGCACAAGCAATTGCGACATACAGACGTTCACAAGCCCACGAGTCGGCACTTGGTGAACATGTATTACAGTGCCAAGTTTGCACTGGAGGGTACTCGGATGAGGCATTCTCTATTTTGCGCAGATCTCGTTCGAAATCGCATTTAAACATCCTCGAAGCGATCGCTATTAATTTACGACAACCGTCTCTGTGCAAACAACAAGAGTACTCCCATAACTTAGGACTAATGGGTGTTCGTAAAGAATGCCTCTTGCCATTTTTGTTTTCATAATTTTCTTTTTAATACCCTCGATAATTATTTATGGTCTTTTGACGTCTCGGTAATTTTATTTATTTTGTTTTCCTTTTTTATCTTCTCAATACTCGTTTGGAAAAGGAAAAGCAATCTTCCTAGAGAGAGAAGAGAACGTTACGAAGTGATTTGTCTTTGTACCCCTTCTCGTGTTTCTTTTTTTCTCTTTTATTATATAAATCATAAATACATCTTTATTATAAATAATAATGGCAGTGTGTCTTATATTATTTCACTGTTATATATATATATATAAACGATACAGGTTGTAGTCTGCCTGATGAGATCTTAGCTTCTAACATCTTTTGATTGACTACATCAACATGACAGTGTGGTAAAGTATGAACATGTTTATACAAATTAAAATAATTACATATACATATAAATATATATATATATGTGTGTGTGTGTATATATATATATATGTACATATATTTTAAGATAGATATATATGTATAAATATGTATATACAGGGTGGGCCAAAATAATAGTCCTATCTTTAAATTAGAATAACTTGAATTTTAATAACTTCCACAAAATAAAAGTTAAACTCACCAAACTTTATGTGTGTGTAGACTGACCCTTCCGAGATTTTTTCAAATAAACAAAACAAATTTTAGCCGAAAAACACTTCTTAAAACTTACAAAAACTAAAGTATTGTTTTTTACACTGTTTTGAGTTTTTTAAGCAAAAATAATGTTTTCTAAATGAGGGTACGTTCCTTAGGGCTAATACGGCTCATGCTTGCTTCGGAAGGGGTCCTTTACTTATTCTAAAAAAAATAAATAAATAAATCAATAAATAAAAAAGTTATGAATTTTTAAAAATAGGACCCTTATTTTTGCCCACCCTGTATAATGTATATATATAGAGAGACATATAAGTGTATTTCTGTACATATATATATTTATATGTATATATATATATATATATATATATATATATATATATATATATATATATATATATATATTATATAGAAAAAACCATGAAAGTTGTATACACATATACACATTTCCAATCGACACATAACAATAACATCAAACCTATTGTTTACTATAAGTATTTTAAAACCAAAAATTATGTAGAAAAACAATTCCTCATCATCCCAAATAGAACACTAAAAAGAACCAATTATATTTATAAGTGGAAAACCCCGTTGGGGAGGGTGTTACTCACAATAATAATAATAATAATAATAATAATAATAATAATAATAATAATAATAATAATAATAATAATAATAATAATAATAATAATAATAATAATAATAATAATAATAATAATAATAATAATATAAACAAAGTAATTAGCTGCATTGGTTTAACAAGCAGTACTTTATTTTGCTCTCTCGCCATGCACATTGCTTACTCTAGCTGGATTTCCCAAAATCAACAAAAACAGCACTGCGCTTCTCTTATTTAAGACGAATCTTAGTTAAAGACAGTAACATCATACATTCTGAACCCACTTTAAAAAC